>JAYESA010000003.1:114089528-114432028 GCA_036927795.1 Iris macrosiphon
GGTCGCAAGACCAGCGTATCGCTATGAGTCCGATGGCCCAAGTTTTATTTCAAAACAACGAGCGTACACGAAGTTACAACAAGTTTCAGAACATGGCCGATACGGGGCGTTGTCGACGGATACGCGTTGATTCCGGTGTGCACGCAAATCCAAATCAACTTCTGCGAAATCCCATATGTCCGTATTGACGGTGGTCACCTTTTGGTGAAGTTTACGCATGACCAAGTCACCTCGTTTAGCGGGGCGCACCCAGTTCCAAAAAAATTAGGGTTTTTAAATAACCAATATTTTGGTCATTTTTACCCTCGAATAACATGCAAATTACAGCTCAATAAATTAACTAAAAAAATAGGGTTTAAAACTTGGTTAGGTGGTCTAAATAACTTTTTAGGTAAATTTTAGAATTAGTTAACAGGTGGTGCATGAATTGGGGTGTAAGACCCCTAATCCTAAAAACAGTATAAATCTTTTTTTATTAATTATTAATTAAATTATAGTAATTAGTGGCTAATTAGGAGAAATAGATTTTTATTAATTTTTATTTTAGGTGTTGGTGCACTTAGGGGATTTATGGGACCATCGGAAATTTTTCTGAATTTATTTTATGTAGGAGACCCTTTGGACAGTTGCTAGCTTAATGGTGTGCACAAATATATTTTTTAGAATTTTCTAAGTATTTATATATATATATATATATATATATATATATATATATATATATGTGTGTGTGTGTGTGTGTGTGTGTGTGTGTGTGTGTGCATTTAGGGGATTTATGGAACAATTATGAATTTTTCGGAATTTATTTCATGTAGGAGATCCCTTGAGCAGTTGCTAGCTTAATGGTATGCATTAATATAATTCTAGATTTTTCTATGGGTATATACGTATATATATAAATATATATACATATATATTTAAAAGAAAAAGAAAGAAAAAGAAAAAGAAATAAAAAAAAGAAAAAAAAGGGTTAGTAATTGAATAAAGAAAAAGAAAGAAAAGGAAAGAAAAAAATAAAATTAAAAAATTAAACCCTAATAAAACTACCTCCTGTGCCCCCTTTGCAAATGAGAAGCAGCAGCTTCCTAAGGACCCCCCCTCCCCCCCGCGCGGAATGCAGCACCCCCCCTGACTAATCCCTTATATATATATATATATATATATATATATATATATATATATATATATATATATAAACCATCAAACTCAAACCCTAAACTCTTCCTCTTCCCATCTAGACTTAAGGAGTGCCGCCACCACAGCCAGAGAACCCCGCCAGGCCGTCCAAACAAATCCCGACGACCGCGATCCCGCGCACCCCGCGCACTGCAGATTTCCGCAGCGAGGTACCTGTGTTCCAGAGTTGTTTTCCGTCACCTCGCTCAACCAAACGCCACCCCGTCTTCACCGGTATGCTCACCCCTTAACCCTATTCCATATCTGTGTGATAGTAGTCCTCGAACAACGTGTAACCATAGGCAAAAATAGCGCAAAGTTGGCAGAAATAGACCAAATTCTGGGATCGCAGAAAACTGCGGTGATCACCCATGTTTTCGAGTTCGTATCTCCCACCACAGAGATTCGAATTCGATGATTCTTTTTGGTATGCGTAGACCACTTGACCTAGTTTAATTTTTGTTAAATAACCATATATTATTAACTGCTATAGGTAGAATTAAATTCGTTGGAAAATCCCACGAACACACTTTTCCAGATTTCTAAAAGTTATGAAACGGAGAGCGCCCCGCCAAACGGGACTATCCCGCCGTGTACCAAGTGTACCCAATGGTGCGCGCAGCGTAACCAGACATGTGAGAGTTTATAGAAACTGATTCGGACCCGTGTGCACGCCGGAATCAGCCCGTATCCGCAGACAAACCCCGTATCGTAACTTTTGCGAAAGTCGTACAAATTTTGTGCACGCTCGTCAGATTGTGACGGAATTTGCGCCACTGGACTCATGGTAACGCGCTGGTCCTGTGACCCAATTTTCACGCAATTCTGAGACAGTTGACCAAGTCGCCAATTGGCGGGTCCCACAATTGACTTTTTGGGCAAAATTATGTTCGGTCCATCGAAATCCATATTTGGACATACCGTTGGGTTCGTATTGAAATCTAGAGTTTGTTTGACCTATAATTTGTCCCAGTTAGAGACTGTTACCCTTGGCACATTTTTCGGTACAAAGTGGGCCACCCGTGGACCCCACTTTTACCCGAAATTACCGTTTTGCCCATGTGTCCAAATTGGACGAAAGGGAAGTAATTTTTAGATATTTTGCTTATTCTGGGAATGTTGGTGATATCTATTTCAGCATCCGGAGATATTTGTTCTGTGGCCATAGCTTTTGATCCTGTGAGTTTGACTTCTGGACAGTACACCTTGCAGCTTCCTTACCAGGCAAGATACCTTGCCAAATTATTTACAGTATTTTGCATGCTTAGTATATTTCGGTATATTTATTGCATTTTTGTATATTTCTTGCATGTGTAATTTTCTTTCAGTCATTACTATGTATTAGATATGTTGACACACACATGGCACTTAGTATCATCGAGGACAATCATTAGGCGTATGGGCTTTTAACCACTCTGGTAAACCGTAGTAACTAGCACGCACTATGGTGGTCGTGTCCGTTGGTCGCTACCCCCGAGGTATGTCAATTGATGGAGTCCGAGGGTCGCTACCCCCGAGGTATGTCGGCTGATGATGTCCACTGACGAGTGTGTGAGTGTGAGATTTAGATCGAGTAGCCTACCCTTGCCCATACGTCGAAAAGTTATCCTCATTGCATTCATATAGATTGTCTTGTATAACGTACTTATTTATTTTTAAATTTTATGCATGTTTATTGTATTCAAATTGGCTTGCTTTTCTGTATCTTGTTACGTCCCTCTGAGGACCTGGTCCCCTTCCAGGTGTATCTGTTCTTGAGTATTTGCAGGAGCGCGGATTTGGATGGTTATATATGTTTCGTGGATGTCTTCTCTTCGAGCCCGTGGTCATTAGCTGGTATTATTATATTGTATTTATTGTGTTATACATTTACATTCGAGTTGGTAGTGGATTTGTTTCCATCCAACTATCATCCTTAGATACTTATATTGAGATCTAGTTTCATAGACACTGGTTAGTTATTTATATTGATTTTCGTGGATGAGATTTAGATTATACCCTGTGACATATGTTTATACCACTTGTGGATTGATATTCATATTACAGCGTACGTGTGGATTTTGGTTTCCATATATTGGAGTTGCCATATCCATACGGCTGGCATGCTTACATATTCCTAGTCCTACGTATTTTTCGAAATGGGGCGTGACATATTTTTGTGGTGGCCCATGCAGGTCAAGAGCATATTGTCTCAGTTACGTTATTGTACCGAACAAGCCTGCACCTAGGAATAGAGCATAGGATCTCATCCACAATTGACTATGATTCGCCCTTCTTCCAGTCCATTCTCTTCGAACAATTGTATCCTGCTTGATTTATGTACTTCCCTGATAATTTCTTGAGTATAACCTCTCCTGGAATATAGAAGTCCCTGCTGTTAGATGATAGGTAGGGTAACCTTCCTATTAAGAGTACAACCAGAGTGTTGACACACCACTAAGTTTAGAATATCTAGTGAATCCTAGAATTCCTTACCTAAAGATTGATCGACCATTACCCCTTGACATAGTTATGAAGGACTTGAGAGTATTATAGATACTACTAGAGTTAGTTAGGAATTTGATCATAGTGTTTTACCCTAGTAGTGAGGAACCAATAGAAATCCAAGATTAAAAATTAGGACTGAACCTAACCTTCGTAGTTAGATAGCATTGAAGAACTATAAACTTAGATCATTGCCTTATTATTAGTAGACAGCACCTAAGAAGCCTAGAGGAATATAATCAACATTTTTTTCCTTGATCATACCTCAAACATAGCAACTAGCATACCACTCCCCCTTAGAGAACCATGATGCTATCTAGAGCCCTCTATATTAATTTTATATTGTTTATCTGCGACCTTAACGTTCGCTAATTGCGCGATGACTAAATTTTGTTCTTCTACCCTTCATATTTCAACTCGTGCCATCTGACACTTTTGATTGTAGGCCAGGTGATTTATTCTGTGTTAAGGACATATAGTTGCTGGGATTATAGCTGTAAATGTTAAATTTTGAAATTGTGTGCTTGGTAGTTAGAACTGGATAGTTTTAAGCTATTCTTGTAGATTGAGACCTGGTACTTATCCCTTAGTTTTAAATTGCGTAACATGTATCCCCACCTCGATACGAGTTATATTCCCTTTCCCTTGAGGCCAGTAACTGTTCCATTCTTACTATTGACACTTGCGCTAAGACTTAGGACGACCATGACCTATGTAATGTAAGAGGATACCCTAATAAGTACCAAGATCTTTCCCTAACAATAGTTTATACTTTATTTACAAGGACCAGGTTATTCTGAAGAATTTCCTCAAGGCAATTACAGTATTAGTTATTGTTATAAGTTGGGTAGTATACCTCACAAGATAGTATCACTTAGTCTTTTGACCTATTATTGAAGTATGATTGAACAACATTAACTGTACGCTAGCTTAGGACGACAGTATTTTTTTCAGACTGTAGAACTTAGAGGCTATACCCCTACTTTGTCGACTATCGACTTAGACAAGGAATTAGTATGACAACTGTAGAGATTATGGAGTCTTATTTTTTTGTGAACTTGAATTGTTATGTACCTTCTTTTATCATAATTCAGCGTATTTATATTTGCTGTACTACCTTGACTTATGCTGCTATTATAGCCTAGTTTTTGCAAGCTTATTCTTTTATCGAGCTTGCTCATGACATATGTATTATTGGGTGCACACAATGATACAATTGCCTAATCAGAATCGGTGTATTAAGGTTATCTAACCTTAGTGCGCTTGGTTTGCTCTTCGCATGACTACTTTACGTGGATTGAGATATATGGTAGTAGACGGATATACTTGCCCCTAGACATGTCTGACACATCGTATCGGTTACATAATTGTACTGATACGAGCATATAAATAGGAAATTACCAAAAAAAAGAGGATTTCAATCCACAACTGTCCTGACAACTCTTTTTTCGAATTCTTTAATCCCTTTGAATCTCGTACTTGTATCCTATCACCTTCACCTTGAATTCTTTATTATTGCTCTCCGTCTTCCCTTATTTCGGAAAGACGAAACCTCGTGCTGGTATATGTTGACACTGATAGTACTAGATATATCCCATAAAGCTAATCACATGACTTAGTGACTCTCTTTTATAATTGATTAAGGGCATATCATAGGTGATATGTTTAGTGTTAAAACTTTGATGATTGAATAACATGATTAAATAATTTGAGGAATAGTTTTCCTAAATGTATAGCCTTAGGTAATAGATGGATAAATTTTAAAGTTCGGTAGATTGTGAACCCCTCACCCAAAATTAGACCTACTTGACTGAGATAGTGAGACTAAGGTTAGATTGAGTCCAGTTAGAGATAGAATACGATATTTTATTTAATTATGCAATAATTATATCACTTAGCGCACCTTATCGTGCTCCGATAATTGGAGCACTACACTAGCCACTGTCTTCCTACAAATTTTACACCCTTATCCTAGACGTGTCCATCATCTAATTCTCATCTTTGTGCAATTTTCCAATTGTTGGACACTTTTATACAAAAGAGCATTTAGGTGTCCACACCATTGGACATGACACATGAAGAAACCTATTTTTCGCTCATGTGGATTTTCTTATGATTTTTCGGGATGTGCAACACGCAACATCGTCCACCCCCTTTAAACCTAGCCTTGTATTTTAAACAATGCAAATCTTATACCACCTTTGACTTTCTACCGCGGCTTAATTTTAATTTCGAGGACAAAAATTTTATAAGTTGGGTAGAATGTAAGACCCCTAATCCTAAAAATAGTATAAATATTTTTTTTATTAATTATTAATTAAATTGTAGTAATTAGTGGCTAATTAGGATAAATAGATTTTTATTAATTTTTATTTTAGGTGTTGGTGCACTTAGAGGATTTATGGGACCATCGAAAATTTTTCTGAATTTATTTCATGTAGGAGACTCTTTGGACAGTTGCTAGCTTAATGGTATACACAAATATATTTTTTTAGAATTTTTTAAGTATTTATATATATATATATATATATATATATATATATATATATATATATATATATGTGCATTTAGGGGATTTATGGAGCAATTATGAATTTTTCAGAATTTATTTCATGTAGGAGACCCCTTGAGCAGTTGCTAGCTTAATGGTATGTATTAATATAATTCTAGATTTTTCTATGGGTACATACGTATATATATAAATATATATACTTTTATATTTAAAAGAAAAAGAAAGAAAAAGAAATGAAAAAAAAGAAAAGAAAAAGAAAAAGGGCTAGTAATTGAATAAAGAAAAAGAAAGAAAAGGAAAGAAAAAAATAAAATAAAAAATTAAACCCTAATAAAACTACCCCTTGCGCCCCCTTTGCAAATGAGAAGCAGCAGCTTCCTAAGGACCCCCCCCCCCCCCCCGCGCGCGCGGAATGTAGCACCCCCCCGACTAATCCCTTTTATATATATATATATATATATATATATATATATATATATATATATATATATATATATATATAAACCATCAAACTCAAACCCTAAATTCTTCCTCTTCCCATCTAGACTTAAGGAGCGCCGCCACCGCAGCCGGAGAACCCCGTCAGGCCGTCCAAACCAATCCCGACGACCGCGATCACGCGCACCCCGCGCACTGCAGATTTTCGCAGCGAGGTACCTGTGTTCCAGAGTTGTTTCTCGTTGCCTCGCTCAACCAAACGTCACCCCATCTTCACCGGTATGCTCATCCCTTAACCCTTTTCCATATCTGTGTGATAGTAGACCTCGAACAATGCATAACCATAGGCAAAAATAGTGCCAAAATTGGCAGAAATAGACCAAATTCTGGGATCGCAGAAAACTGCGGTAATCACCCATGTTTCCGAGTTCGTATCTCCCACCACAGAGATCCGAATTCGATGATTCTTTTTGGTATGCGTAGACCACTTGACCTAGTTTAATTTCTGTTAAATAACCATAGATTATTAACTGTTGTAGGTAGAATTAAATTCGTTGAAAAATCTCGCGAACACACTTTTCTAAATTTCTAAAAGTTGTGAAACGGAGCGCGCCCCGCCAAACGGGACCGCCCTGCCATGTACCAAGTGTACCAAATGGTGCGCGCAGCATAACCGGACACGTAAGAGTTTGCCAAAACTGATTCGGACGCGTGTGTGCGCCGGAATCAGCCCGTATCCGCGGACAAATCCCGTGTCGCAACTTTTACGAAAGTCGCGCGTATTTTGTGTACGCTCGTCAGATTGCGAAAAAATTTACGCCACTAGACTCGTGGTAACGCGCTGGTCCTGTGACCCAATTTTCACGCAATTCTGAGACAGTTGACCAAGTCGCCAATTGGCGGGCCCCACAGTTAACTTTTTGGACGAAATTGTGTTCGGTCCATCGGAATCCATATTTGGACATACCGTTGGGTTCATATTAACATCTAGAGTTTGTTTGACCTATAATTTGTCCCATTTAGAGACTGTTACCCTTGGCACATTTTTTGGTGCAAAGTGGGCCACACGTGGACCCCACTTTTATCCAAAATTACCGTTTTGCTCATGTGTCCAAATTGGACGAAAGGGAAGTGCTTTCTAGCTATTTTGCTTATTCTTGGAACGTTGGTGATATCTATTTCAGCATCCGGAGATATTTGTTCTGTGGCCATAGCTTTTGATCCTGTGCGTTTGACTTCTGGACAGTACACCTTGCAGCTTTCTTACCAGGCAAGATACCTTGCCAAATTATTTACAGTATTTTGCATGCTTAGTATATTTCTGTATATTTATTTTATTTCTGTATATTTCTTGTATGTGTAGTTTTCTTTCAGTCATTACTATGTATTAGATATGTTGACACACACATGGCACTTAGTATCATCGAGGACAATCATTAGGCGTATGAGCTTTTAACCACTCTGGTAAACCGTAGTAACTAGCACGCACTATGGTAGTCGTGTCCGATGGTCGCTACCCCCGAGGTATGTCGATTGATGGAGTCCGAGGGTCGCTACCCCCGAGGTATGTCGGCTGATGATATCCACTGACGAGTGTGTGAGTGTGAGATTTAGATCGAGTAGCCTACCCTTGCCCATACGTCGAAAAGTTATCCTCATTGCATTCATATAGATTATCTTGTACAACATACTTATTTATTTTCAAATTTTATGCATGTTTACTGTATTCAAATTGGCTTGCTTTTCTGTATCTTGTTACGTCCCTCTGAGGACCTGGTCCCCTTCCAGGTGTATCTGTTCTTGAGTATTTGCAGGAGCACAGATTTGGATGGTTATATATGTTTCGTGGATGTCTTCTCTTCGAGCCCGTGGTCGTTAGCTGGTATTCTTATATTGTGTTTATTGTGTTGTACCTTTACATTCGAGTTGGTAGTGGATTTGTTTCCATCCAACTATCATCCTTAGATACTTATATTGAGATCTAGTTTCATAGACACTGGTTAGTTATTTATATTGATTTTCGTGGATGAGATTTAGAGTATACCCTGTGACATATGTTTATACCACTTGTGGATTGATATTCATATTACAGCGTACGTGTGGATTTTGGTTTCCATATATTGGAGTTGCCATATCCATACGGCTGGCATGCTTACGTGTTCCTAGTCCTACGTATTTTTGGGACTGGGGCGTGACAGGGGTGTTTGGGACAATTTCTGAATTTTCAGAAATTGGGGATTATTTTTCCTGATTTTGCGTCGCGGTTTGCGATCGACACAGGATACGATACCCCAAACTATTTGCACGGGTTTCGAGGGGGTCATGCAGTCTACGCGTCGCAATAGACTGTTCGGAAAATGAGGCAGCAAGGAGAGAGAAAACTCACCGGGACGAAGGTTCGGAAACGACTGAAATTGTACATACACGTTACGGCGCGGCGCGACACGGCGACACTGTTGCAGCTGCTGGTCGACGATGTGGGTGCTGCGGGTCGCTGCTATGGCTGTCTAGGAGTCATCGCTGACAGAGTTGGGGTGGCCGGAGGAGTTAGTCGGGTCGCCGGAAGGGCGGTGGAGGCTGATGGGGATGGCGGTGGTGGCTGTGGGGAGATGGCTGGGTTCGGGGGTTCTTATAGGCGAGGGGAGTGGCGGTTGCAGGGAAGTGGAGAGGTGCGGGGAGGTGAGGCACGGTGGGTGAACGGCAGAGGTGAGCGGTTGGGACAGTTGGACGGCGGGGCAGCGGAGCGTCGGGGTAACGGCCGGCGGTCGGGGTGTCTGCATTTACTGTAGCAGAGAAAATAGGTCGGGTCGGGTCAGCGGGTTTCGGTTGGCGGGTCGGGTTCAGATTCGACCCGCTACTATTGGTTTTAAATAATAGGTCGGGTCGGTTCAGGATTAAACCGGTGCAGGGTTGAACCGGTTGGTTCAATCCTGTTTATTTTGGTTTAATTAAAACATTAATTTTTAGGTCTTTAAAAAATAGTTCTGGGGTCCAATAAATTCCAGAAAATTTGTAGTAAGTCTAATATTTTATTTTACACCCAAAAATATTATTTTCATAATATTTTAATATTTAATAAAATTACAAAATTTATTTATTACCAGAAAATATTTATTTTAATTAGTTAAAAATCACAGAAAATTCCCGAAAATTTATTTTTAAAATTCTGAAAAATTCTGGGTGTTTACAATCTACCCTCCTTAAGAGGATTGTGTCCTCGCAATCAAATAATAATAAAATATAACCGGTCAGAAGAGATAACACGGTTGCAAGATATATTCGAAGCACGACACAAACAAAGAATATGATCAAGGAGAATTCGAAGGACGAGGGTTAAACAAAACACGTAAAGAAGGAATAAAGTATAGTTAGGTAATTCAAGAGTGAAGGAAATCTGGTTAGAGCAAAGAAAACTACAGCTTAGAAAAACTAGGTTATTAATTATTAACAAGTTCAAAATACAAGGTTATAAGGCTAAGGTCATGAATTAATAGGCACATGCTAAAGCAATTGCTAGGAATGATAGCTATGAATAACTTAAATCTTATGCGTATTCGCTAATCCACGAGTCTGTGCATCCTCCATTGTCATCGCAAAAGTCTGTCCACGCCCTTGCAGTGGTGCCCACTTCTGTTGCTGGGCTTGCTGAAAGAGTGTTGCTCGTGCTCTGCGTGGCTCTTGGAATGTATCAAGATGTCATCAATAGACGCAACCACGAACTTGTCCAGGTACTGATAAAAAATTCGTTCATCAAACTCATGAACACAGCTGGCGCGTTGGTTGAACCGAACGACATAACTAAGAACTCATAGAGTCCATACTTGGTCCTGAAGGCTGTTTTCGGTATATCCTCTCTACGCACTCTAAGCTGGTGATAACCGGATCTAAGATCTATCTTGAGAATACATACGTACCACTCAACTAATCGAATAGGTCATCAATGCATGGCAAGGGATACCGGTTCTTGATGGTTACAGGGTTCAGTGCCCTATAGTCAATACACAGGCGTACCGTCCCATCCTTCTTCGGCACAAATAGCAGGGGTGTAACAGTTGGGTCATAAGATCTAATTTTGATACTAAAAGTCACAAGACAACTAAGGATTTAACCACTATGGCCTGCTACGTAAGGTTCCATTTTCTTAAGGTCATAATGCAATTCCTTGTATCACCATCATGAGTCACATCTGATCCCTAGCATCTAGCTATGTATTCCCTAAAGTATTCCAGTGCATTAGAGTCAAACCCTCTTTCCTTTCTTCCAATACTTCCAAATTACTTGCTACCTTTAAGCAAGGGTGAGGTTCTATTAGTTCTAGGCCTCTGATATTATATTCAACTCTCATGCTAAGATCTACACTAACTCTAGCATATAGGAATAACCTATCTACTATCCTACTAAGGGTAACCGTCTTCTCAAAAATTTATATCCAGCATATCTTCTTCTGCCTTGACAAGGATCTGCTTCTGGAGGAAACACCGTGCACGAACATTCATCTCTCCGAAATAGAAAGAGATGATAAACAATAATAAGGATGTCGAGGAGATTTAAAAGAGTACAATTACGAAGTCCAATGGCGATAATCAAGTGCTAAAGAATTTTTAAGTCAATTGTGGATTGAGATGCTAACACTGCTAACTTTGATTACAGGCTCGCTCGGTACCGAAAAGTAACCAAAATAATTTAATCAGGACCTGCATGGGCCGCCACAAAAATATGTCACACCCCAGTCCCAAAATACGTAGGACTAGGAATACGTAACATGCCAGCTACGCATTCGACCAGACTCCGGTCCGACTTGAATACGTATAAGCTGTAATAGAAGGGTCACTATCTATATAATCAAATAAATATAAATATCTATGGCTCAATCCACGATGAACAAAATATACAAGAATGAGCTACATGTGCTAAAGTCGGCCGCCAGTAACCCATAAGCTCGAATAGACTCGAGGAAGGAATATGAGTCTATAAAACTAGGCTATATCAGCAGATGAATAAACAATATGAATAACAACCATGACTAAGAAAGAAATGATATAGTACCTGGCACCAATTCCTGTATGACAAAGCAACACATATCAGCAATTTCAGGCAGGCTCTACAATGGTCTATGTTGTAAAACTGGTAAGGGACCAGGTCCTCAGAGGGACGTAACAAGGTACAAGAAACAGCATGCCAAAATAAATGCAGTATGAAAGAATCAATAGGGTAAACTATGTAACCACCTATGTGATATGCAAGTAAGAGCATTTATCATACTCAGGCTAAAACTATCATAGGCTCGGTGTCGGGGTAACCCATAGCAGCATTTTCTTGAAGGGGCCAGTAAATATGCCAAAGCTCTGGTTCGAGTCTAAGGCACCTCCAGTAAAGTAATATATATATATATATATATATATATATATATTATATATATATATATATATATATATATATATATATATATCATAATCAGCCTTTCGTATGGTAAGACTATTCCCACTCAATGTAATCACATGTCTCATGTCCACGACGTCTCATGTCCATGTCACGCAAGATCATGACCTCTAACTGATGCAATAAGTCATAATGATAGCTAAGTACATACAATATTTATATCACGAATCCTGTAACCTATACAGAATCACCATGAATATCTCAGGAAGATTTTGTCTCATAAATAGTGTCAAGTGTCCTATGGTATGACGTACTTGATAAAGCAAGCACGAAAATGTATATAGGATCGCGATATCAATCTCTAGTGACATTACACAACTCCGCGTGCGACGTTGACACCCGAATATTATTCAGATGTTAAGTAATATCACACGGTCCTAGGTCGAACAGATACATCATATAAATAAATTAAGAGAATAATACAAAGCAGGTACTACAAGATTGGCAAGGTACACTTGCCTGGGATTTGAATACCAACAGTCGCTCTGATATCAACGGGATCTTTAGGTACTCCTCCGGTTGCTGAAATAATTATTACCATCAGGTTCAAAAGATATCAAATAGCTAGAATTGCATGTCCATAAGTCCAATTTGGACACAGGGACAAAAGTGACAGTTTCTGGTCAAAGCGGGGTCCACATGTGGCCCGCCTCGCACCGAAAAATATGCCAGAGACAAAGTTTCTAAATTCATCAAACTTAGTGTCTACAAGTCCAGAACGATGATACAAACCCAACGGAATGTCCAAAACTGGATTTCGATGAGCCGATCACAAAATCGCCCGTCAAGTGGAGCGTAGGGCCACGATACGAGATTTTGTCAACATTCTCAGAACCGAACCAAACTTGGATCGCAGGACCAGCGTATCGCTACGAGTCCGATGGTGCAAGTTTCGTTTCAAAATGACGAGCGTACACGAAGTTACAACGAGTTTCAGAATAGGGCCGATACGGGACGTTGTCGACGGATACGTGTTGATTCCGGTGTGCGTGCACATCCAAATCAACTTCTGTAAAATCCCACACGTCTGTATTGACGGTGTGCACCTTTTGGTGAAGTTCGCACACGACCAAGTCACCTCGTTTAGCGGAACGCACCCAGTTCTGGGAAATCAAGATTTTTAAATAACCAATATTTTGGTCATTTTCACCCTCGAATAACATGCAAATTATAGCTCAATAAATTAACTAAAAAATAGGGTTTAAAACTTGGTTAGGTGGTTTAAATAACTGTTCAGGTAAATTTTAGAATTAGTTAACAGGTTGTGCGTGAACTGGTGTGTTTGGGACAATTTCTGAATTTCAGAAATTGGGGATTATTTTCCTAATTTTGAGTCGCGGTTTGCGACCGACACAGGATGCGATACCCTGAACTATTTGTACGGGTTTCGAGGGGTCATGCAGTCTACGTGTTGTAATAGACTGTTTGAAAAATGATACAGCGAGGAGAGAGAAAACTCACCGGGATGAAGGTTCAAAAATGACTCAAATTGCACATGCACGTTGCGGTACGGCGCGGCACGGTGGCACTGTTGCAGCTGCTGGTCGGCGGCGTGGGTGATGTGGGTCGCTGCTGTGGCTGTCTGGGAGTCATCGCCGACGGATTCGGGGTGGCCTGAGGAGTTCGTCGGGTCGTCGGAGGGGCGGTGGAGGCTGATGGGGATGGCGGTGGTAGCTGTGGGGAGATGGCTGGGTTCGGGGGTTCTTATAGGCGAGGGGAGTGGCAGTTGCAGGAAAGTGGAGAGGCACGGGAAGGTGAGGCAGCGCGGTGGGTGAATGACGGAGGCGAGCGGTCGTGACGGTTGGACGGCGGGGCAGCGGAGCGTCGGGGTAACGACCGGCGGTCGGGTGTCTGCATTTACTGTAACAGAGAAAATAGGTCGGGTCGGGTCAGTGGATTTTGGTTTGCGGGTCGGGTTCAGATCCGACCCGCTACTGTTGGTTTTAAATAATAGATCAGTTCGGTTCAAGATTAAACCGGTTCAGGGTTGAACCGGTTGGTTCAATCCGGTTTATTTTGGTTTAATTAAAACATTAATTTTTAGGTCTTTAAAAAATAGTTCTGGGGTCCAATAAATTCCAGAAAAATTGTAGTAAGTCTAATATTTTATTTTACACCCAAAAATATTATTTTTATAATATTTTAATATTTAATAAAATCACAAAATTTATTTAATACCAGAAAATATTTATTTTAATTAGTTAAAAATCACAGAAAATTCTCGAAAATTTATTTTTAAAATTCTGAAAAATTCGGGGTGTTTACAATCCCACATTGTATATAAAATTAGGTATAGTGAGAAGATGACATATGAAATATTTTTTGGAATAACACACAAATTTGACCATAAAGCATCCACAGAAAAATAGATTTAAACCCTTTACTGTTATAACATAGGTTACTAAAGGGTTGGATTTTCATTTTATTTTTAGTTCCACATTAGTTAGAGATTAGTATTATATCTTCATTGAGTTGTATAAATAAGACATTTGCCCCCCACTATACAAAGAGTATCTTTGTATCACCTCTAATGTTGGAAGCAATAAGCTTACATTAGAAAAGTGCAAGTTAATCTCCTTGGGGCTATATCAAACTACTCTGAAAGTAGTAGAATCTCACCCCATCACTAGCAAAAGGCTAAAGGATCCAAGAAACCTAATCCTTTGGCATGACAGATTGTGTCATCTAGGATCGCTATGTTGAAAAATGTCATCAACAATACTAATATGCAAAAGTTATCATACCAAAGTCTTTCCTTTCCTACTAAACATTCGTTAATAGCTTGTTCACAGGATAAACTCATTATAAGACCTTCACTTCTTAAAATAGCTTTTGAATCACCACCATTCCTTCAGAGAATACAAGGTGGTAATTGTGGATCAATTGATCCTGCTAGCGGGCCTTTCAGGTATTTTATGGTTCCAATAGATGCTTCTAGTCGATGGTCAAATATTTCCTTACTCTCATCTAGAAATTTTGCCTTCTTCAAGCTACTTTTTCAATTGATTAAGCTTAAGACTCATTTCCTGACCAACATGTTAGAACGATTTGACTTGATAATGCAGCTGAGTTTACTTTCAGTACTTTTGATGATTATTGTGCTTCTGTAGGAATAGAAGTTGAACATTTTGTTCCTCATGGCATACCCAAAATGGTTTAGCAGAGTCCTTGATTAAGCATATTCAACACATAGTGTCACGCCCTGCTCCCATAATACTGGGTAAATACGAGGACTGACATAGCCAACCGCACATTACAGAGCATGATATGACGTCAGTCCTAAGGCCGATAAATCCTATTATCTCAATCTAACAACACAAGTACAAAAGTATATCATACATGAAAGTAAAGAGGCATCACAAATTATATGTCACATATGATCATAAAACTAGTGAACAAAAAATGTTGTATTAGCAGAGTATAAATATACATAATCAAATATACCAACCATGGTCTAATATATACATCACGTTGACTGTTCTCTCAAAAATATAAGGAGCTAATACTGTCCCTTGCTAAACACCACAAAATAAAGTAATTAAGACGAAGGGTGGAAGAAGGAAACCCACTCGCGAGCTTCGACCGCAGTCCTACGAGTGTGAGCCATCTTAATGGAAGTGCGGTGGATCCTAGTTCTCTTCGGAGTAACCTGGCCAGCAAACCCAGTGGGGTCAGAACCCCAAGTAATAAGTACCACAAAGGAGCTCGAGGTGATAGACCAAACACATCACAACTTAAGCAAAAAGAGACATAAAAGAAAATAAATGTTGATCGAGACTTGTATGGTACCAATGTACTTGTCTCAAGAATAATACAGGAAGAACTAATAATAAAAGCAAAAATAAAAGTAAAGCGGCGAGCGGCAAGAGTGCATAAGAACTACTCTGGATCGGGACCATAACCCTTAAACCAAACAAGGATCGTATAATCCCCTGATTTTTCAAGAATTTTTAATTTGGATTTTTCATAATTTTCGTAATTTTCTGGGATTTTCTGTAATTAAAACCTAGGTATTTGAAATTAAATAATTTTTAATTGCTATTAAATAATATTAAAATATTATGAAAATAATATTTTATGGTATAAAATGTAAAATCGGACATAGGATAATTTTCTGTGAATTTATTGGACTCCGAAAACATTTTTAAAGCCCTAAAAACCAAGTTATAATTAAACCGAATTAAACCCCTAAAATAAACGGTTTATTTCCAAAATAAACCAAACCAACTCAGACCCGGTTCAACTGAACCGAACCCAGCCTTATCGGGTCGGGTCGGATCTAAACCCGACCCGAAACCCGCCTACCCGAACCCGCACGTAAACATTAGCAGATCGGGCCGGATTCATATTGAACCCGACACAAACCCGTTAACCCCAAGTCAGATTCCCAATCGGATTCATTGTTCCGACTATATAATCCCCTCGACGCCGAAACCCTAATCTCTTCCGCCGCCTGACTGCTCCCCCGCCTGAACCCTAGCCACCTCGCTCGCCTCACCGCCTCCGCTCATCCCCTCGCCGCCTACGTCGAATTCCTCCTTCCTCCGCCCTGTCCCTCCTCTTCCTCCTCCCCCGCCTCGACGAATCCCCCAGCCATCTCCCCGACTTGACCACCACCCTATCTACCCTCGTCTCTCTCCCGCCGACGAACCCTTCGTCGTCCTCCACCCGTCCCCATCCAGAACTCCTCCGTCCCGACCATCCCCTCACCAGCTCCGCCCTAGCCCACCCCAGCACCGACCTCCTCCTCCTGCGTACCTCTCCACCCCGCCGCACCACCATCGAACACCCGAGCACAGCCCCGTCGATACCCCGCCGCTGCATCGAGACCGGCCAACCCCTCTCCACCGTCTCCTCCCCCGTCTCCCTCTTCCTCCGCCCCGAGCACGACCCCGCAGCCCCCATCTCCTTCATCTTCCACCATACGACTCCGTCGCAGCAGCGCCTCGCCGAGCAGCCCCTGGCCGCCTCTGCCGTGTCCGCCGAGCAGCCCCTGACCCGGACACAGCAGCCCCTGACCCGGATACAGTAGAAACCCTAGATCGGACACAGTGCTTTGTGTCGGTATGTCGTGTCGACACGCGGACACGAAGAATCATCGTTCTACGGAGCCCTGTTCAGGTAATCCGTTCTCTCTTCTCGTTGCTCTGATTTCTGTTCCGTCAGTTGTGACGCGTAGGCTGTGTGACCCTCTCGATGTCCGTGCAATCCGTTCGGTGCGTCGCGTCCTGTGGTGATCGCAAACCGCGATCCAAAAACAGGAAAACCAACGCCATGTTTCACCCCGGAACTGAGTGCGCCCCGCCAAACGGGACGACTTGGTCGCGCGCGGTCTTTACCGAAATGTGCGCACCGTCGATACGGACGTGCGAGATTTTGCAGAAGTTGATTTGGATATGCGTGCACATCGGAATCAACGCGTATCCGCCGACAACGCCCCGTATCTGCCTGTTCTGGAACACGTCGTAACTTGGTGTACACACATCGGATCAAAATGAAACTTGCCCCATCGGACTCATAGCAATACGCTGGTCCTGTGACCCAAGTTTGGTTCGATTCTGAGAATGTTGACAAAATCGTGTATCGTGGGCCCCACAAGCTCCACTTGACGGGCGATTTTGTGATCGGCTCATCGAAATCCAATTCTGGAAGTTCCGTTGGGTTCGTATCATCGTTCCTGACTTGTTGACACTAAGTTTGACGAATTTGGAGACCTTTGACCTTGATACATTTTTCGGTGCAAGCGGCCCACATGTGGACCCCGCTTTGACCAGAAACTGTCATATTTGTCCCTGTGTCCAAATTGGACTTAAGGACAGACGTTTCTAGCTATTTGATATTTTCTGAGACTGTTGGTAATGTTTATTACAGCTTTTAGAGGAGTACCTGCAGGATCCACTGATACAGGGACAACTGTTGGTATTCAAACCCCAGGCAAGTGTACCTTGCCAACTTTGCAGTCTTGTTACAATTTTCTTGCTTTATTTATATTGTTGTGCATGCTTGACCTAGGACCGTGTGACTTTACTTAGCGTCCGATTAATATTCGGGTGCCAACACCGTACGCGGAGTTGAGTAACGTCATCTAGACATGGATATCGTGACCCTTTACATTTTCGTACTTGTCTTATCAAGTACATCATAACCCAGGACACTTGATACTATTTATGAGACAGAATCTTTCTGAGATATTCATGGTGATTCTGTATAGGATATAGGTTTTATGACATAGACATTATATTCATAGACATTATATGACTTGCTGCATTAGATATGATCTTGCGTGACATGGACATGGGGCCTCGTGGACATGAGACGTGTGATTACATTGGGTGGGGAGAGACACAAAGGCTACAGGTTGATTATATTATGACGGTGTCGTAGTCTCCCTTTGAGCTAGACAACCCACATGATATCACTGTTACCGGCTCCCCGACACAGAGCTTGTAGTGGTTTCAGCCTGAGTTATAGTGCTGCTCTCATCTTGCATTTCACTTAGCTTATTATATAGTTTACCCTATTGTTTCATTTATTGTTGGAGAGACACACAGGCTACAGGTTGATTATATTATGACAGTGTCGTAGTCTCCCTTTGAGCTAGACAACCACATGATATCACTGCTACCGGCTCCCCGACACAGAGCTTGTAGTAGTCTCAGCCTGAGTTCTAGTGATGCTCTCACTTGCATTTCACATAGATGGATACATATTTACCCTATTTATTTTATTTACTATTACACTGCATTTATTATTGGCTTGAGTTATTTTGTACCTTGCTATGTCCCCTGAGGACCTGGATCCGGATTATGTCCCCAGGATTAGCAGACGAGATCGATCCCGAGGTATACAGGACAGGAGCATTAGCAGGAGCAAAAGCAGGAACAGGAGCAGACACTGGAGCAGTACCAGATCCAGTAGACGAGTGATCCCGAGGTTATCTTCTGAGTATATACTGTTTCCATACTCAGTATTTGATGTGGTTAGCTTTATTCTTGTATCTTGAAAGATGTATCAGACTCATTATCGGATTATTTCCCGAGTTTATATTTTATTGAGATATGATCTTGCTTTATGATTCTGATATTGTTATATTTATTCTGTGGATGAGATTAGTATATCTAGACCCCTATTATTGTATTACAGCTTAAGTATGCCTCGATGGATCCATTAAATTGGGTTTGTCCATCGGTGTGTGCTGCTGGCCATTGCCACGTGTCTAGTCCCTCGATATTTTGGGACTGGGGCGTGACATGGTTTTTGTGGTGGCCCATGCAGGTCAACGACTAAATTATTCGATTTCAACTTAGGGACCGAGCAAGCCTGCAATAAGAATAGGATAAGTTTTTAGGATCTCATCCACTTGCTTGAAACGTTCTTGATATCTATATCGGATTCAAATTAAATTCTTGACTTGCATCCTGCCTTGATTCCTGTGCGCCTCTTATTGTTTCTTTTGGATGCAGAGTTATGGATCCACGAGCAAACGATGAGACTCCTGCAACATCACCACGAGATGCTGTGGTAACCAATAAAGAGGAAGTAACACCAGTAGAAGAAGGTCAATCCGCTCAACCACGCAGTCAAGCAAATCATGCCTCAAGAATTCAGCAAGATGACGTTCCACCATCGACGCACTTTACTCCACAAATGCCCGTATTTCCACAAGGGGAGGCTATGGACGGGTAGCAGATGTTTCAAATGATCTATGCAATAATGCAAGCTCAATAAGAGGCTTTGAGTCGCAGCCTAGCAATCGCATTGGAGCAGGAGAATCTACCAGCACGACGGCCAATGACGGGCTCTATTTCCAATTTTTGCCAGCTGAAGCCCCGTACCTTCTCAAGCAAAGAGGAGCCCACAGAAGTTCATGAGTGGCTCACCAACACTCAACATCAATTAGAAGCAGCTGAGCTTCCACGGAAACGTTGGATGACTGCCGTCAGAATGCAGTTGACGGACAATGCACATCACTGGTGGCTATCTGAGGAGACACGGCTCGGACCAGACCGAGTCACTTGGGAAGAGTTTTCCAGACTCTTTCAGGAGATATATATATCAGCCATCGCTCGATCAGAACTTCGCGACAAGTTTAATCGCCTCACTCAAGACAGTATGACGGTGGAAGAGTACAACGCAGAATTCATTCGTCTAAGTCGCTTTGCCCCTACCTTGATCCCGACAGAAGAAGAGAAGGCCGAGAAGTTCTTTGATGGACTAAACATTGAGCTACAGAAACTGATCAGATCCGTCGCACCTACTTCTTACTCGAACGTCCTTGTTGCAGCCCGACGCATGGAGCGTGTCATCAGGAGAGAGACCAGTCTAAAGCGGTCGTCCACATTAGCACCAGCCGGAGCACCACAGGAAGAAGCTACAAAAAGACCTCACATGCACCAGCCACCAGAAGCATCTCTACAGGCACTACCTGTCTGTCAATATTGTCGCAGGCGAGGCCATATAGAGAACGAGTGCAGACGAAAAATGAGATTATGTTTAGCTTGCGGATCCAGTCAGCATTTATTAAGGGAATGTCCTGAGCGTCGAGAAAGAGCACCAATGGTTCACCAACAAGCGTTACCAGCACCGAGGCCAGCCTATCCAATATTGGGAGCACCACAAACGGAAGTTGAAGGAGTTATACCACCAGCTCCAGGAGGGTATCAGCCGAGGCTACCTTTGAAACCACAAGCAGCACTCTTCCAGCAGGCTCAGCACCAGTAGAGGAATCGACTACAAGGACACGGACAAGCCCTGGCGATGACCTTGGAGAACGTGCAGACTCATGGAGTAGCTAATGCGCATAAGTTTTTATAGTTATTCGTTTCTAGTATTGTTTTAGCTCGTGCCTGTTGGTTCGTGACCTCAGCCTTAACCTAGTAATGTTGAACTTGCTAATAACCTAGAATGTTTTTTATAATTGATAACCTAGTGATAACCTAGTTTTCTAAACTGTAGTGTTCTAGATTTTCTTCATCCGGGAAATTGCATAACTATTAATGCTTAGGGAAATGATTTTCCCTATGTGTTATTCTTACACCCTCAACCTTGATTCTCCTTGATCATGATGTGCTTCGAACAAATGTTTACAACCGTGTCATCTCTGTTGACCAGTTATTCTTTGATTGCGAGGACGCAATCCTCTTAAGGGGGGTAGATTGTAACCCCCCTGATTTTTCACAAATTTTTAATTTGGATTTTTCATAATTTCTGTAATTTTTTGGGATTTTCTGTAATTAAAACCTAGGTATTTGAAATTAAATGATTTTTAATTGCTATTAAATAATATTAAAATATTATGAAAATAATATTTTATGGTGTAAAATGGAAAACCGGACATAGGGTAATTTTCTGTAAATTTATTGGACTCCGGAAACATTTTTAAAGCCCTAAAAACCAAGTTATAATTAAACCGAATTAAACCCCTAAAATAAACCGGGTTTATTTCCAAAATAAACCAAACCAACTCAAACCCGTTTCAACTGAACCGAACCCAGCCTTATCGGGTCGGGTCGGATCTAAACCCGACCCGAAACCCGCCTACCCGAACACGCACGTAAACATTAGCGGATCGGGCCGGATTCATATTGAACCCGACCCAAACCCGTTAACCCCAAGTCGGATTCCCAATCGGATTCACTGTTCCGACTATATAATCCCCTCGACGCCGAAACCCTAATTTCTTCCGCCACCTGACCGCTCCCCCGCCTGAACCCTAGTCACCTCGCTCGCCTCACCGCCTCCGCTCATCCCCTCGCCGCCTACGTCGAACTCCTCCTTCCTCCGCCCTGTCCCTCCTCTTCCTCCTCCCCCGCCTCGACGAATCCCCCAGCCATCTTCCTGACTCGACCACCACCCTATCCACCCTCGTCTCTCTCCCGCCGACGAACCCTTCGTCGTCCTCCACCCGTCCCCATCCAGAACTCCTCCGTCCTGACCATCCCCTCACCAGCTCCGCCCTAGCCCAGCCCAGCACCGACCTCCTCCTCCTGTGCACCTCTCCACCCCGCCGCACCACCATCGAACACCCGAGCACAGCCCCGTCGATACCCCGTTGCTGCATCGAGACCGGCCAACCCCTCTCCACCGTCTCCTCCCCCGTCTCCCTCTTCCTCCGCCCCGAGCACGACCCCGCAGCCCCCATCTCCTTCATCTCCCACCACACGACTCCGCCGCAGCAGCGCCTCGCCGAGCAGCCCCTGGCCGCCTCCGCCGTGTCCGCCGAGCAGCCCCTGACCCGGACACAGCAGCCCCTGACCCGGACACAGCAGAAACCCTAGACCGGACACAGTGCTTTGTGTCGGTGTGTCGTGTCGACACGCGGACACGAAGAATCATCGTTCTACGGAGCCCTGTTCAGGTAACCCGTTCTCTCTCCTCGTTGCTCTAATTTCTGTTCCGTCAGTTGTGACGCGTAGGCTGTGTGACCCTCTCGATGCCCGTGCAACCCGCTCGGTGCGTCGCGTCCTGTGGTGATCGCAAACCGCGATCCAAAAACAGAAAAACTAACGCCCTGTTTTATCCCGGAACTGAGTGCGCCCCTCCAAATGGGACGACTTGGTCGCACGCGGTCTTTACCAAAACGTGCGCACTGTCGATACGGATGTGCGGGATTTTGCAGAAGTTGATTTGGATGTACGTGCACACCGGAATCAACGCGTATCCGCCGACAACACCCCGTATCCGCCTGTTCTGGAACACGTCGTAACTTGGTGTACACACGTCGGATCGAAATGAAACTTGCGCCATCGGACTCGTAACAATACGCTGGTCCTGTGATCCAAGTTTGGTTCAATTCTGAGAACGTTGACAAAATCGCGTATCGTGGGCCCCACAGGCTCCACTTGACGGGCGATTTTGTGATCGGCTCATCGAAATCCAATTCTGGAAGTTCTGTTGGGTTCGTATCATCGTTCCTGACTTGTTGACACTAAGTTTGACGAATTTGGAGACCTTTGACCCTGACACATTTTTTGGTGCAAGCGGCCCACATGTGGACCCCGCTTTGACCAGAAACTGTCATTTTTGCCCATGTGTCCAAATTGGACTTAAGGACAGGCGTTTCTAGCTATTTGATATTTTCTGAGACTGTTGGTGATATTTATTACAGCTTTTGGAGGAGTACCTGCAGGATCCACTGATATAGGGACAACTGTTGGTATTCAAACCCCAGGCAAGTGTACCTTGCCAACTTTGCAGTCTTGTTACATATTTCCTTGCTTTATTTATATTGTTGTGCATGCTTGACCTAGGACCGTGTGACTTTACTTAGTGTCCGATTAATAGTCGGGTGCCAATATCGTACGCGGAGTTGAGTAACGTCATCTAGACATGGATATCGTGACCCTTTACATTCTCGTACTTGTCTTATCAAGTACATCATAACCCAGGACACTTGACACTATTCATGAGACAGAATCTTCTTGAGATATTTATGGTGATTCTGTATAGGATACAGGTTTTATGACATAGACATTATATTCATAGACATTATATGACTTGCTGTATTAGATATGATCTTGCGTGACATGGACATGGGGCCTCGTGGACATGAGACGTATGATTACATTGGGTGGGGAGAGACACACAGGCTACAGGTTGATTATATTATGACGGTGTCACATTCTCCCTTTGAGCTAGACAACCCACATGATATCACTGTTACCGGCTCCCTGACATAGAGCTTGTAGTAGTTTCAGCCTGAGTTATAGTGCTGCTCTCATCTTGCATTTCACTTACCTTGTTATATAGTTTACCCTATTGTTTCATTTATTGCTGGAGAGACATACAGGATACAGGTTGATTATATTATGACGGTGTCGTAGTCTCCCTTTGAGCTAGACAGCCACGTGATATCACTGCTACCGGCTCCCCGACACAGAGCTTGTAGTAGTCTCAGCCTGAGTTCTAGTGATGCTCTCACTTGCATTTCACATAGATGGATACATATTTACACTATTTATTTCATTTACTATTGCACTGCATTTATTATTGGCTTGAGTTATTTTGTACCTTGCTATGTCCCCTGAGGACCTGGATCCGGATTATGTCCCCAGGATTAGCAGACGAGATCGATCACGAGGTATACAGGACAGGAGCATTAGCAGGAGCAGAAGCAGGAACAGGAGCAGACACTGGAGCAGTACCAGATCCAGTAGACGAGTGATCCCAAGGTTATCTTCTGAGTATATATTGTTTCCATACTCAGTATTTGATGTGGTTAGCTTTATTCTTGTATCTTGACAGATCTATCAGACTCATTATCGGGTTATTTCCCGAGTTTATATTTTATTGAGATATGATCTTGCTTTATGATTCTGATATTGTTGTATTTATT
This sequence comes from Iris macrosiphon, assembly GCA_036927795.1. NCBI lineage: Eukaryota > Viridiplantae > Streptophyta > Magnoliopsida > Asparagales > Iridaceae > Iris > Iris macrosiphon. Next base: position 114,113,909 of record JAYESA010000003.1, read on the forward strand.
CTGTGGATGAGATTAGTATATCTAGACCCCTATTATTGTATTACAGCTTAAGTACGCCCCGATGGATCCATTAAATTGGGTTTATCCATCGGTGTGTGCTGCTGGCCATTGCCACGTGTCTAGTCCCTCGATATTTTGGGACTGGGGCGTGACAGATCGGGGTTGCAGACCTTCCCCCGAGCAGAACTTAGCACCCTAACCACGCACCGGGAGAAAATAAAACTAGAAGAGTAAGCTATAATGAAAGTAACATCATTCATCGTACGGTCAAACAACTTTACGGCTTGCTACGATTAACTAGCTAGGGTTGTCACATGCATTAATTACTAAATGCATGTTTTAAGAATATTGCTACCATCGACACTGTAGTTAACCCGAATGGCCAATGGTACACTTGTCTAGTAAACTTAAATACACATTCAACCATACAATAACATAACTTGTTACTTGTCACAAACATAAATTGAACTTATAAGCATAAACTTAAACTTGCAATCATAAACTTGCTTTATAGACATAAACTTGTCTTGTAACATAAACTTGTATATAAACTTGGTTAGTCATAGAGCCCTTGCCTAGCAGGGTTGTGCATGCTGCATAGGGCCCTTAGGGATCAGGGTAGCCGGTAGAATAATATTCTTCCCTTCCAATATTCTAGGTAAATCTTATCTTGTTTAATAATTACTAAATTATTTTAAGTTCTCGAGTCATGAACACTTGAAAACTCCATAAAATGATGAGTCACGAGTACGAGGTTTTTATGATTTATCGTATTCATGACACACGATATATTAGACAATACTCACACTCGATTGCCCCATGCCAAATGTAATAGATTTTTATACACAAATATTTTCACGGTGTCGTGAGGATGGTGAACTTGTACATAAACTTATCTTGTGAACTAATATGCAAAACTTGTCTAGTATCATAAACTTGTATCGATATAAGGAAGCCCACAACAATAATCACTAAAAGAAATTACTAAAAGAACATAAAAACAGGGAATATAAGATGCACACAAGGATTTATGGCCGCATGCGTCCACTAGCTGCATAAACCCACTGGCCGCATGCACCCACTGGCCGCATGGACTCACTGGCCGCATGGACTTACTGGCCGCATAGACTCACTAGCAGCATAAACGTCCCTCATGGACTTAGTAAATTTTTTATTCTTTTAGCGAGTGAAAACACAAGGTGTTAAAGGACACTTGTGAAAATAAGCAGTCATGCGTCAAATAGGATGGACACATATTGTCAGTATGCGACAAGAGTTCAAGCCGCATAACTCTCTCAGGCCGCATAGCACTCTCAGCCGCATAGCTCGCTGGCCGCATGAAGACTTCGTCTTCTCCAACAGCAGGTTCAGCCATGGTCGAAAGCTCCAAAAACCAAAATTTTGTTTTCTTCATATAAACTTTATTTTAACTCCAAGTCAAGTGAAACAAAAGCCAAATTGCACAAAATAAAATGCTATAACATAAGAAACCACTAGTTTTTTAAAACACTAAGTTTTAATAGATCAAAGCTAAGAAAAACTCATGGAACACATAAACAATCTAAACTTGAAACTCAGATCTATAAAAATATATACATCAAAATCCAAAACTCCAAGAACTAAATATGATCAGCAACTCAAGAAGAACATTTTTTATTAAACACATTTTTTTAAAACAACATATATATAAAAATCTAAAAATTCATGACTTCACCATTGAGCAAGATGTACTTGCCTTGGGTGCCTACGAGCCTCAACCTCTCACGGTCCAAGTCACAACAACTTTCCCTTAGGGTTAGGGTTAGAGGGATCTTGAGGGAGAGAAGGAAGAAGGAAATAAAAATTAAGAAGAAAGAGAGGAGAGAGAGAAAAGATCATTTATATAATAAGATGAGAGGGAGATGGTTTAGTCATGGGTTCACCCAAAATAAACCGAACCAAGTGTCCATTCTACATACGGGTCCTAAACCGGGTCTATGGCAATGCCAATGGATATTCTACTGGTTTCAGATAGTCTCTCCCAACAAAAAAAATAAAACAATAAAAAATTACAGAAACTAATATGATAAATACAACAAGAATACATTATTAGGAAAAATTAAATTCTAGAAATTTAAGAAATACTAAATCTGGAATCGGGTGTGACATCTCTACCCTCCTTAGAAAAATTTCGACCTCGAAATATCACCAAGGCTAGTCGAGCTGGAACACACGAGAAAGCTCAAGAAATCAAATCACAATTCAAATGATTATACTAAGCAAATAGCTAAAATAGAAAAGATAGCTGCAAAAGTAACTAATGAATAAATGCACAAAAGCAACATACAAAAAAATGGAGGCATATGGATACATATACTCCTGAGTCAATCGAATAGGAACTCGTCCTCACTTGCCTATGCTGACTTACATAAATGAACAAGAGCCAAGCCTGGAGGTAAGTCGGTACCAACGACTATATCGAGGACATCACTTTAATCCAGGACATACCTTTGAATTTGGGACATAATAGACATCACGTACCACGAGATACAATAGCAAAAGAGCAGGGATGATGAACTCGCCTTTTGCTCAACGAAAGGATCAAAATGATTATTGTATTTTGAATGCGTCAGAATACGAGATCATTCGACAAGAACCCAAGAATAAGACAAGCTAAAGAGAGCTCAAAAATCTTACCCCGCAATTGTAATGCCTTCAGTTAACAACTGCTCTAGGTTGCCAAATGTTTCGTTAGGCCATCGTTCAGGGGTGTAGCTCTAACTTGTTGCGGGTCCTGTCTTGTTGGTTGGGCTTGCTGGACTTGCGCATACTGCGCAAGATGTTTCTGCTAGAACCGCTGAGTCTGCGTCGGAAGAGGACGCTGGGCTAGGGGTCAAACTACTAACACTGTTCCTCGTGGGCCTTCAATCGCTGCCCGAGGCAGAGCTGGTAACTATCGGACTGAAGAAGTCTCTGGGTACAAGATTGGGCATAAACCAATCATGTGGTCGGATGTCCCATATCTGAGATACTAGCCATTGGCCCTCCTACACTGATCTTTGGTGTGCCTTGGCTTGTCACAGTGGCTGCATCCTGCTGATACAGACTGCTTGGTAGATTATACTGAGGTTACTGTAGAGGTTGGAGGTGCTGGCGGGCAAGGAGTTCTGACTGTTGGTACGAGAGGTAATGACTGAATACTGGTGCTTCTCAGGGATGAGTGCGACATCTTCTAACCTTCGGTCCTTGCTACTAATCTCTGGCCTGTAAGTTCTTGTCATTTGTCCTTGCTTTGTTCCCTACGGAATCGATCATCCTCGCACGGGCGTGATGCCGTGCAAGCCTAAAGTGCGCTTGCACAAGGCCAAAAATTTGAACAAGGGCAAGTAAGCTATTCAATACCGAAGCAGCGGCACACATAATTGCAGAAAAGTAAAGAACACAATGGCACATAAAAACAAGCTCTTTTATTGATAATCAAAATTATTACAAGTGGCGCATGGCCGAGGTTACAGATCGCTCAAGCACTCTTTCTCTCGATTATAATGACATTGTTCCATACATTATGTCCCTCTATATAAAAGCATGTCAAACTCGATACGGCTCAAGGCATCGACTCCATATTTCCGGTTCCTTGGGATGAGGTACGGCTATCGCTTCCTCGGACGATCAGGCACCTGAGAACAAGCAAACTGTTGGTGGGTCAGCACTTTTATAAGTACTGGTGAGTATAAAACAACCGAACAGAAGCTACACCCCCTGAAACCCACACTAAGTAAGCATGTGGCAAAATATTACATTACTAGTGATCTTGCTACTTTTATCTAAGTTCATTTCATGCAGCTCAGGACTATAGTCAGATTACATCTTTTGAAAACATAATTGTAAACAGTTTGACATATTCAAACAATAAGCATACGCTCGGGGCAGTGTTCTATCGTGCAGTGCGTAGTATGTATTATGCATCAAAATCTAACTCTTTGGGACAAAGTTCTATAGTGGACTGAATCATTTCAAAGCAAAATAAGCATTTAGTGGACTATCATATTCAAGCACACAAGCAGAACTATCTATATGATTTTGATCCCCGAGAAACTCAGGATCGGTAGCGGTAATCCAGCTAACCAATGACTCACATTCTGATGCTATTAGCAGCTGTGACCAAGGTTTAGCTCTGCACTAATAGTCATTGTCCGACCGATGCGAATGCATGAAGCACTAACAGATAAACTCTACGATGCAGACAAAAATGAACGAGCAAGCTTTATGTATACACATGTATTTCTTACCCCATAGCCGAACGGTTATCCCTGCAACAGACACACAAGTTAGCCACAATATGCATATATGGATAAACAAATGATTCAATATTTTGGTGTCATTAATTGATAGGTATGCAAGAAGGTAAACCTAGCATGCGCCATATCTATATGATGGTCCATGAGTTGCCTCATTGAGGGACAACAACACCCCCTGGATCCTTTCGAAACGGAACATCAGGATGCTCTTACAATCCCTTTCGGACTGACTGATTCTCAGTGCCCTAGGAATCGATCGAGAGACTATTACCTTGTGCACAAGTTGTCCGAGACCAATGCATGACAAGCAACATTCATCAATATGCATTAACATTCACATTCATAAGCATTTAACAATCTAATAGCCACACCCCCCTGGAACCCGAAGGAACGGAACATCAAGGCAGACTATTAGACTCTTCTCTTTCATTCGTTCAAGCAGACACATCTTTTCACAAATCTAATAGCGCACCCCCTAGATCCCGAAGGAACGGAACATCATGGTGCACTATTAGTCACCTCTTGTACAGTTCAGACTGATAGCAGTTCGATATAGCAAAACAGACAAGCAAAACATATAATGGCAAGCACGATTTCGATTTCATATCTAGCATGCAATATCTATCTCTTTCTTAGCATGGCAAAGGTTTATTTGATAGCTGTGTCGGTGTAACTAAGCATGCAATAATTCTTATATCTCATTAGTATAGCAATGGTTCTATCTCTTTTCAGACAAGTATTCCCAGTTCTCTAGTTAGGCAAGCAAGCAGACAGATTCTTTTTTAATGACAAGCTATGTGAGTTCTCTTATTAGCATGCTGAGTCGGTTCTATCATTCTTCTTATAAAATAATCTTCTTAAGCAAACAAGCATTCAAAAACTCAGATTCATTATTAAGTCATGCAAGAATCAGAGAATACAGTTCTGCCCACTCATATTGATCAATCGGTCAGGAACTCTCCGAGAAGACTTCCGTTCGAGCAAGCAAGACGATATCACTTGTACATAGTGCCTACGCGGAGCGGGGCACTACATACTTACCCACCAACAAAGAGTTTCATCCTAGAAACTCAAGGAGAAACTCATGAAACACAGAGCAGCGATAGTCCTCATCCCTCACCATCCAAAATCAAAACACAAGCAAATCACAAGCACAAAGGCACAACTCTCAAACAACAAATCAAATCCAGAAAACTTTTGCACGCATCTTTTGAGAATATCTATGGACTTATTGTATGGAACGTTCATTGCAGCACAATCATAACTCAGAGTCGAAGGCAACGGATGTAGTACCTCAAATCCTGATCCGACTAGGATGTGCACTATGTAATTGGGCTTGTGGCTAGTCTGTCTGAGTCGTAGTTTAGATCTTCGGCATCCTCTTACCATGGACGAAATGCGATGATCATGTCCAACTCATGGATAGGCCTCTATTGAAACAAGTCTAATAGTTTTTGTGCTTTGTTGCTTGGTTTTCTTGATTGCCACTTTGGGATTTTGATTTGGTATTGCTTTCGATTTGCTTGGTTTTCGCTGTTGGCTTTCTCGTTTGGAGCTTTGATTCTTGGGGAGTTCAGGCTGGAAGGATAGGCAAAGGATTCTAACTCGGTGCTCGTGCTGTTTCAGGTCTGCGTAACTGACGCTTGATCGTCGCTAGGCGGGATTCCTTGTTTTATTATCTTTTCCCTTAACCAGTGAGTGGTTCGGACCCTTCTTTTCTACTTCTTTACGCCCACATCTCTAATATCTCAAACGTTCACTCGATGATGTCCGGTTGGACACCTAAAAATCCTTAGCCACAATGCATGCCAGCCACTAAGAAAGGAACATAGGAATTATAGACTAGTTTTACTATATGCTTGCATACCTTATAAACTTGAGTTTGTTTATAAAAGAATTGGTTGTTGGTTGCGGCCTGGTGCCTTGGATAGAGTTTGGACCTATGGGATACCAAAATCGGAATACGGCTTGAGAAAATATGAACTGTTGCATGAGTATATATATTGCTGCTTAACTTCTTCTGTTCATTTTGATGCATTGTATGATATATGAATTGTTCATGCATTTGCATGGTCTGGGACAACTTGTGCGCAAGGTTTGGCATTTTCTCAAAATGGTATTCCGGGGTACTGGAACCGTATCGATCCGGGGGGAAATATTTGATCGTGCTAGTCGCGATGCATTATGGGACCTCCAACAGGGCTTGCTACCCGGGCTGATAGGGCACGCCGCAATGCTTAGAATAAGTCCCTAAGGTGTCGATCACACCAATGACCGCATAGAATAGAACACATGTTAATTTATTGTCTTGTGCATATGGTAAGTATACTTGTGTTTCGTTGCAGGGAAGGCGTGCATCGGTTGAGTAAGCAACCGATGTACTTGTTGGATTCGATGTTATTTTCATTTCTATCAAAACATGCAACTAATATGAATTGAATTCATTTACTTCTCTATAGAAAGATCACCTTAATGCATGCTCGCCCCTAATAAGCTAGTATCAATTTAGTCGAGTGGGTTCGTCCCGCTCACCAGTACAGCTGAGTACTGACCCACGTTGTGGGCATCTATTTCAGGTGCTCAGATGGTACAACGCTAGTGGATAGACGAGGAGGTGTTAGGAGCACCTCTATTTTGAAGTATAATTGGAGTCAGTTCATTTTGGAGGCATGGACTTTCAATCTATACAAGGGCATAATGTATGAACGACGTGGACTATCTGATGGAGCGCGCCCTGCCTTTTGAGTTTCTTTTTTTGTAATACAAATCAAGTAGCCGAGAGGCGCATCAATGTAAACTCTATATAAATTACTCTGAATTATCAATGAAAAGTATATTTTTTCCTATACTTGTGTTCAAATATCTGTGAATGTGTTTTCTAAATTGTGTTTACAAATGGGTTCCTATCACTGCACGTTCTTGCCTTGTGCGAGCGCAACTCCAGGCTCGCACGACATCATGTCCCAGCGAGGACAATCGGTTCCGTATCCAGCGAGGACGATTGATCCTTACGGGATCGGGGCATGACATATTGGTATCAGAGCACGGCTTCACTTCCTTAGGATTTTAAAAGATAATATAGGAGTTTGATGCGCCTCTCAATTGAGTTACATTTGGCGCCCGCTGCATGAGATGAGTCGCCTATACAATGAGCCTATAGATATAAATTTATCATTTTTGGAGTGTTGACAAGCTACTCTCTTTTGTAGCCATGGCTAAGAAAAATACTTCCACTGCAAGCAGTGCTCAGCCCATCCAGAGCGATCCGACAAGTTCTGGAGAATCTGGAGGAGCGGGTTCAACCGATATGACCGAGCGGCTTATGTATCTAATGGAGGTGCAGCAACAATAAGCCGCTACTCAATAAGCGCAAATTCAGGCACAGTTTACTGCTCAACAAAAGCAAATGGATACCATGATGTAGTTAATCGCATCCTTGGTACCCAGCAATGGGGAAGCTACAGTGACGCCTGTCACGCCGCCGGCTGTGGCGGTAGAGGATGAGTCAGAAGAAACACTTCCTCCAGCTAGGAATACCTACCGAGCAGCAGAGTTCACTAAAATGCATCCACCAACGTTCAACGGACGAGCAGAACCGGACGTGGTAATGGAATGGATTGCAAAGCTGGAGGGACTCTTCAATCTGGTTGGCATTAAGGGATCCAAACGAGTGGCCTGTGCATCGGTTCAACTGGAACTGCAGGCACATGATTGGTGGGAAGCCACAAAGCAAGGGATTTATGATGCCAATTCCAACTGCAAAATCACCTGAAAAATGTTCAAATATGCCTTTATTGAATAATATATTCCCCGGGCCGTGCGGCAACAGAAAGAAGACGATTTTAGCAATCTGGTACAAGGAAGTATGTCTGTTGATGATTATGACTCAGTATTTGCTAGACTGGCTAAGTTTGCCGGGCACTTCTTGCCTAACCAGCAGGCGTGGTGCTATCGTTTTCAGAAAGGTTTGAATGACAATTTACGTAGGGACGTCATCAACCAGAAATGTCAAACCTACAGGGAATATTATAAAGCTGCGCTGAATAGCGAACGGATCTTTGGACACAATCCACCAAAGATCGATGTGCAAACCCCCCGTACCAACAACAACAAGAGGCCTCAGGAAACGGGAGGGTCTGGAGTGCAAAAACGTCCGCACACATCTGAACACAGGGGTCCTCCCCAAGCACCGTACTGCCATAGGTACGGCAAATTGGGGCATCGGGTGCATGAGTGCCGAGTTGTTGGATGCTTCAAATATGGTCGTCTGGACCATAAAGCTTTTGACTGCCGGGACCCAAGGCCAATCGTCAGGCCACAGCGTAATCAGAACAACGGTAATCAGAATAACGGAAATCAGAACAAGGGATCTCCAGCAAACGGTGCCAATATCGTACCAGTGAACCCGCAATGCCAGGGTGCTCAAGGCCGAGTCTATGCATTGACTCAGGATGAGGCATCCATCTCTGATACTGTCGTGACATGTACCTTACTTTTTCGAGATTTGCCCGCTGGAGTCTTATTCGATTCAGGTGCTACGCATAGTTTCATATCTGCTGATTTTACTGTTGAGCAAAAATTAGCTTCTACTCCTTTAAATATAAATCTTTGCGTGAGTACCCCTTTGGGAGTCGACATGCCCGCCCATGCGATCTGTAGGGATGGTTATATTTGCATCGGAGGACGAAAGCTTGCCTTAGATATCATTGTACTAGACATTAAGGATTATGATATTATTCTCGGAATGGACTGGTTGGGTGCTTGCCATGCAACAATCGAGTGCGCGGAGAAGTGAGACGTATTTCGTCTACCCGGTGAGCCAGACTTCTACTATTCGTGTAGCGCTGCACCGAAGATGGCAATGGTGATATCAGTAATTTCGGCTAGGCGTATGTTGCATTCGGGCTGTGAAGGGTACTTAGCTTCTGTTCGAGACACCCGACAGAAAAGTGCAGATGCAGCCCAGGCTAAAGTCATAGCAGATTTCCTCGACGTGTTTCCGGACGAGCTGCCTGGAATGCCTCCTGATCGTGAGATCGAATTCTCCATTGACACCTTTCCGGATTTGCGACCGATATCGAAGGCACCTTATCGAATGGCCCCAGCAGAGCTGAAGGAACTGAAAGTAGAGTTACAAGACCTGTTGGACAGAGGGTACATTCGTCCAAGCATTTCTCCATGGGGTGCTCAGGTGCAGTTCGTGAAGAAAAAGGGTGGATCCATGCGGTTGTGCATTGACTACCGAGAACTGAATAAGGCTACCGTGCGGAACCAGTACCCATTGCCAAGGATAGATGACTTGTTTGATCAGCTGCAAGGTGTAACAGTTTTCTCTAAAGTTGATCTCAGGTCATGCTATCCCCAATTGAAAATCAAATCTGATGATGTTCACAAATCTGCATTCAAACCCGATACGGATACTATGAATTTCTTGTGATATCGTTCGGCTTGACGAACGCCCCTACAGATTTTATGGATCTGATAAACCGTGTGTTTCGGCCGTTTGTGGACAAGTTTCTGGTCGTATTCATTGACGACATACTAATCTATTCCAAGAATGAGGCGGAGCACAAGAAACACCTGAAGATCGTGCTGCAGACATTACGAGAGCATCAGTTGTTCGCTAAGCTCAGCAAGTGTGAGTTCTGGTTGAACAGTGTGGCGTTCCTTGGACATATCATCTCGGCAGAAGGCATCGTCGTAGATCCAAAGAAGATTGAGGCGGTAGTGGACTGGAAGCAACCTACGTCATCCAGTAAAGTTCAGAGCTTTCTGGGCCTAGCGGGATACTACCGTAGGTTCGTGAAGGATTTTTTTAAACTGGCCTCACCTTTGACTCGTCTTACTCAGAAAGGGATTGCATACAAATGGGGTAAAGACTGTGAAGCTAGCTTTTGGGAACTTAAGCGGCGTCTTGTTTCAGCTCCGATTCTTGCACTTCCAGATGGGGTGGAGGAGTTTCAGATATACAGTAATGCTTCAGGACTCGGCTTAGGGTGTGTGCTCATGCAAAGGGACAAGATAATATCGTACGCCTCCAGGCAACTGAAGCCGCACGAGAAAAACTACCCGATACATGACTTAGAATTGGCGGCAATTGTGTTTGCGCTGAAGTTGTGGCGGCATTATCTTTATGGTGTTGCTTGCAAAATCTACACAGATCATAAAAGGCTCAAGTATCTATTCACCCAACGGGAATTGAACCTCCGGCAGCGACGTTGGCTAGAACTGATTAAGGACTATGACCTGACGATTGGATATACACCGGGCAAGGGAAATATCGTTGCTGATGCTCTGAGTCGAAAGCATGTGGGCTCATTATCCATAAACAATCATTTACTTCAGGATCTAGAGGCGATGGGCATCGAGTTTCGAGTTCGGCATCAAGGAGTGCAGCTGGCACCACTCCATCTTGAACCGAGTTTACGTGATAGAATCAAATCTGCTCAGGAGGGCGATCAGTTTCTGACGAAAGTGCATGGACAAATCTCAGTGGGGAAGATGTCTGACTTTGTGGCAGGCAAAGATGGGGCCTTGTAGATAAAAGGGAGGCTATGTGTTCCTAGCGACCCAGAACTCCGAAGGAAAATTATGACAGAGGCACACTACGCGAAGTATTCCTTGCATCCGGGGAGCACCAAGATGTACATGGACTTACGCAGGACCTTCTGGTGGCACGGTATGAAACGGGATATGGCGACCTTTGTGTCACAGTGCATGGCCTATCAACAGGTGAAAGCTGAACATCAGAGGCCCGGCGGGGAGCTGCAGAACCTCGTTATTCCCGAGTGGAAATGGGACAACATCACTATAGATTTCATTATGGGATTTTCGAAGAAGCCGCGGGGGCACGATGCGATTTGGGTCATAGTTGATCGTTTGACCAAATCAGCCCACTTCCTTCCTATAAAAGTTACTTGGAGCGTCGATCGGTTAGCACAGATTTACATAGATGAGATTGTCCGATTACACGGAGTACCTGCGTCAATCGTCTCTGACCCTGACGGACGTTTCATATCTTATTTCTGGACTAGCCTACAGTCTGCTTTGGGAACCAAGCTAAAGTTCAGTACCACATACCACCCCCAGACTGATGGCCAGACAGAAAGGACAAATCAGATACTTGAAGATATATTGCGACTGTGTGCAATCGATCAGAAGACTAGTTAGGACACGCACCTTCCGTTGGCGGAGTTCGCATACAATAATAGTTACCAATCGAGCATCCAGATGGCACCGTACAAAGCGCTCTATGGGCAAAAGTGTCAATCTCCAATCTGTTGGGACGAAGTCGGTGAGCGGCAGGTACTCGGGCCAGAGCTGGTGGAGCAGGCAGTTGAGAAAGTTCGTTTGATTCGGGAAAGACTCTGCACTGCGCAGAGCCGACAGAAAAGCTATGCCGATGCTCATCGTAGACCTTTGGAGTTTATGGTCAGGGATCATATCTTCTTGAAAGTGATACCGATGCGTGGGGTAATGCTCTTCGGTGTTAAGGGCACACTGAGTCCCAGGTTTGTTGGCCCATTTGAGATACTGGAACGAGTGACAGTTGTGGCGTACCGGATTATACTACCTCCCGCCTTGGCCGACGTGCACGATGTTTTCCATGTTTTCCAACTTCGGAAGTACGTGCATGACCCGAGTCATGTGGTTAGTTTTGAATAATTGGAACTGTGCACGGACTTGTCGTACTTAGAGGAGCCCGTGCAGATTTTGGACCGTAAGGAAAAAGTGCTTCGCAACCGTACGATGTCCTTGGTTCGCGTGATGTGGCAGAACCATTCAGTTGGGGAATTAACTTGGGAAATGGAGTCAGAGATGAAGGAGAAGTATCCTTCATTATTCATTCAGTCGGAGGTAAGGCCTTGTTCTTAAGTTTTGGGACGAAACTTTTTCTTAGTGGTATATTATGTAGTGCCTCAAATCCTGATCCGACCATGATGTGCACTATGTAATTGGACTTGTGGCTAGTCCGTCTGAGTCATAGTTTAGATCTTCGGCATCCTTTTGCCACGGATAAAATGCGATGATCCTGTCCAACTCATGGATAGGCCTCTATTGAAACAAGTCCAATAATTTTCGTGCTTTATTGCTTGGTTTTCTTGATTGTCGCTTTGGGATTTTAATTTGGGGTTGCTTTCGATTTGCTTGGTTTTCGCTGTTGGCTTTCTCGTTTGGAGCTTTGATTCTTAGGGAGTTCAGGCTGGAAGGATAGGCAAAGGATTCTAACTCGGTGCTCGTGCTATTTCAGGTCTGCGTAACTGACGCTTGATCGTCGCTAGGCGGGATTCCTTGTTTTATCATCTTTTTTCTTAACCAGTGAGTGGTTCGGACCCTTCTTTCCTACTTCTTCATGCCCGCATCTCTAATGTCTCAAACGTTCACTCGATGATGCCCGGTTGGACGCCTAGGAAATCCTTAGCTACAATGCATGCCAGCCACTAAGAAAGGAACATGGGAATTATAGACTAGTTTTGCACACCTTATAAACTTGAGTTTGTTTGTAAAGGAAATGGTTGTTGGTTGCGGCATGGTGCCTCGGATAGAGTTTGGACCTATGGGATACCAAAATTGGAACACGGCTTAAGAAAATATGAACTGTTGCATGAGTATATATATTGCTGCTTAACTTCTTCTGTTCATTTCGATGCATTATATGATATATGAATTATTCATGCATTTGCATGGTCTGGGACAACTTGTGCATAAGGTTTGGCATTTCCTCGAAACGGTATTCCGGGGCACTGGAACTATATCGATCCGGAGGGAAATATTTGATCGTGCTAGTCGCGATGCATTGTGGGACCTTCAGCAGGGATTGCTACCCGGGCTGATAGGGCACACCGCAATGCTTGGATTAAGTCCCTAAGGTGTCAATCATACCAATGATCGCATAGAATAGAACACATGCTAATTTATTGTCTTATGCAGATGGTAAGTATACTTGTGTTTCGTTGCAGGGAAGGCGTGCATCGGTTGAGTAAGCAACCGATGTACTTGTTGGATTCGATGTTATTTTCATTCCTATCAAAATATGCAACTGATATGAATTAAATTCACTTACTTCTCTATAGAAAGATCACCTTAATGCATGCTCACCCCTAATAAGCTAGTGTCGATTTAGTCGAGTGGGTTCGTCCCGCTCACCAGTATAGCTGAGTACTGACCCACATTGTGGGCATCTATTTCAGGTGCTCAGACGGCACAACGCTAGTGGATAGACGAGGAGGCGTTAGGAGCACCTCTATTTTGAAGTATAGTTGGAGTCAGTTTATTTTGGAGGCATGAACTTTCAATCTATACAAGGGCATAATGTATGAACGACGTGGACTATCTGATGGAGCGCGCCCTGCACTCTTTCTCTCGATTACAATGACATTGTTCCATACATTATGTCCCTCTATATAAAATTAGCTCAAACTCGATACGGCTCAAGGTATCGACTCCAGATTTCCGGTTCCTTGGGATAAGGTACGGCTATCGCTTCCTCGGACGATCAGACACCTGAGAACAAGCAAACTATTGGTGGGTTAGCACTTTTATAAGTATTGGTGAGTATAAAACAACCGAACAGAAGCTACACCCCCTGAAACCCACACTAAGTAAGCATGTGTCAAAAAATTACATTACTAGTGATCTTGCTACTTTTACCTAAGTTCATTTCATGCAGCTCAGGACTATAGTCAGATTACATCTTTTGAAAACATAGTTGGAAACAGTTTGACATATTCAAACAATAAGCATACGCTCGGGGCAGTGTTCTATCGTGCAGTGCGTAGCATGTATTGTGCATCAAAATCTAACTCTTTGGGACAAAGTTCTATAGTGGACTGAATCATTTCAAAGCAAAACAAGCATTTAGTGGACTATCATATTCAAGCACACAAGCAGAACTATCTATATGATTTCGGTCCCCGAGAAACTCAGGATCGGTAGCGGTAATCCAGCTAACCAATGACTCACATTCTGATGCTATTAGCAGCTGTGACCAAGGTTTAGCTCTGCACTAATAGTCATTGTCCGACCGATGCGAATGCATGAAGCACTAACAGATAAACTCTACGATGCAGACAAAAATGAATGAGCAAGCTTTATGTATACACATGTATTTCTTACCCCATAGCCGAACGGTTATCCCTGTAGCAGATATATAAGTTAGCCACAATATGCATATATGGATAAACTCATGATTCAATCTTTTGGTGTCATTAATTGATAGGTATGCAAGAAGGTAAACCGAGCATGCGCCCTATCTATATGATGGTCCATGAGTCGCCTCATTGAGGGACAACAACACCCCCCTAGATCCTTTCAGAACGGAACATCAGGATGCTCTCACAATCCCTTCCGGACCGACCAATTCCCAATGCCCCAGGAATCGATCGAGAGACTATTACCTTGTGCACAAGTTATCCGAGACCAATGCATGACAAGCAATATTCATCAATATGCATTAACATTCACATTCACAAGCATTTAACAATCTAATAGCCACACCTGTCACGCCCCAATCTCCCACAAGCTCAATAGTTACCGCTGAACATGAATCACCACGTTGCAGCTCTCCCGCAGGACAATCGTTCTCTTCGGGACGTGATGTCGTAGAACCTGGAGTTGCGCTCGTACAAGGCGATGTTGTCAAACACCAAAGTTATCATCGAAACGATCAAGTTGCAACGAAAGTCCAGTATTGTGTACCAAGCACACATCAGAGTAATTCGCAGCGAAGCTCTCGATAGGGTCAAATGAAATACCACAAAGGCGATTGCCTCAACGATGATGAAATACTCTTGCTCTTTTCTCTAGCCCATAAAGGTACTTACAGTTCATACATCATGTCTCGTTGTAACCCCCTGATTTTTCAGAAATTTTTAATTTGGATTTTTCACAATTTTCTATAATTTTCTAGGATTTTCAAGAATTTATTTTAGATTTAAATATAATTAAAAAAATTCCAAACTTTTATTTTAGGTTCTAAATAATAAAATCTATTTTCTAGAAGTTTTTGGGAATTTTCTGAGTATTTTTAGTATTTATTGGGAGTTATTTAGGTTAATAACTAATTTTTAGGACTTCTAAAATTTATTGTGCAAGCCCAGGTATATATAATAGACCCACATAATTTTTTTAGTGTTTATAATATTATTATATATTTTCTGGAATTATTTCAGAATTTTTGGAATATATTTAATATTTAATTTTATTTAAATATTTAAAACTAATTTTTAGAGCTTCTCCTAATTATAGTAGGAAATTTATGAATATATAATTATCCCAAATATTTTTTTAGGGTTTTTTGGTTCAAAATATATTTTTTGTAATTTTTTCAGATTTTTATGATTATTTTTAATGTTTATTTTGAGTTATTTAGATTTAAAACGACTTAAATAATGTTTTGATAAAGGCAAATAAAAAATAAATAATATAAATAAAACCATCTAATCAGATTCTGACACATGTCAGCCTATAAATATTCATTCAGCCGTAGGTACATCTATATATATATAATATAATATAATAACCCTAACTATCTCATTATTTTAGAGAGAGAGAGATTTGGGAGAATTGTCATCTAGGGTTTCTTCACCTTCCAGAAGCCATTGCGCATAGCTTCGGACTCCAAACGAGGCCTAATTTCTTGCGTTAGAAAGATATTGAGGTTAGATTTCTGATTATATAAATTTTTTTTCTAAATTATTAGTATTAAATTCTGGAAAATTCGTAGAGCACAGCATGTCCGAAAATAGACGTGTTTCAATGTTTTTGCGATTTCGGGAGAACCAGAAATCAGAATCATGAACCGTTTAAAGTTTAGGAAAGCTAATGTCGAGATCATTGACATATGTTTTTCCCAGAATTTAATTCGATGTATTTTTATACTGTTAATTCTGTAGAACTTCTAGGTTAGAATTTAACCATCGGTGCACAATACAAAATTTGTATGTGCCATAATTTCCAAACGAATTTGAATTCGGACGAGCCATAAATTCCAGTATGTTTTTTGATACTGAAATCTACAGGAAATCATACATGAAAGTTGAGTTTGTGTCGGTTGACTTTTTGGTCAACAGATCGTCTCGATTTGTGTGCCATGAGTCTCGAGTTGATAAAATTCAGTTTCTTTGGATAAAATTTAGGAATTAACCTAAAAATCAGAATAATAAGATTAAAATAGGATTTTAGATTAATTATTCTAGAATTAAATAAATTAAAATAAGTTATCTTTTTACGTGATAAATTTGTAATACATAGGCTATTTGGACTGTGACTTGGACTCTGATTCATACCAGCAACAGGACCCCAGGCAAGTGTACCTTGCCAAACTCTGCAGTATTGTTATACATTTTCCTTGCTTTATTTATATTGTTGTGCATGCTTAACCTAGGACCGTGTGACGTACTTAGCGTCCGATTATTAGTCGGGTGCCAACACTGTACGCAGTGTTGGGTACGATCATCTAGAGATGGACATTC
The DNA here is from genome assembly GCA_036927795.1 of Iris macrosiphon. Classification (NCBI taxonomy): domain Eukaryota; kingdom Viridiplantae; phylum Streptophyta; class Magnoliopsida; order Asparagales; family Iridaceae; genus Iris; species Iris macrosiphon. Next base: position 114,130,659 of record JAYESA010000003.1, read on the forward strand.
GTGACACTTCATATTCTCGTACTTGTCTTACCAAGTACACTTTGACCCAGGACACTTGACACTATTCATGAGACAGGATCTTCCTGAGTATTCATGGTGATATTGTATAGGATACAGGACTTGACAGAGATACTATGTTCATAGATACTTATGACTTGTTGCATTAGCTATGATCCCGTTTGACATGGACATGAGACATTATGGTCATGATATACGTGGTTACATTGGGTGGGGAGAGACACACAGGCTACAGGCTATTTTCTATATATATCTACTACTATTGTGAGGCCGTAGACTCTCGTAGCAGAGCTAGGCACATTACGTGTTATTACCACTACCGGCTCCCCAACATAGAGCTTGTAGTAGCTCAGCCTGAGTACTCGTGTTGCTCTCACTTGCATTTTTACTTAGATGGTTACTTATTTGCCCTATTTATTTTATTATCTGCTGCACTGCATTTATTTTGGCATGAGCTTTCTTGTACCTTGCTATGTCCCCTGAGGACCTGGATCCGGATTATGTCCCCAGGATTTGAGGACGAGATCTATCCCGAGATATATGGGATCGGAGTAGGAGCTGATCCAGGAGCTGTACCGCCATCCGAGGACGAGGTGTTAGCGAAGACTTCTCCTGAGCATCCATGTTCATTCTCAGTATTTATTTATTTATTTCAGTCATTTATATTCTGGTCTGTTGAACTATTGTATCAGATATTTATCGGGTTGTTCTCCGAAGCATTTTGTTGAGACTAGCTGATGATTTACATTCCTTATTTATTCTGTGGATCATATTTTATATCTTGTGTGGATGAGATTAGTTATGCCATGATTGTCGTAGACTTGATTTTATAGCTTAAGTATGCCCTGATGGATCCATTAAATTGGGTTGTCCATCGGTGCGTACTGCTGGCCATTATCACGCGTCCGGTCCCTCGGTATTTTGGGACTGGGGCGTGACATGGTTTTTGTGGTGGCCCATGCAGGTCGACGACTAAAATTGTTCGGTTTTAACTTAGGGACCGAGCAAGTTGGCAACTAGGATTAGAGTATAGGATCTCATCCACAATGACTATGACTCATCCTCCTTCCAATCCATTCCATTCGGATAAATTGCATTCTGCTTGATTCATGTGATTCCCTATTAGTTTCTTGAGTATAGCCTCTCTTAAAATATATAAGTTTCTGTTGTTAGATGATAAGTAAGGTAACCTTCCTATTAAGAGTACCACTAGAGTGTTGACACTCCACTAAGTTTGGAATATCTAGTGAACCCTAGAAGTCCTTATCTCTAGAATTGGTTTACCATTACCCCCTGATGTATTATGAAGACTTGAGAGTAGTATAGACACTACTAGAGTTAGTTGGAAGTTTTACCATAATATTTGACCCTAGTATTGAGGAACCAATAGAAAACCAAAATTTAATGTTAGAACTGAACCTAATGTGCATAGTGAGATAGTGCTAGGATATAGGTTCGTGTCATGATATTAGCAGACAGTACCTCAGGGAGCCCAGAGCAACGAGTATGACATTCCCCATGAGATCATACCTCAAACACGAAGAATTGCTCGCCACCTTCACCATAGGGAACCATGATATTATCTAGAGCCCCGTATTTTAATTTCATATGTTGTTCATCTGCGACCTTAACATTCGCTAATGCGCAACGACTAAAATATGTTCTTCTTTTCTCCATCTTTCAACTCGTGCCACCTGACACTTCTAATAGTAGGCCAAGTAATTTTATTCCTTGTTAAGGACCCATAGTTTGCTAAGATTATAGTTGTAGTCTTGAATTTGAAAATTTTGTGTTTTGTAGTTAGAGTTCGATAAGTTTGAGTTAATCTTGTAGATTGTGATCCGATGATTATCCCTTAGTGTTAAATTACGTAATTTGTACCCCCACCTCGATACAAGTTATATTCCCTTTCCCTTGAGACTAGTACCACATAGTCCACTTGACCCATCAAGGCTGTGTAACTGAATGGCAATAATTGTATGCTAGCATAAGATGACAGTGTTTATTCAGACAATAGAAGTTAGAGGTCCTTGCCCCTGTTTGGTCGACTAGCGACTTAGACAAGGAAGTTGTATGATAACTGTAGAGATTGTAGAGTCTTTTATTAATGTTGCTTATTTTGTTTTGTTTTGTGAACTTGAATAATTTGTACCTCCTTTCATCATCATCTAGCATACTCATATTTCATATACTACCTTGACTTATGCTGCTATTCTATAGCCTAGTTTTGCAAGCTTATTCTTTATCGAGCTTGTTCATGACATATGTATTATTGGGGAGGCCCACAATAATATATTTCAGAATCAGTGTATTACGGTCTGATCAACCATAGTGCGCGTGGTTCGCCCTTCGTATAACTACTTTACGTGGATTGAGATATCTAGTGACTAGTAGACGAATGAACTTGCCCTTTAGATATGTCTGACATACCGTATCGGTTACATAACTGTACTAATAAGAGCAGGCGAACAAAGGATTACCAAAATAGGATTTCAATCCACAACTGCTTTGACAATTCTCAATTGAATTCTTTAAACGCCTTGATCCCAATACTTCTATTCTATTACGCTGCCCTTGAACTCTTTATTATTGGTCTCCGTCTTCCCTTATTTCGGAAAGACGAAACCTCGTGCTTGGTATAAATTGATACACAGAGAATACTAGATATACCCCATAGGCCGATCACATACTTGAGGATTATTCTTCGTAATTAAGGATATATCATATGTGATATGATCGGCATTAAAGTTCGAGGATTGAATAAAATTAGTAAACATATTAAGAAATATTCTCTTAAGGTATATAGCCTTATGTGATAGATGGGTAAATTCTAAGTTGGGTAGTAGTGCATTGTCAACTCGAGAGTAATTTCTTTTAGATTGTGATCGAGTAAGATTAAATTGGGAGAGGTTCAAGCCATTTTAATTGTAAAAATTTTAGAAGAATGACTAAGATGATGAGGATTAATAAATTGATATTGAGGACCCGATATTTATACCTTAAGTACATGATTTAAACAATGAAGGTAAAATCATCAACTTGAAATTTAGAGGATAAAAAGATGGAATTTCAGACTTGAACAATGGTGGACTGCATTTAAACTATTTTTTCAAATTGATGATTTGAGTTAAAATAAAAACTTGATGGTTGGACTACCTATTTGAAATATTAAGGATGTGAATGGAATTTAAGAAGTTGAAGCATACAAAAATTTATAAGTAAAAATAGGAATAATAATAATGGACTCGAATTACTTCTAGAGGAGATTATGATAATTGAAGATCGTGAGGTAAAATTGATATGCGTATTTAAATCTTGAAGATGATATATGGATTTAATTTAAATTTGGATATGGATAATTTGAAAAAGCGAGAAGAGATAACCATAGGTTGAATTTGATTGGATCAGTGGTCATCTTAACCTAGAAGTGATTGCAATGGATATGATTAGGATTTTAATTGTCGCAAGGAGATTGCGATTGACTTGCCTTATGTACATGAAGGATTAACAAATTATGCCTTATTTTAATTTTGAGGACGATATTGTCTTAAGTTGGCTGGATTGTGAAACCCCCTCACCTAAGAAGTAGACCTACTTGGCTTAGATAGTGAGACTGAGGTTAGCTCGAATCCACTTAGGAATAGAACACGACATTTTCTATTTAGTTTTATAATATGGTATCCCTCGGCGCGCCTTACCATTGCTTCGATAATTGGAGCACTTCCCTAGTCACCGCCTTCCTACAAATTCCACACCTTGTCCTAGACATGCTCATCCTCCAATTTCTATCTTTGTGCAATATTTCAATTATTGGGCACTTTTATGCAAAAGAGCATTTAGGTGTCCACACTATTGGACATGACACACGAAGAAACCTATTTTCACTCATGTGAATTTCTCCCATGATTTTCGGAATGTGCATCGTGCAACTTCGCCAACTCCGTTAAACCTAGCCTTGCATTTTAACCAATACAAATTTTATATCATCCTTGTCTTCTACCATGGCTTAATTTTAATTTCGAGGACGAAATTTTTATAAGTTGGGTAGATTGTAACCCCCTGATTTTTCAGAAATTTTTAATTTGGATTTTTCACAATTTTCTATAATTTTCTAGGATTTTCAAGAATTTATTTTAGATTTAAATATAATTAAAAATATCCCAAACTTTTATTTTAGGTTTTAAATAATAAAATATATTTTCTAGAAGTTTTTGGAAATTTTCTGAGTATTTTTAGTATTTATTGGGAGTTATTTAGGTTAATAACTAATTTTTAGGACTTCTAGAATTTATTGTGCAAGACCAGGTATATATAATAGACCCACATAATTTTTTTAGTGTTTATAATATTATTATATATTTTCTGGAATTATTTCAGAATTTTTGGAATATATTTAATATTTAATTTTATTTAAATATTTAAAACTAATTTTTAGAGCTTCTCCTAATTATAGTAGGAAATTTATGAATATATAATTATCCCAAATATTTTTTTAGGGTTTTTCGGTTCAAAATATATTTTCTGTAATTTTTTCAAATTTTTATGATTATTTTTAATGTTTATTTTGAGTTATTTAGATTTAAAACGACTTAAATAATGTTTTGATAAAGGCAAATAAAAAATAAAAAATATAAATAAAACCATCTAATCAGATTCTGACACATGTCAGCCTATAAATATTCATTCAGCCGCAGGTACATCTATATATATATAATATAATATAATAACCCTAACTATCTCATTATTTTAGAGAGAGAGAGATTTGGGAGAATTGTCATCTAGGGTTTTTTCACCTTCCAGAAGCCATTGCGCATAGCTTCGGACTCCAAACGAGGCCTAATTTCTTGTGTTAGAAAGATATTGAGGTTAGCTTTCTGATTATATAAATTGTTTTTCTAAATTATTAGTATTAAATTCTGGAAAATTCGTAGAGCACAGCATGTCCGAAAATAGACGTGTTTCAATGTTTTTGCGATTTCGGGAGAACCAGAAATCAGAATCATGAACCGTTTAAAGTTTAGGAAAGCTAATGTCGAGATCATTGACATATGTTTTTCCCAGAATTTAATTCGATGTATTTTTATACTGTTAATTCTGTAGAACTTCTAGGTTAGAATTTAACCATCGGTGCACATTACAAAATTTGTATGTGCCATAATTTCTAAACGAATTTGAATTCGGACGAGCCATAAATTCCAGTATATTTTTGATGCTGAAATCTACAAAAAATCATACATGAAAGTTGAGTTTGTGTCGGTTGACTTTTTGGTCAACAGATCGCCTCGATTTGGGTGCCATGAGTCTCGAGTTGATAAAATTCAGTTTCTTTGGATAAAATTTAGGAATTAACCTAAAAATCAGAATAATAAGACTAAAATAGGATTTTAGAGTAATTATTCTAGAATTAAATAAATTAAAATAAGTTATCTTTTTACGTGATAAATTTGTAATACATAGGCTATTTGGACTGTGACTTGGACTCTGATTCATACCAGCAACAGGACCCCAGGCAAGTGTACCTTGCCAAACTCTGCAGTATTGTTATACATTTTCCTTGCTTTATTTATATTGTTGTGCATGCTTAACCTAGGACCGTGTGACGTACTTAGCGTCCGATTATTAGTCGGGTGCCAACACTGTACGCAGTGTTGGGTACGATCATCTAGAGATGGACATTCGTGACACTTCATATTCTCGTACTTGTCTTACCAAGTACACTTTGACCCAGGACACTTGACACTATTCATGAGACAGGATCTTCCTGAGTATTCATGGTGATACTGTATAGGATACAGGACTTGACAGAGATACTATGTTCATAGATACTTATGACTTGTTGCATTAGCTATGATCCCGCTTGACATGGACATGAGACATTATGGTCATGATATGCGTGGTTACATTGGGTGGGGAGAGACACACAGGCTACAGGCTGTTTTCTATATATATCTACTACTATTGTGAGGCCGTAGACTCTCGTAGCAGAGCTAGGCACATTACGTGTTATTACCACTACCGGCTCCCCAACACAGAGCTTGTAGTGGCTCAGCCTGAGTACTCATGTTGCTCTCACTTGCATTTTTACTTAGATGGTTACTTATTTGCCATATTTATTTTATTATCTGCTGTACTGCATTTATTTTGGCATGAGCTTTCTTGTACCTTGCTATGTCCCCTGAGGACCTGGATCCGGATTATGTCCCCAGGATTTGAGGACGAGATCTATCCCGAGATATATGGGACCGGAGTAGGAGCTGATCCAGGAGCTGTACCGCCATCCGAGGACGAGGTGTTAGCCGAAGACTTCTCCTGAGCATCCATGTTCATTCTCAATATTTATTTATTTATTTCAGTCATTTATATTCTGGTCTGTTGAACTATTGTATCAGATATTTATCGGGTTGTTCCCCGAAGCATTTTGTTGAGACTAGCTGATGATTTACATTCCTTATTTATTCTGTGGATCATATTTTATATCTTGTGTGGATGAGATTAGTTGTGCCATGATTGTCGTAGACTTGATTTTACAGCTTAAGTATGCCCTGATGGATCCATTAAATTGGGTTGTCCATCGGTGCGTACTGCTGGCCATTATCACGCGTTCGGTCCCTCGGTATTTTGGGACTGGGGCGTGACACTCGTATATCCAAGCAGCACCACTACACCTGTATACCTGAAATATTGCCCACAAACGTGGGTCAGTACACAGCCGTACTGGTGAGCGGGGTAACCCACTCGTCTAAGCCGACACTAAGTAAAATAGTGAATGCAAACAGTTATATGGTGATCTTTCTAGTTGAATCCTAGATGCATTTCATGGCATAGGGATGACATGTTAAGGAAAGCTGTAAAGCAGTTTAAGCATGCAAGCATTCAACTCAATCCAATAGACAAGCAATATAACCAACTCGAAGGAAACTAGCATGCAAACCGTCCTACTCAAAGCCCAAGCAACACGATAACATATCGAACCATCATCCAAGCCTTAATATCCATCCTCAACCAAAGCTTACAATCCAATCTCAAAGTGCACACTCTTGCCGAGGCAAGGTGGCCGCGCCTATACGAAGCACAAACCAACCAAAGTAAAGCAAGCCAACACCTATCTATATGAAGTCACTGGCCAAGCCATAAAGGACATATTCCAAGCATTACGGTGCGCCCTATCAGCCCAGGTAGCAAGCCCCGGTGGAGGTCTCGCAATGCATCGCGACTAGCATGAATCAAATATTTTCCTCCGGATCGATACGGTTCCAGTGCCCCGGAAAGCCGTTTCGAGGAAATGCTAAAACTTGTGCACAAGTTGTCCGTGACATGCAAACACCAAGTAGGTATGATGAGAGGATCGAACATTCTCGCCCCACCAAGCGATCCTAGACTCGTTCAACCAAATATCCAACCGAAATATCCAACCAAAGAATCCATAACCATTCACCAACATATAGCCCAAGGCACCAAATCTCAAGTTATTCCCATAGGCACAATGCCGCTTCTCAACACAGTATTTCAAATTGGGTGCAACACCCCACACTCAGAATAATCCCATGGCATAATGCCCCAACAGTGGCACAATACCCTCGACGATGCAGTTGTTCTGTTTTGAACCATAACTGCACGCTTTGCTTGACAAAGCGTCCAAGTGATACTCGTGCACGGATGCACGCTCGCTCGCCCCGAATTTCCGATGTTCCCAATGCCTCGATGTATCATTCCAACTATCAAAGCATAATCCCAATTATTCAACCAACTGTCCCAAATGTATAATCCAACTCTAGCTCCAACTATCCATACGCACAAATTAATTCAAGCCACAATCCTATCCAAGCCAACGGCGTACACTCTATGCATGCCTCAGTGTAGTGATTCCCAAGTTCCAGTACAAGTGTTCAAGCCTTTACGTATTTTCCATATTATTAGGCATGAAGGAGTAGAGGAGAAGGGAAAGAGCCCACTCACTATGTTTGATTCTGTTAAGCATCATGTCCTGCCGATACGGCCAATCCCTTAAACCCGTGGTCTGATGCAAAGCGCGATCTACTCAACTGGTATGACCATGCGAGTAGGCTGTGCTCTCCAAATCATCCGACCGATCGGACTAAGGAAGACGGCATTATCGCTCCCATCCAGCTATCTCAGTGCTGTTCTGAACGAACACCTGTTTCTCATCGAACTCCACTAGCCATCTGCACATGAAACCAACCCAATCAATACTTCTTACCAAAATCCAACAAATCAAATGTAACCAATATTTGTTTTATTCAATCTGACTCAGCATAACGCACCGTGCGGTTGCAGGGCATTACATAATATACCACTTAGAATCAGGTTCGTCCACGAACCATGCTGGTACTCATTCCCATCACATGTCGCTCGTCCAATTCATAACTCTGCTCTATGCAACTCTCATATTCACGATTCTGACTCAGCATCTCGTTCTGCTGAACGCTCGTACAACTTTTATATTCCCACATCCTCCTTGCAGCTCAACACGAATTCCTTGTATCGCTTAGTTTTGGATCGTACACATATTTAAGGCGTCCCTAAAATACATGTATTTCAGTCGAGCTTTGCGATAGCAAATTTGAACAAGTTACAAGGGTATCTTTATGTCCGAGGCATCCATTTTCTTTACTCCCAATTGAACCAATCCTGATTTCCATTCCAACATATTCGCTTGAGCACTATTCTCAAATATGATAATTTTTCACCGACTCAATTAGTTCGTGTTCCAACTCAATCCATCCAACTATTTCTGAATCCGCACTAGCAACATCTCCAAATATATCTCATGCACCGAACGATCATCTCAACCGATACTATCCCAGCTAGGCGACTTACCCAAATATCAAACTTTGTTTTTAGATCAGTTCAACCAAACACCTCTTCCTCAATCCCAATACCTCACTGGGTGAACATCTATATTGAGGTTCGTATAATCCACGAAGATTTTGCCACCACGCCAAAGGGATAGTGTCGCCACGATTTCAACGTGGACACACTCGTCACAATTCCTAGGTTGTGCATGTAATAGTTCTTCGCGCTGCTTCTACTGCCTCGAAGCATAGGATATCACCTTTGCCTTACGAATGAGCACGCTTCCCAGACTAAGTTTTGATGCATCTTGTAAATCTGAGGCACATCTGTCCCTTCCAGTATTCGCAAGGATTTGATCTGAACGAGCCGTTGCTTTAACTTCACGAGCTAGTTTCACAATCGTCAATTTATATGAATGTTATTCCCTTCCAGGGCATGATGAGTCAGAGGCGATGCCATCTACAAAAATCTGCGACTCTGAATCTCATCAGTTGACTTCGGCCAATCCCACCATCGCTTCGGTCTTCCGGCTGCTTCATTCAGCTGAAGGCTATCCCAAGGGTCTCTCAAATCCAACACTCAGACATATCTCCAAAAATTCATCGCTCACATCCATCCTCGACGCATCCCCAAATACGCCGCCGCAAGGGTCGTTCTATGGGTCTACAATATTCATCTCTGATTTGGCGGTCAAGTCGCTAGGGTCAGTTGTCCCAAAGTTACGCTCGATAATTGTAAGTCATCATGATGGACAGTTACTATGAACCATGCTATATCTCCTCTGCAAATCTGAACCATAATCCAACCATTCCATCCGAGCAAACTTTCGAATCCGAGCACTTCATGCACTACCTCTTTACGATCTGTCAACCAAACGCTGCTTAACCACTTAGAGTCTTGCTATCTATCCAAGCCACAATTCGAGAACTGCGCTCGTGGAAACCGTCTTTCATCAATCCGTCGTTATGTCGTGAATCCATCAAATTTCTAAATTGCCATGTTCGTCTACTCGCACTACCAATTGCAATGATTCTCGAAACTCAAGACTTGCTCAAATTCTTATCCGTTTGCCGCATCCCACAATGCACGTCCAACTTACTCGAGCAGCATAGTGATTTGCTCAATTATTGCTCCCACATTTAGCTATCTTTAAAACTCCGTCCGTCACAATCTTTGCCTTCAGTTGTTGCCTCAATCCGTTCACGTCTTCCGGAGAATCCGTCTACCATCGTTGCACCATTTTGCCTAAAATTTCACTTCCGCTAAACCTGAGTCGACTTCTCGAGCAGCAATATCCAAAATCCTTCAAGTCGTGTGAAATCATCGCATTGTCCCTCCAAACCAATATCGTGTTTCATTACTCAACCAACAGCTCAAATGTGTTGCCCAAAATCGTAGTCCGTGCTCGCTATCCTTCAATTAACCCATTGCTTCGCTCAAGTTCCTCCCAACTGTTCGTTCCGATCTCGTCCATCTCTCAAGCCCAACGATACTTCCATTTGCATGAGTCCGTTCTTGAGTTCTCAAGTCTAATGTATCGAACAATACCCGAGTCAAATTCCATTGCACTATATACCACTTGGAAATATAGTTGCCCTCGTGCTTACTCTGCGTCAACCAGCGTCTATCCCAAACCGACTATTCCGGGGTGATTCTGTCGAATCACAACTCAATACTCGCTTGCTCCATTTTCATTCTTCCCAACTCATCCGATGTGCACCAACCAACTTGTATTCCCGTTACCCGAGTCCGTTCAGGCAATTCCCATTGATATCTAGCCAAAATATTTCAATGCCTTGCTCACTATGTGGTATCCCATATACCACTCTGAATCAAGTCGCTACTCGCATTACGATTTCTTGCACTGATCCAAGATCCGTTCGAACCATCCCTCATACGTGATCCTGCCTTTCCCAACTCAAGTTTGACATGAAACTCAGCCAATGCTTGAATTATCCAACTATTTCCATTAATCTCGCGATGCAACTCGTGCTATGTTCTATTCTCAATGCTTCCAGCTATTCTCAAACCATCCAACATTTTCGCAACACGAGCAATCCCAAGTAGTCCAACCCAATACCTAATTGTTCCACACATTTGTTGTACGAGCAACTCGTGCAACACTATCCTGATATTCCTAAGCCAAACTCAAATATGCTCAACCAATGCGCCACACGAGCTACTCGTGCAACGCTCTTTATGATATACCCAGCCAAAATTCAAACTTTGTCCAACAATTTTGCTACACGAGCAACTCGTGCAACGATCTATTCTCAATCGATGCCTCTACTCAAAATATGCCGCATAACCAATCTTGTATGCCAACCAACTGATCCACTGATGCAATCAGAAACTCCCTGAACGACAAGCAAAGCCGACTCAACGACAGCTCTCAACTTGTTGCACAAATGCAACAACGCCACCCAACATGCTGCACGAATGCAACAACGCCTAACGAGGCTAAGCAATCTAACGAAAACCAACCAAAAGCAACGCAATGAAGCACAACATGCAGCCACAACCAGCAATATATAGACTTATTGCATGAAACATCAAATGCGGCACCGAGTAGAGCCAAGAGCTAAATGACACGCGGAAGCTATTTAGAGTTTGTGATGAAGCGAAGGACCAAGTCCGAGAAAATAAACCAGGCGCTCTGATACCAATTTGTCATGCCCCAATCTCCCGCAAGCTCAATAGTCCCCGCTGAACGTGAATCACCACGTTACAGCTCTCCCGCAGGACAATCGTTCTCTTCGGGACGTGATGCCGTACGGGCCTAGAGTTGCACTCATACAAGGCGATATTGTCAAACACCAAAGTTATCATCGAAACGACAAAGTTGCAACGAAAGTCAAGTATTGTGTACCAAGCACACATCAGAGTAATATGCAGCGAAGCTCTCGATAGGGTCCAAATGAAATACCACAAAGGCAATGCCACAAAGGCGATTGCCTCAACGGCAATGAAATACTCTTGCTCTTTTCTCTAGCCCACAAAGGTACTTACAGTTCATACATCATGTCTCGTATATCCAAGCAGCACCACTACACCTGCGTACCTGAAATATTGCCCACAAACGTGGGTCAGTACACAGCCGTACTGGTGAGCGAGGTAACCCACTCGTCTAAGCCGACACTAAGTAAAATAGTGAATACAAACAGTTATATGGTGATCTTTCTTGTTGAATCCTAGATTCATTTCATGGCATAGGGATGACATGTTAAGGAAAGTTGTAAAGTAGTTTAAGCATGCAAGCATTCAACTCAATCCAATAGACAAGCAATATAACCAACTCGAAGGAAACTAGCATGCAAACCGTCTTACTCAAAGCCCAAGCAACACGATAACATATTGAACCATCATCCAAGCCTCAATATATATCCTCAACCAAAGCTTACAATCCAATCTCAAAGTGCACACTCTTGCCGAGGCAAGGTGGCCGCGCCTATACGAAGCACAAACCAACCAAAGTAAAGCAAGCTAACACCTATCTATATGAAGTCACTGGCCAAGCCATAAAGAACATATTCCAAGATTTACGGTGCGCCCTATCAGCCCGGGTAGCAAGCCCCGCTGGAGGTCCTGCAATGCATCACGACTAGCACGAATCAAATATTTTCCTCCGGATCGATACGGTTCCAGTGCCCCGGAAAGCCGTTTCGAGAAAATACCAAAACTTGTGCACAAGTTGTCCGTGACATGCAGACACCAAGTAGGTATGACGAGAGGATCGAACATTCTCGCCCCACCAAGCGATCCTAGACTCATTCAACCAAATATCCAACCGAAATATCCAACCAAAGAATCCATAACCATTCACCAACATATAGCCCAAGGCACCAAATCTCAAGTTATTCCCATAGGCACAATGTCGCTTCTCAACACAGTGTTTCAAATTAGGTGCAACACCCCACACTCAGAATAATCCCATGGCACAATGCCCCAACAGTGGCACAATGCCCTCGCTGATGCAGTTGTTCGGTTTTGAACCATAACTGCACGCTTTACTTGACAAAGCGTCCAAGTGATACTCGTGCATGGATGCACGCTCGCTCGCCCGAATTCTCGATGTTCCCAATGCCTCGATGTATCATTCCAACTGTCAAAGCATGATCCCAATTATTCAACCAACTGCCCCAAATGTATAATCCAACTCTAACTCCAACTATCCATACGCGCAAATCAATTCAAGCCACAATCCTATCCAAGCCAACGGCGTATACTCTATGCATGCCTCAGTGTAGTGATTCCCAAGTTCCAGTACAAGTGTTCAAGCCTTTACGTATTTTCCATATTATTAGGCATAGAGGAGAAGGGAAAGAGCCCACTCACTATGTTTGATTCCGTTAAGCATCATGTCCTGCCGATACGGCCAATCCCTTGAACCCGTGGTCTGATGCAAAGCGCGATCTACTCAACTGGTATGACCGTGCAAGCAGGTCGTGCTCTCCAAATCATCCGACCGATCAGACTAAGGAAGACGGCATTATCGCTCCCATCCAGCTATCTCAGTGCTATTCTGAACGAACACCTGTTTTCCATCGAACTCCGCTAGCCATCTTCACATGAAACCAACTCAATCAATACTTCTTCCCAAAATCCAACAAATCAAATATAACCAACATTTGTTTTATTCAATCTGACTCAGCGTAATGCACCGTACGGTTGTGGGGCGTTACAACACCCACCTGGAACCCGAAGGAACGGAACATCAGGGCAGACTATTAGACTCTTCTCTTTTATTCGTTCAAGCAGACACATCTTTTCACAAATCTAATAGCGCACCCCCCTAGATCCCGAAGGAACGGAACATCAAGGTGCACTATTAGTCACCTCTTGTACAGTTCAGACTGATAGCAGTTCGATATAGCAAAACAGACAAGCAAAACATATAATGGCAAGCACGATTTTGATTTCATATCTAGCATGCAATATCTATCTCTTTCTTAGCATGGCAAATATTCGTTTGATAGCTGTGTCGGTGTAACTAACCATGCAATAATTCTTATATCTTATTAGCATAGCAATGGTTCTATCTCTTTTCAGACAAGCATTCCCAGTTCTCTAGTTAGGCAAGCAAGCAAACAGATTCTTTTTCAATGACAAGCTATGTGAGTTCTCTTATTAGCATGCTGAGTCGGTTCTATCATTCTTCTTATAAAATAATCTTCTTAAGCAAACAAGCATTCAAAAACTCAGATTCATTATTAAGTCATGCAAGAATCAGAGAATGCAGTTCTGCCCACTCGCATTGATCAATCAGTCGGGAACTCTCCGAGAAGACTTCCGTTCGAGCAAGCAAGGCGATATCACTTGTATATAGTGCCTACGCGGAGCGGGACACTACACTAGCTGCCCTGAGTACTGCTTCATAGGTGGTATAATTATGGCCTACCGTAAACTGTTGAAGCTCTAGATGTAACCCTTGCTCAAATCTATTGGCTTGGTCTTCTTCGGAAGCTACCATATGGGGAGTAAACCGACTAAGTCAGCAAAACTCGACCGTATACTGGTCAACCGATCTTGTGTTCTGGTGGAGATTAATGAACTTCTGCTGGAGCTGAAACTTAGCGGTTGTGTGGAAATACTTTTTCTACAAGCGCTCCTTGAACGTCTGCCAGTTAATAGACTTTAGAAGCACCATTTCTTGTGTTGCCCACCAGTCTCGGACAAGATCTGATAATTATAGCTTTACGACTGCCACACTCTCATCATCTGGGGTCTTAGTTTCATCCAGGATGGCCTTAAAGTCCTGGAGCCAAGAATCTGCTGAAACTTTATCTTCTGTGCCAAGGAACTTGGTTGGACGTATGCGACTAACATTGGTCACCGAGTTATGAGTATAACACCCACTGTTGTCGAGTGCTACTCTAACTCCCTGGCAAAGAGTGGCATTGGTATGTTCTTGTCCTTGCTGAAACTACTGGCAAAGTTGGACCACTTGATGCAAAAGCTGGAATTGTCGTTGCTGTTGTTATTGTTGTTGTTGTATCATCATCATAGCTTGGAATATCTCTAATATGGCCTGCGAGCCTGTCTGCCCTGGTTGTACTGGTAGAACTGGTAGTATTATCTGGGCTAGCTAGGCTGGTATAAATGTCAGAGCGGGCTAAACTGGTTATTCCGACAAGACTGGTGGAGCTGATTGTGCTGGTCGGATATGCGTGACTTGCAGAGCCGGCTGATGAAAAGCTAATGACGCTTGCCCTTGGTTTAGTGGTAGAATCTGGCCTACTAATGCATCTGCTGAAGTTATCGGTGCAATGAAACCCTCGAAAGGAGGAGCAGGTGGGATGTCCATGAAGGATAAGGACACAAGGATATCAACAAGGGACGAGAATGAAACAATCATGTCAAGCAAGTTTGAAGTTCAAGGAAAGCGAGAGGTGCATGTCGCAAGTGGAGTTCAATCGAATATTAATAGAGGATTAAGATTCTAACAAGATGAGTCCTCCCACAAGTCTGAAAAATGGACCTGCATGGGCCACCAAGAAAACCTTGTCACGCCCCCCTCCCAGAATACTGGATAAATACGGGAACTGGCATAGCCAACCACACCTTGCAGAATACCGAAGTAAGCCACAATGTGTTAAGGTTGTCTATAGGACAAATGGGTGAACTCTAGCATGCTATAACGTCAGTCCTAATGCCGATAAATCCTATTATCTCAATCCAATAACACAAGTGCAAGAGTATATCATACATGAAAGTAAAGAGGCATCATAAATTATATGTCACATATGATCATGAAGCTAGTGAACATAAAATGTTGCACTAGCATAGTATAAATGTACATGATCAAATATCAGCCATGGTCTAATATATACATCATTATTAGGCCAACTGTATATCATAATTTTCCCCATCACAACTTGTGACAGGACATCAACATAACATCTCTCATTTGCGTAAATTTGGTTGTGCTATTTATGTTCCTATTCTCCCTCCTCAGCGCTCTAAAATGGGACCTCAGCGCAGTTTAGGAATTTATATTGGTTTTGATTCGCCCTCAAACATTAGATATTTAGAACATTTAACTGGTGATATTTTTACTACTATATTCGCAGACTACCGTTTTGAGGAGACTAAATTCTCGCCGTTATGGGGAGATAACAAAGAAAATAATGTTCTTACAGAACCATTCGCCATAAATAAATGGCATAAATTATCGTAGGATAATCCCACTCTGTCTCATCCAGATCCTTGTACTAATCAATGTGAAACTGATGTACGAAGGGTATTGCATCTACAGGAGATTGCAAAACAAATGCCAGATGCATTTATTGATGCAGCTAAAGTGATTAAATCATATGTGCCTGCTGCAAATGCGCCAGCTCGAATTAATATTCCCGTAAAAAAATAGCATAATGGCTAATGAATCTACTGCACGCCAAAAGCATGGTAGACCTATAGGTTCGAAGGACTTAGTCCCTAGAAAGAGAAAATGCACAAGTAACGCTCTTAAGGAGGTTACACATAACACTCAAGAAGAGGTTATGAATGACAGATCTATACTCTCTAAAAACCCAGAAGAGGTTATTGTCTTAGAAAAGACCCAAGCCCAAGAGGAGGCTCAGGTACCTGAGAGCAAAGAGATCTCTATGTTTTATACATATACAAGAGAGGTATGGGATCACAAAGATATAACAATAGATAAGATATTCTTATTCTCAGTAGCTACTGAAATATCTAAGGGCATTGATGACACTGAACCACGTAGCACGATGGATGTCGACAAATAAAAAATTGGCCAAAATGGAAGGATGTTATTCAAGCAGAATTGGATTCCCTTAATAAACGTACATTATTCAGACCTATAGTACAAACACCAAAAGACGTCATACCGGTAGGTTATAAGTGGGTGTTTATAAGAAAGTAAAATAAAAAGAATAAAATAGCTCGATTTAAGGCACGATTAGTGGCACAAGTTTTCTCAGAGACCCGGGATTGATTACTAAGAGACGTATTCTCCCGTAATGGATGCAACAAAGTTCCGTTATTTGATAAGTCTGACAGTTGAGAAAAAGCTGGACATGAGACTTATGGACGTTGTAACAGCCTATCTATATGGTGATTTAGATAGCGATATCTATATGAAAAATTCAGATGGATTTAACCTACCCAGCTCAAAAGCTAAGAACATGCATTCCATAAAGCTAAGATGTTCATTGTACGGTTTGAAATAATTTGGAAGGATGTGGTACAACCGTCTTAGTGAATATATAAAAAGGGAGGGATATGAGAATAATCATATATGCCCATGTGTCTTCATAAAGGAATCTAAGGAGGGTTTCGCTATTGTCATGCTCCAGCCCCAAAATATCAAGGGACCAGCAACATAGCAATGGCCAGCAGCACAACTCTAATAGGCAAACCCAATTTAATGGACCCGTTGTCTATACCATCTATCTCAGTATAATTCTAATCTCATCCACAGAAAGAAACATAACTAAATATGATAGAATAATCAAGATAATAGATAAAAAAAAATATAGTCCATCAACAAGTCTAAATAAATAGTGTCTCGGGGAACAACCCAATAAAATAAGTCAATAAATAAATCTATAAGTCAAGATATGAAATAACTGAGTATGTAACAGAATACTCAGGAGAAATTCTCTGGCATAACCTCATCCTCTAGTGACAGTACTGCTCCAGCGTCATCTCATGTCCCGTATATCTCGGGGTATTCCTCCTCTGCTGTACCTGGGGACATAATCCGGATCCAGGTCATCAGGGGACATAGCAAAGTACAAGAATAACTCAAGCCAAAAGAAATACAATATAAAAATAGATCCCCAGGGCAAGCTATGTAACCAGCTATGTGAAAATGTAAATTGAGAGCATCACTAGTACTCAGGCTGAAACCACTACAAGCTCTGTGTCGGGGAGCCGGTAGCAGTAATATCACGTAATGGGCCAAGCTCTGGAATAGAGACTAAAGCACCGCAATAATAAAATATATATGTATATAATCAACCTGTAACCTGTGTGTGTCTCTCCACCCAATGGAATCACATGTCTCATGTCCACAAAGTCTCATGTTCATAACACGCAAGATCATGACCTCTAGCTAGTACAACGAGTCATAATAATATCTATGTATATGCAAGTCTTATGTCACAAATCTTGTAAGCATATACAGAATCACCATGAACAACTCAGGAAAGATTATGTCTCATGAATAGTGTCAAGTTTTCTATGGTATGACGTACTTGGTAAAGCAAGTACGTAAAAATATATAGGATCGTGGTATCAACTCTCTAAGTAACGTTACACGACTCCTCGTACGGCGTCGACACCCGAATCTATTTCGGACGTTAAACAATATCTCACGATCCTAGGTTAAATAGTTACAACACAGAAGTATATAGAAATAACTCAAGCAAATAATATCTCAAGATCTACTGCAAGTTGGCAAGGTACACTTGCCTGGGTTCTGAGCTCCGACAGTTGCTCCAATATAAGTGGAATCTCCAGGTACGCCTCTGGATACTGAAATAAATATTACCATCACTCTCAGAATATATGAAATAGCTAGGATTGACTACCCATAAGTCCAATTTAGACACAGGGTCAGAATTGACTGTTTTGGGTCAAAGCGGGGTCTACATGTGGCCCATTTCGCACCGAAAAATATGCTAAAGACAAAGTTCTCCAAATTTATCAAACTTAGTGTCTACGAGTCCAGAACAATAGCACAAATCTAACAGAATATCCAGAACTGGATTTTGATGAGCCGGTCACGAAATCGCCCGTTAAGTGGAACCGTGGGACCCACAAAATGGTATTTTGTCAACGTTCTCAGAATCGAACCAAACTTGGGTCACAGGACCAGCGTAACACTACGAATCTGATGGCACAAGTTTTGTTGCAAACAAGCACACACGAAATTATGATGAGTGTCAGAACGGGCCGAAACGGGGGTTTTCGACGGATACGCATTGATTTTGGTGTGCACGCACATCCAAATCAACTTCTGCAAAATCTCACACGTTCTCGTTGATGATACGCGCCTTTCGGTATAATTCGCACACGATGAAGTTGCCTCATTTAGTGGAACGTACCCCGTTTCGAGAAAATTCAGGTTTAGAAAACCAAGTTTTTGGTCAAATTCAACAGCGAATAAATCACAGCATAAAACAAATTAAAATAAACTAATTAAAGAGATTAAATCTCGGTTATATTGTCTAAATTACTGTTCAAGTAGAATTTAAAAAATATTAACTAGATTGGAAGAAAAATAGCCATGAACATGGATGTTTGGAACAGTTTTCTGAACTACAAATTGAGTCATTTTTTCTGTTTTGCTTCGCAAATTACGACCGACACAGGACACGATACACCGAACTAATTATACAGGGTTCAAGAGGGTCATGTGGTCTTCATATAGGATTTAGTGGGTCTATATTTAGATTACTGTGCAGGTAGATACAAGGGTGGAAAGTAGGGTACCTTGCTACTGCTGTTGCTCGAAAATTCAAGCGGCCTGTCTTCGCGGCGGCGTGCGGCGGCGGTCCGACGTTGGCGGCGGTAGGCGACGGTCGGGAATGAAAGAGGAGATGTTGGTGGTGAGGGTCGGCTAGGCTGAAGGTAATATAGGGTGAGAGGAGGGCGTTACAAGGAGGGGAAGGGGTCGGGTCGGCGACCGGTTGGGGGAGAGGAAGGGAACGGTCGGGGGGGTTTGGTACTGTAGCTGAAGGGTTATATAGGGTTTCGGGTAATCGGGTCTGCGGGTTCGGGTATGGGTTAGGATCCGGGTCCGAGTAGTTTTAGTGGTTTGGTTCGATTTGGTTCGTTTTGGGTTGGTTTGGGTTGGTTTATTTAAAATAATGCAATTAGCTATAAAAAATAGTTTTAGACCCTAATAAATTCTAAAAAATTACATAATATTCTATTATTAATTATACACCCAAAAATATAATTTTTGCACTATTTTAAAAATTAATTTAATACACAAAAATATAAAACCATGATCGAACATTTATTATAATTAACTAAAGATAATTAAAAAATTTCTACTATAATAATTAATTAAATTTTAAATTAAATTCTAAAAAATTAGGGTGTTTACAATCTACCCATCTTAAAAAAATTGTGTCCTTGCAATTAAGAATTAACTACTAATAAATTTAAAAATAATCATGTTAACCTATAGGTAGTTCTTAGGTCATACCTGCATCTTCAAATAGGTGAGGATAACACTGGCGTATGATATCCTGTCGCTCCCAAGTAGATTCGTCGGGGGAGTGATGTTTCCAAGCTACTTGGACTAATCTAATCGTCTGACCCCGTAATATCTTCTCACTAATGTCAAGTATCCGATTTGGCTGCTCTTCACACCTCAAGCTAGGTCCCACTGAAATCTCAAAATGATTGACTACGTGACTTGTGTCACGACCCGATTCCGTTGAATCGTTGAGGCGTCCCCCGAATCATAACCGTCGTACGGGCCTGGGGTTGCGCCCGCACAAGGCTTTAATGATTTACATGACAAGTACATATTCAGAGTATGCAGATAAATTGAAACACAGATTTGAAACATGGAAAAGTTCTCTTTATTAATAATGAACATCTATTACAAACTCTTGAACGAGTCAGCTAATATGCCGCACGGGCTTACAAAAGTGTTGACTCAAAATGAGATAGCAGTCCTGTACATTACATCCCTTTATAACTTCAAAATATATAGACCTCCAGGCTGGTGGACGGCTTTGCCACGGAGCTGCATTTGTGTATAAAGAGTTGCAAGCTCCGGGTTCAAAAGGCTTCAAGGGCGGCGCGATCAGGATGCGCCAACAGCTGGACTGGATCGGGAAGATGACTTTGGCTCCTCGCTCGGTTCGCCTTAGTGCGGAGAACCTGTTTCAACGAGGGTCAGCATGTCGAAATATACTGGTGAAGGCGAGCTAACCGAACTACACCAATCAACACGTTATTTTAATCAAACATGCATATTTGTGGATTTCTATCTTGTCTTAGTTCATTTACAAGTAAGCAGCATATAGAATTTTACTGAAATGAATGTGCCACCGTTCGGTAGATTTTACCTGACCGTCTGAATGACCTGCACAATACTTACCTTGCCTTCCCTGCCACGAAGACACAAGTTAGTTGCAACAGGTTTAAATATACACGTTGGGATCACTGGCTAGAAGCCATTTTGGACGAGTTATAGTCTTGAATGAGGATGGAATGCAGCAAAGATTCGTTGGTGGCTGCAGACTATCCTTGTCCAGATTCGTGAGACTATCGTGATGTTCCGCCCGGATCGGATCGGTGCCAGTGCCCCAGCAACCGTCCGCAGGAACCGTTGGCCTTGTGCACAAGTTGTCCGTGATCGATTCGTTCGTGATACGTTAACGTTGATTCAGTTGAGGCAACATGAACATGAGACAAGCAACATTGCATGATTCGTTTTGCATAGTCTTCCTGACAGTTTATTTTATAACAAGTGTATTTCCATATTAGCACAATTTATGGAAGAGATGCATTCTAAGTAAACTTGAAGCATATATATAGAATATTCCAATGAACAAGCATGCAAATGAGTAACCGTTCCCAAGTTAAATGACAAGCAGTATTGACCAAGTCTATTCCCTTTTTATCTTGGTTTCTTTTACTTATTACTTGGTATCGTTTGATCGGGGCAAAGAAGAGTTCAAGCTTTTAGGGTGTGAAGCTTGGAAGCAGGCTAGCTAATCGGGATGGTAGCCACTCACTTGGATTTTTGGAAGGAAGAAGGAAAGAGGCACTTCATGACTCCGCTCGCAAGCCGCCTACTGCTCGTTCACCTGCATTACGAATAGCTCGATCAATACCTCTTCCCCTTTTCCAATCTCGGAATTGAAGTACAGTTCAATGAACGAAAACAATGAAAACCATCGAAACCGTTCAAGGAAAACAAGCAAATCCTAAAACCAACTCAAAGTATGAAAGCAACAAGCGACATCGAAAACCGAGGCAATAAAAGATAGCAGCGGAGAAGTCCCTCCTGACTCTGCCGCTAAGTCGATCCCGGGGGCACGGTCCACTGAATATGGGAATCGATTCCGAAGAAACAAATCCATAACAAGGACGAGTTCTTAATTCAATCTATCCCGATCGAACGATACCGTCTTGTGTTTCTTAGCCGCGCTCTCCGCACCGGGAGAACGGGGCGCTACATCCTACCCAACTAATTGGAAGTTTCGTCCCGAAACTTAGGAATAGTGCTTACCGTTAAGGAACGTGATGTTGGGCAGAATAATTTGGACAGTCTCGAATCCTATGGTTTGAATCACCACAAATGAGACATTGCCCGAGTTTCTTGCGGCACGTTTCAGCTGTGTGCCCTGGTTTCTTACAATAAGAACATGGTTGCCCTGGGTTTCCTCTCCGGGGACCGCCGTGGTTATGGCGCTTTGCAGCGGTGTTTCCTCTATCGTTGCCTTGGCGTTTGTGATTGTAGGTATGCACAGCGTCGGTGGAAACGTGAGGATACTGCGGTTCAAGAGATAGAGCATGATTCATGACTTCCTGTATTATCCCATACTGATTATTGACCACGTACGCATGGATGGCAGGGCGCAAACCGCCTTCAAACCTTCTAGCTCGACTCGCTGCATCAGGTAAATAGGCCCTAGCGAATTTGGAGAGTCGGTTGAATTCGGCGGAATATTGCTTAACTGTCATACTGCCCTGCCTCAGCTGTACGAACTCGTTTTCCATCTGACGTTGTACTGGAGGGGGTATAAACTCCTCTTCAAACGCGGCACGAAAAGTCGTCCACGAGATCGCCTCCTCTCCGTGATCAAATTGGAGAGATCGTCGATGCACGTTCCACCAATCGTGTGCGTTGAGGCGGAGCTGTAGTTGCGTGCAGGCGACGCGCTTCTCTTCGGGGACCACAAGCAGATCGAAGTGGTCTTCTAGCTCTGCCAACCAATCTAAAGCCACTATGGGTTCCTCAGTCCCGTTGAATGGGGTGTTGTAGACTTTCTTGAAGTGGCCAAAGTCGAAGGCAGTCACGTCCCTCGCCCTTGGAATTTGCGGCGTCTCTACTTCAAGCACGGGTTGTTCCACCGGAGTCGTTGTTATTGCGGCAGAATGGTTGGCAGCCAAAGTCTGAATGAACTGTTGTAGGGCATCTACCTGCTTCTGTTGGACTGAGAATCAGGTCTCTAGATTGCTTTCTAACCGGGCCTGGCGAGCATCGTCTCTTTGTCGTTGTTCTTCTAACATTAGCATCACCCGCTCAAGCGGGTCGACTTGAGATATGCCACGCTGGCTCCGGGAGCTTCCCGAAGTACCCGAACTACTTTTTTGTGTTTCGTTCGGTGCTTGTGCTACAGATTGCGCTGGTACCATTCCTTCAAAAGAAGGTAAATTATATTAGGATCATAATGTATTATGGACTTATTGCATGAACGTGTCTCATTTTGGCCTAGCGAGTTCAAGAGTTCGCACAGGAATTTGATCGTTAAAGGAACTTTTCCAGTGCGAGAGTCTAAGGAACTTGAATCTGTGCTCTGATACCACTATGTCATGACCCGATTCCGTAGAATCGTTGAGACGTCTCCCGAATCATGACCGTCGTACGGGCCTGAGGTTGCGCCCGTACAAGGCTTTAATGATTTGCATGACAAGCACATATTCAGAGTACGCAGATAAATTGAAACACAGATTTGAAACATGGAAAAGTTCTCTTTATTGATAATGAACATCTATTATAAACTCTTGAACGAGTCAGCTAATATGCCGCACGGACTTACAAAAGTGTTGACTCAAAATGAGATAGCAGTCCTGTATATTACATCCCTTTATAACTTCAAAATGTATAGACCTCCAGGCTGGTGGACGGCTTTGCCACGGAGCTGCATTTGTGTATGAAGAGTTGCAAGCTCCGGGTTCAAAAGGCTTCAAGGGCGGCGCGATCAGGATGCGCCAACAGCTGGACTGGATCGGGAAGACGACTTTGGCTCCTCGCTCGGTTCGCCTTAGTGCGGAGAACCTGTTTCAACGAGGGTCAGCATGTCGAAACATACTGGTGAAGGTGAGCTAACCGAACTACACCAATCAACACGTTGTTTTAATGAAGCATGCATATTTGTGGGTTTCTATCTTGTCTTAGTTCATTTACAAGTAAGCAGCATATAGAATTTTACTGAAATGAATGTGCCACCGTTCGGTAGATTTTACCTGACCGTCTGAATGACCTGCACAATACTTACCTTGCCTTCCCTGCCACGAAGACACAAGTTAGTTGCAACAGGTTTAAATATACACGTTGGGATCACTGGCTAGAAGCCATTTTGGACGAGTTATAGTCTTGAACGAGGATGGAATGCAGCAAAGATTCGTTGGTGGCTGCAGACTATCCTTGTCCAGATTCGTGAGACTATCGTGATGTTCCGCCCGGATCGGATCAGTGCCAGTGCCCCAGCAACCGTCCGCAGGAACCGTTGGCCTTGTGCACAAGTTGTCCGTGATCGATTCGTTCGTGATACGTTAACGTTGATTCAGTTGAGGCAACATGAACATGAGACAAGCAACATTGCATGATTCGTTTTGCATAGTCTTCCTGACAGTTTATTTCATAACAAGTGTATTTCCATATTAGCACAATTTATGGAAGAGATGCATTCTAAGTAAACTTGAAGCATATATATAGAACATTCCAATGAACAAGCATGCAAATGAGTAACCGTTCCCAAGTTAAATGACAAGCAGTATTGACCAAGTCTATTCCCTTTTTATCTTGGTTTCTTTTACTTATTACTTGGTATCGTTTGATCGGGGCAAAGAAGAGTTCAAGCTTTTAGGGTGTGAAGCTTGGAAGCAGGCTAGCTAATCGGGATGGTAGCCACTCACTTGGATTTTTGGAAGGAAGAAGGAAAGAGGCACTTCACGACTCCACTCGCAAGCCGCCTACTGCTCGTTCACCTGCATTACGAATAGCTCGATCAATACCTCTTCCCCTTTTCCAATCTCGGAATTGAAGTACAGTTCAATGAACGAAAACAATAAAAACCATCGAAACCGTTCAAGGAAAACAAGCAAATCCTAAAACCAACTCAAAGTATGAAAGCAACAAGCGACATCAAAAACCGAGGCAATAAAAGATAGCAGCGGAGAAGTCCCTCCTGACTCTGCCGCTAAGTCGATCCCGGGGGCACGGTCCACTGAATATGGGAATCGATTCCGAAGAAACAAATCCATAACAAGGACGAGTTCTTAATTCAATCTATCCCGATCGAACGATACCGTCTTGTGTTTCTTAGCCGCGCTCTCCGCACCGGGAGAACGGGGCGCTACATCCTACCCAACTAATTGGAAGTTTCGTCCCGAAACTTTGGAATAGTGCTTACCGTTAAGGAACGTGATGTTGGGCAGAATAATTTGGACAGTCTCGAATCCTATGGTTTGAATCACCACAAATGAGACATTGCCCGAGTTTCTTGCGGCGCATTTCAGCTGTGTGCCCTGGTTTCTTATAATAAGAACATGGTTGCCCTGGGTTTCCTCTCCGGGGACCACCGTGGTTATGGCGCTTTGCAGCGGTGTTTCCTCTATCGTTGCCTTGGCGTTTATGATTGTAGGTATGCACAGCGTCAGTGGAAACGTGAGGATACTGCGGTTCAAGAGATAGAGCATGATTCATGACTTCCCGTATTGTCCCATACTGATTATTGACCATGTACGCATGGATGGCAGGGCGCAAACCGCCTTCAAACCTTCTAGCTCGACTCGCTACATCAGGTAAATAGACCCTAGCGAATTTGGAGAGTCGGTTGAATTCGGCGGAATATTGCTTAACTGTCATACTGCCCTGCCTCAGCTGTACGAACTCGTTTTCCATCTGACGTTGTACTGGAGGGGGTATAAACTCCTCTTCAAACGTGGCACGAAAAGTCGTCCACGAGATCGCCTCCTCTCCGTGATCAAATTAGAGAGATCGTCGATGCACGTTCCACCAATCGTGTGCGTTGAGGCGGAGCTGTAGTTGCGCGCAGGCGACACGCTTCTCTTCGGGGACCACAAGCAGATCGAAGTGGTCTTCTAGCTCTGCCAACCAATCTAAAGCCACTATGGGTTCCTCAGTCCCGTTGAATGGGGTGTTGCAGACTTTCTTGAAGTGGCCAAAGTCGAAGGCAGTCACGTCCCTCGCCCTTGGAATTTGCGACGTCTCTACTTCAAGCACGGGTTGTTCCACCGGAGTCGTTGTTATTGCGGCAGAATGGTTGGCAGCCAAAGTCTGAACGAACTATTATAGGGCATCTACCTGCTTCTGTTGGACTGAGAATCGGGTCTCTAGATTGCTTTCTAACCGGGCCTGGCGAGCATCGTCTCTTTGTCGTTGTTCTTCTAACATTAGCATCACCCGCTCAAGCGGGTCGACTTGAGATATGCCACGCTGGCTCCGGGAGCTTCCCGAAGTACCCGAACTAATTTTTTGTGTTTCGTTCGGTGCTTGTGCTACAGATTACGCTGGTACCATTCCTTCAAAAGAAGGTAAATTACATTAGGATCATAATGTATTATGGACTTATTGCATTAACGTGTCTCATTTTGGCCTAGCGAGTTCAAGAGTTCGCACAGGAATTTGATCGTTAAAGGAACTTTTCCAGTGCGAGAGTCTAAGGAACTTGAATCTGTGCTCTGATACCACTATGTCATGACCCGATTCCGTAGAATCGTTGAGGCGTCCCCCGAATCGTGACCGCCGTACGGGCCTGGGGTTGCGCCCGCACAAGGCTTTAATGATTTGCATGACAAGCACATATTCAGAGTACGCAGATAAATTGAAACACATATTTGAAACATGGAAAAGTTCTCTTTATTGATAATGAACATCTATTACAAACTCTTGAACGAGTCAGCTAATATGCCGCACGGGCTTACAAAAGTGTTAACTCAAAATAAGATAGCAGTCATGTACATTACATCCCTTTATAACTTCAAAATGTATAGACCTCCAGGCTGGTGGACGGCTTTGCTACGGAGCTGCATTTGTGTATGAAGAGTTGCAAGCTCCTGGTTCAAAAGGCTTCAAGGGCGGCGCGATCAGGATGCGCCAACAGCTGGACTGGATCGGGAAGACGACTTTGGCTCCTCGCTCGGTTCGCCTTAGTGCGGAGAACCTGTTTCAACGAGGGTCAGCATGTCGAACCATACTGGTGAAGGCAAGATAACCGAACTACACCAATCAACATGTTGTTTTAATGAAGCATGCATATTTGTGGGTTTCTATCTTGCCTTAGTTCATTTACAAGTAAGCAGCATATAGAATTTTACTGAAATGAACGTGCCACCATTCGATGGATTTTACCTGACCGTCTGAATGACCTGCATAATACTTACATTGCCTTCCCTGCCACGAAGACACAAGTTAGTTGCAACAGGTTTAAATATACACGTTGGGATCACTGGCTAGAAGCCATTTTGGACGAGTTATAGTCTTGAACGAGGATGGAATGCAGCAAAGATTCGTTGGTGGCTGCAGACTATCCATGTCCAGATTCGTGAGACTATCGTAATGTTCCGCCCAGATCGGATCGGTGCCAGTGCCCCAGCAACCGTCCGCAGGAACCGTTGGCCTTGTGCACAAGTTGTCCGTGATCGATTCGTTCGTGATACGTTAACGTTGATTCAGTTGAGGCAACATGAACATGAGACAAGCAACATTGCATGATTCGTTTTGCATAGTCTTCCTGACAGTTTATTTCATAACAAGTGTATTTCCATATTAGCACAATTTATGGAAGAGATGCATTCTAAGTAAACTTGAAGCATATATATAGAACATTCCAATGAACAAGCATGCAAATGAGTAACCGTTCCCAAGTTAAATGACAAGCAGTATTGACCAAGTCTATTCCCTTTTTATCTTGGTTTCTTTTACTTATTACTTGGTATCGTTTGATCGGGGCAAAGAAGAGTTCAAGCTTTTAGGGTGTGAAGCTTGGAAGCAGGCTAGCTAATCGGGATGGTAGCCACTCACTTGGATTTTTGGAAGAAAGAAGGAAAGAGGCGCTTCATGACTCCGCTCGCAAGCCGCCTACTGCTCGTTCACCTGCATTACGAACAGCTCGATCAATACCTCTTCCTCTTTTCCAATCTCGGAATTAAAGTGCAGTTCAATGAACGAAAACAATGAAAACCATCAAAACCGTTCAAGAAAAATAAGCAAATCCTAAAACCAACTCAAAGCAAGAAAGCAACAAGCGACATCGAAAACTGAGGCAATAAAAGATAGCAGCGGAGAGGCCCCTCCTGACTCTGCCGCTAAGTCGATCCCGGGGGCACGGTCCACTGAATATGGGAATCGATTCCGAAGAAACAAATCCATAACGAGGACGAGTTCTTAATTCAATCTATCCCGATCGAACGATACTGTCTTGTGTTTCTTAACCGCGCTCTCCGCACCGGGAGAACGGGGCGCTACAACTTGGGTCAGTCACGTACCTCCTCAGCTGTGAGACATGGAATACATCATGCACTCCCTCTAGAGATGGGTTAATGCAAGATGATATGCCACTTCACCAATACGCTCCAAAATATCAAACGGCCCAATGTACCTCGGCTTAGCTTGCCTCTGCTCCCAAATAGAATAGTATCTCGAGTAGGTGAGATCCTCAAGAATACATGTTCTCCTTCCTTGAAATCCAAAGGTCGACGGTGTGTGTCAGCCCAATACTTTTGTCTGTCCTAAGCTGCACGAAGATGACTCTGAATTTGCTTCACCTTCTCAATTGTCTGCATCACTAACTTCGGATCGAGTATCTGACGCTTGCCAATATCACTCCAATATATCGGTGACCTGTACTTCCTGTCGTACAACGCCTTGAAAGGTGCCATCCGGATGCTCGCCTCGTAGCTGTTTTTGTAAGAAAACTCCACCAAGTACAAATGGTCTTCCCAAGACCCTTTGAAGTCTAACATACATGACCTCAGCATATCCTCCAGGATCTGAATTGTGTGCTCCGACTGACCGTCTGTTTGTGTATGGTAAGCAGTACTGAACTTGAGTCGGGTGCCAAGACTCTCCTGTATGCTTCTCCAAAAATGAGATATGAATCTTGAGTCACGATCAGACACAATACTAACCGGTACTCCATGTAACCTTACGATATGTCGTATATACATGTCGGCTAGAATCTCCATGGACTGTCCAACTCTGAACAACAAGAAATGTGCCGATTTGGTGAGTTGATCCACAATAACCCAGACTGCATCCTTCCTACCGGGGCTTCTTGGAAATCCTGTAATAAAATCCATAGTGATATGTTTCCACTTCCATTCGGGTATAGGAAGCGATTGTAATATACCAGCGGTTCTCTGATGCTCGACCATAACTTGCTGACAGACCAAACATTTTGCCACAAACCGTGCAATCTCTCTCTTTATCCCATGCCACCAATAGTACTGCCTCAAATCTCGGTACATCTTCGTACCTCCTAGATGAATAGAGTACATAGAGCTATGTGCTTCAGACATCAACTCATGTCTCAACTCCCCATTCAGAACATATAGGTAATTTTCGCATCTTAACATCCCGTCCTCATGGATTCGAAGTCCCATCTGCATGCCGGCTTCCGTCTTCTATTTAAATCTCTGGAACCTAGCATCTATGGGTAATGCCGCCTTAATCCTCTCCACTAGTGATGACTTAACTTCAAGATTCACCAACAGCCCACTCTACCTTGGCAAAATAACCTTTATTTCAAGCTCTTGTAGATCCTCTAATAGCTGGGGCTGCATCGTCAAGAAATAAGTTGTGGGCGTTCTGCCGAGTGCGTCTGCTACGACATTCGCCTTGCCCGAATGGTACTGCAAATCTATATCAAAATCGACCATCAACACTAACCAACGTATCTGTCTCATATTGAGCTCTTTCTGAGTATAGACATACTTCAGACTCTTGTGATCAGTAAAGATTTCTACCTTCTCTCCATAAAGATAGTGCATTCATATCTTTAATGCAAATATTATTGCAGCTAGCTCAAGATCGTGTGTCGGGTAGCTCTTCTCATGAACCTTCAGCTTTCTTGATGCATAAGCGATAGTTTTACCATGTTGCATCAAAACACATCCTAGTCCACTGCCTGGCGCATTACTATAAACAATGAATCCTCCCGATCCTGAAGGAAGAGTCAAGACCGGTGTTGTCATCAATCGTCTCTTCAACTCCTCAAAGGCCTTCTGACAATCTTTCGTCCATGCAAACTTCTGGTCCTTATGCGTTAACCGCGTCATAGGCTCTATAATCCGTGAGAAGTTCTCCACGAACCTCTGATAGTATCCAGCAAGTCCGAGAAAACTTCTCACTTCCATAATTGATGTAGGTGTGGGCCAAGTTTCTATTGCAGCAACCTTCTCCGGATCAACTGAAAGTCCTTCTCCTGAGATGATATATCCCAGGAAAGGCACCCTATCCAGACAAAAGTCACATTTACTAAGTTTGGCGTACAATTTCTCTTGTCTCAGCGTCTCTAGCATGATTCTGAGATGCTCCTCGTGCTCTTCGTCGCTCTTGGAATATATCAAGATGTCATCAATAAATACAACCACGAACTTGTCCAAGTACTGATAAACAACTCTGTTCATCAAACTCATGAACATAGATGGCGCGTTGGTTAAACCAAACGACATAACTAAGAACTCATAGTGTCCATACTTGGTCCTGAAGGTTGTCTTCAGTATATCCTCTTTTCGCACTCTAATCTGATGATAGCAGGATCTAAGATCGATCTTTGAGAATATACTAGCACCACTCAACTGATCGAATAGATCATCAATGTATGGCAAGGGATACTGGTTCTTGATGGTTACATCGTTCAGTGTCGTGTAGTCAATACACAGGCATACTGTTCCATCCTTCTTCGGCACAAATAGTATGGGTGCTCCCCATGGTGAAACACTGGACCGAATAAAACCCTTCTCCAGAAGATCATCAACTTGCTCCTTTAATTCTACCAACTCCTTAGGTGCTAGCCGGTACACTGATGAAGTGATAGGCTCCGCTCCTTGAGTCAAGTCTTGTGAATTTTATTTTTCGATCAAGTGGTAAGCCTGGAAGATCATCGGAAAATACATCCACAAACTCAGATACAACCTTTGGGTACTCGGGCTCCCCTTCTGCAGAGAGTACCTTAAGTGTAGGCTGAACACCTTGCTCTTTGGCTCCCCGAAGAAACTCAGACTCTGGATGTCCAGGTGGTCTAAATATAATCCGTCCAAGCCGGCAATCTAGAGTCGCATGGTACTGACTCATCCAGTCCATACCAAGTACAACATTATAATCCGACATGGAAAAGATCAAGAATTGAGCTCTTATCTCTCTCCCACGGACTACTACCGAACAAGATCTACAAATATCACTAACTGGAATAATTTTGCCTTCCGTAAGAATTCTCATAGTCTTAGCTACTCTATGTGTGGCTACGAAGCTAGCAGCTATGAATGAATGCGATGCTCCATAATCGAATAAAGCTATAGCAGGTAATGAAGCTACTAATATAGTACCTGCTATGACCTCTCCTGCAGTAGCTTTCTCTTCAATAGCCAATGCAAATGCCTGTCCTCGTCCCTGAGTTGTTTCTCTCTGCTGCCGAGCCTGCTGGAATAGTGCTGCCTGTGGTGCCAAAGGTGGCCTCGGCTGATACCCTCCTGCAGCTGATAGTCTGACTACTCCAACTCCCGTCTGTGGTGCTCCCAATGCTGAATAAGCTGGCCTAGGTGGCTGCTAGGCTGGTCTCGGTGATGGTAAAGCTGGTCGGTCTACCATCGGTGCTCCTTCTCGATGCTCAGGGCAATCCTTGGCTGGATGTTGGTTGGATCCTCAAATCAAGCATAGTCCCAACTTGCGTCTGCACTCCCTCTCAATATGGCCTACCTTGCCACAATAGTGACAAGTAGGAAAGGATGGGGATCTTGATGCTTCTCTCTGTGGTGGATTTCTCTGGGGTTTTTTTACAAACTCTCCTTGTGGTGCTCTGGCTGGTGCTGATGTGAACTGCCATTTCAGACTGGACTCTCTCCTGGTGACATGCTCCATGCGTCATGCTACAGCAAGGACTTCCGTATATGAAGTAGGTACAACGGATCCGATCAATCTCTGTAGCTCAAAGCTAAGTCCGTCGAAGAACTTCTCCGTCTTTTTCTCTTCTGTCAGAATCAAAGTAGGGGTGAAGCGACTCAAACGAATGAACTCTGTATTGTACTATTCTACCATCATGTTGTCTTGAATGAGGCGGTTAAACTTATCCCTAATTTTCGCTCTGGCAATGGCTGAAATATACATATCCTGGAAGAGTCTAGAGAACTCCTCCCAAATAACTTGGTCCGTGTAATGCCCCGCTCCGCGTCGGCATTATGTATCAGGTGAGTGGGCAGAACTTCATTCTCTGATTCTTGCATGCCTTAATAATAACCTGAGTTTTTGCTTACAATATTTTCATAAGAGAATGATAGAACCTGTCTTGCATGTTAATGAACGAACTCACCTAGCTCGTCTTTGAAACAATGTCTGCTTAACGAAAATCCTGAAACGCTTGCCTAGAGTGCATGAACATGTTCACTATCGTCTATGCTTTGAGAGAACCATATTGTGCCTGAATGTGTTCAAGTGATAAGTCAGATTGCCCCGCAACAAGATTGTATTCTAATAGTTCGTCTCGTTTGCATACTAGAGTTTATTTGATAGTGTTTCATGCATTCGCACGCGGTCGGACAATGGCTTTTGGTGGAGAGCTGAACTGCATGTGTCACGGCTGCTACAGAGATAGTGGAAAGCAACCATGAGTCACAGCTGCCATTAGCATCAGATGAATGAGTCATTGGTATGCTGTACAACCAGCTGCCGATCCTGAGATACTCGGGGACCGCCCTGCATATAGCTAAGTCATTGTGTTGGCTTGGATAGAGGACTGCCCCTAAGATCGTGCATGTATGTCTAGCTTTGCATTTGACCCTGGAGTCTCACGAGACACGATGCGCACACCATGGAACATGAACGAACGGCTTGCTTGCTTATTGCATATGAAACTCTGTTTTCAAAGATGTTTCCAAATAATGTAATATGACTCTGCTAGAACTGCATGAAACGAACCTAGGTAAAACTAGAAAGATCACTAGTAATATAATATTTTATAACATGATTACTTAGTGTTGGTTTGAGTGAATGCTTGTTTCTGTTCAGTTATTTTATCTCACCAGTACTTGTATAAAGTGCTGACCCACCAACAGTTTACTTGCTTGCAGGTACTGGATCGTCCGAGGGAGCGATAGGCGTGCCACAGTCCCTAAGACCCATAATCCTGGTTTCAATTGTTGCCCCGAGATGCTATCGTATAAGGGGGCATAATGTATGGAACGAATGCCTTTGCATAAAGGAACCCAAGTTGCCTCGATTATCCCGAATACTCAGTTGGCTAAATGCATTGCATTGCAACAAGTCCCTTTCTGCTGCTTACTCGATTGATGCGATGATAGCCAACTATCAACTTAAACGATTGGCCTTGTGCGGGCGCAACCCCAGGCTCGCACGGCATCACGTCCCTGATACACTCGTGCGGGCCATACATCCATCCCCTTCCTCGCACCCGCGGGACGGGCGCGGTGATTCGCGTCCGACGTGCCGAGGCACGGTAATTCGTGCCCGGTTCGATAATCCAGCTATACGGAGCGGGGCAAGACGGAGCGGCGGCCCGGGCGGGTCCGGGGCGTGACAGAATGGTATCAGAGCGGAATCGATCTTCTGGCCCAAAATCCGTTGCTATGACTCTGAGATATTGCTCGATATGGTATTGCAATAGAGCTTTCCATACAATAAGTCCATAGATATTCTCAAAGTGCAAATATTTTCTGAACTTGAATTGCTTGATTGTTTCGATTGAGTACGGCGAGGGAAGGCACTATCGCTGCTCGAAATATCGAGAAGTTATCCTTGAAGTTTCGAGGACGAAACTTTTTGTTGGTTGGTAAGTATGTAATGCCCCGCTCCGCGTCGGCATTATGTATCAGGTGAGTGGGCAGAACTTCGTTCTCTGATTCTTGCACGCCTTAATAATAACCTGAGTTTTTGCTTGCAATATTTTCATAAGAGAATGATAGAACCTGCCTTGCATGTTAATGAACGAACTCACCTAGCTCATCTTTGAAATAATGTCTGCTTAACGAAAATCCTGAAACGCTTGCCTAGAGTGCATGAACATGTTCACTATCGTCTATGCTTCGAGAGAACCATATTGTGCCTGAATGTGTTCAAGTGATAAGTCGGATTGCCCCGCAACAAGATTGTATTCTGATGGTTCGTCTCATTTGCATACTAGAGTTTATTTGATAGTGTTCCATGCATTCGAACGCGGTCGGACAATGGCTTTTGGTAGAGAGCTGAACTGCATGTGTCATGGCTGCTACAGAGATAGTGGAAAGCAACCATGAGTCACAGCTGCCATTAGCATCAGATGAATGAGTCATTGGTATGCTGTACAACCAGCTACCGATCCTGAGATACTCGGGGACCGTCCTGCATATAGCTAAGTCATTGTGTTGGCTTGGATAGAGGACTGCCCCTAAGATCGTGCATGTGTGTCTAGCTTTGTATTTGACCCTGGAGTCTCACGAGATACGCGGCGCACACCCTGGAACATGAACGAACATCTTGCTTGCTTATTGCTCTGTTTCCAAAGATGTTTCCAAACAATGTAATATGACTCTGCTAGAACTGCATGAAATGAACCTAGGTAAAACTAGAAAGATCACTAGTAATATAATGTTTTATAACATGATTACTTAGTGTTGGTTTGAGTGAATGCTTATTTCTGTTCAGTTATTTTATCTCACTAGTACTTGTATAAAGTGCTGACCCACCAATAGTTTACTTGTTTGCAGGTACTGGATCGTCCAAGGGAGCGATAGGCGTGCCACAGTCCCTAAGACCCGGAATCCTGGTTTCAATTGTTGCCCCGAGATGCTATCGTATAAGGGGGCATAATGTATGGAACGAATGCCTTTGCATAAAGGAACCCAAGTTGCCTCGATTGTCCCGAATACTCAGTTGGCTAAATGCATTACATTGCAACAAGTCCCTTTCCGCTGCTTACTCGATTGATGCGATGATAGCCAACTATCAACTTAAACGATTGGCCTTGTGCGGGCGCAACCCCAGGCTCGCACGGCATCACGTCCCCGATACACTCGTGCGGGCCACACATCCATCCCCTTCATCGCACCCGCGGGACGGGCACGGTGATTCACGTCCGGCATGCCGAGGCATGGTGATTCGTGCCCGGTTCGATAATCCGGCTATACGGGGCAGGGCAAGGCGGAGCGGCGGTCCGGGCGGGTCCGGGGCGTGACAGTCCGCTCTAAGCCGTCTCTCCTCAGATAGCCACCAATGATGTGCATTGCCCGTCAACTGCATCCTGGCGGCAGTCATCCAACGCTCCCTCGGAAGCTCAGCTGCTTCCAATTGGTGTTGAGTGTTTGTGAGTCACTCATAAACTTCAGTGGGCTCCTCCTTGCCAAAAAAGATACGGGGCTTCAGCTGACGGAAATCAGTGATAGATCCCGTCGATGGTCGCCTAGCTGGTGGGTTCGCCTGCTCTAGTGTCACCACCCCATTTTCAGAGCTGGGTATTTTTTTTTAATTTGGTTAATTGTATATTATTTATAATTAATTTTATTTATATTTAATTAGTGGTTGTATTATATTTTTATTGATTGTTTTAGGGTTTTGGCTAGCCTGGACCCATGTCAGACCCTAGTGGACCCATGTCCGACCCAGCCCACACCCCAGTAAGACTTATTTTTGGGGTTTAGAATATTTATTATATTTTTAGTGGGTTAGTTGGAGAGATTTGGAGTTAGTTTGAGTGCTTTTGGAACCCGAAACCCAAAACCGAGTGTGTGGAGGGCATTTTGGACATTTGCCAACTTGTGGAACCCTTTTTAACTACATGGTCGGCCCCCTACCTACCCATTCCCGTGTAAAACCAGCAGCAGCCCCCTTTTCTTTGTGTTCTACTACTTCTTCTTCACTTCTTCTTCATTCTTCTTCTTCTCCACTTCTTCTTTCTTCTTCTTTCTTCTCCAAAGTAAGTTCCCATTCCTTTTTCTTCCTTCTTTCTTCCATTCCTTCTTCCTTATGCTAACCCTAACCTTATATTTTCCCTAACCTAGGTGGGTAGAGCTTAGTTTTGGTATTGGAGCTAGATTTGGGAGCTTGGAAGCTTGGTTTGGTAGATTTGGAGCATTTTGGAGATTTTGGCTTGGAATTCCAACTCCCAAGAGGTAAACCCTAATTTTCCCCCTTGTAATTACTCTTTTATAGTGTAATTAATAGTTTAGAACCTTCCTAGACCCTTAGACTACCCGTGGGAGGAAGTTTGAACTAGTTTGGTAGTGTTTGGAGACTTTAACATTAGGTTTTGTGTCGATTTCGGGTGGAATCCGAATTTGGCCCAATTTTGGGTGATGTCCTAGGTTAGACGAATCTAGGTAGACGTTGTCGGGTGTCTTGAGGGTGAGTGCGTGTCTCCGTTTGGACACGGGAAGCCGTGTCGCGGAGAAACGGGCGTTTCGGGCGAATTTGGGATTTTTTGTCGTCGTCGATTCTAAGTGCGTGCGCGTTTTCGCCACGGACCTAGAATCGACACGGTAGCATTTTTTCTAGGATCTAGACATCGTTTAGGACCCGTGGGTAAATTTTGGGCCGATTCCGAGTTGGTTTGGTGTGCGTTTCAGGAGGTTTTCCGAACCGCGCACCGCGTATTCGTCGAAATGACCGAACGGCCATTTCGACTTAGTTTCCTTGTTTCGGGCTTGTGCGCGCGTTGGGTTAGTATCGGGGAGTGTGTGCTAGAATTCTCGGGCTATATTTTATATATTTATAGGTGTTTGGGCGTGTCGGGGCCGTTGGACGTGCGTTGGTGAGCGTTGTGGGCGTTGTGTGCGTTGTATTGTGTGTTGTGTCTGTGTGGTGTATATATATATATATGTATATATTTGTGTGTGTTTCTATATATATATATATATATTTCTATTTATATATGTATGTGTGTTTCTATGTATGTGTGAGTGTGTTAGTGAGTGCTTGTGTGAGTGTGTTGGTGTGAGAGTGTGTAGGTGAGTGTGAGTGAGTGTTTAGATATAAATATATATGTATATGAGTTGAGTTGTGTGTATATATGTATATATATTTATATATATATGTATGAGTGTTTGTGTGTGAGGTTGTGTGTTTGTGAGAGTATGTGCTAGTGTGTGAGAGTGTGTGTGTGAGGGTGTGTGAGAGTGAGTGTGTGTGAGTGAGGATATATAGATATATATGTGTTTGAGTGTGTGAGTGTATATATATATATATATATATATATATATATATATATATATATATATATATATATATATATATATATATATATATATATATATATTAGTGTATATATATATAGATATATGTGTGTATATATATATAGATGTGTGTATATATATATATATAGATATATGTATATAATTATATGTGTGTGTGTGTGTGTGTTGATATGTGTTTGAGTGTGTGTGTGTTAGATTATATATAAGTTAGTGTGTATATATATCTATAGAGTTATATATATGTATATATATATGTATGTATATATATATATATATATATATAGTGATATATATATATAGGTATATAGGAGTGTGTGTGTGTGTGTGTTTATGAGAGAGGGGGGGGGGCTGGACTGAAACAGCAGGGCAGCAGCTGCTAGCAGCAAGAGCAACAGCAAAAGCCAGCAGCTGCAGCAGCATTTCAGGCAGCAATAGCAGCAGCATGTGCAGCAATTTGAGGCAGCAGCAGCAGCAATTCAAAGCGGCAACAGCAGCAGTCCTAAGCACAAGCAAGAGCAGCAGCAGCTATCAGTAGTAGAGGAATAGATAACTAGGTAGATAGATAAATATGGATAGATAGATAGATAAATAGATAGGTAGATAAATAGTTGGATAGTTAGATAGGTTGATAGATAGCTAGATATCACATAGATAGATAGCTAGATCTATAGTTAGATAGTGTAATCCCCCTGATTTTCAAGAATTTTAATTATTGGATTTTTGCATTTTTCTGGAATTTCTGGAATTTTCTGAGAATTTTCTCTAATTAAATTCAGGTTCTTTAATTATTAGAAGATTTTTAAATGTTAATAATTAATATTAAAATATTATAAAAATAATATTTTATGGTGTAAAATAGAAAACCAGACATAGGGTAATTTTCTGGGAATTTATTGGACCCCGGATGGATTTTTTTTAAAGCCCTAGAAACTAAATAATTTATTAAACCAAAAAAATAAACCAGGTTTTATTTAATAAAACCAAACCAAACCAAACCAAACAGTGAACCGAACCCGGCCCAACCCCTTAGCGGGTCGGATCCGGGTCAGACCCGACCCGCTAAGCCCGACCCGACCCGAACCTCATCTCCCCCAACCTCTCCTCTGCCCGACTTCTCACCTCCCTCGCCACCGAAAACTGCCGCGCCGCCTCGCCGCTGCGTAACGTCCGCCTCTTCCTCTTCGGCTTCCCCTCACCGGACGACCCCTCCGCTCCAGCTTTCCCTCGCCGGCCGACGATTCCCCTCCCCATCTCTCCTATATAAACCCTACCCGCCGGATCTCCCAGCCACCCGCCGTAATCCTCAGACCCCGCCTCGCCGAGCCCTCACCGCCACCGCCTCCCTCAGACGCAGCGCCACCCTCCTCCTAGCCTCGCCGTCGACCGCCAGCGACTTCCTCCCTTCCTCCTCCGGTGACTTCCCGACCCAGCAGCTAACAGCAAGCTCGCCGTCCCCGGCCTCCTTCCGGCCATATCAGCCGCCGTCGGCCATCAGTAGCCTCAGACACAGTAAACCCTAGGCTGGACACAGTAAACCCTAACTGAGGACACAGCAGGACACGATTCAGCTCAGCCGGACACAAGAACAGTGTTGACACAGGACACAGTGTCGTGTCGGATACGATTTTGCCTCGGTTTCTCGGACCACTTCAGGTACCCATAATTTCTTGCTCGTAGCTCGAAATTCGATTCCGTAAATTGTATCGCGTAGCCTGTATGACCCTCTCGGTGCCCGGACAAACCGCTCGGGGCATCGCGTCCTGTGGTGATCGCACACCGCGATCCAAAAACAGGAAAACCAACACCCTGTTTCACCCCGGAACTGAGTACGCCCCGCCAAACGGGACGACTTGGTCGCGTGCGGTCTTTACCAATACATGCGCGTCGTTGATACGGACGTGTGGGATTTCGCAGAAGCTGATTCGGATGTGCGTGCATACCGGAATCAGTGCGTATCCGCGGACATCGCCCGTATCTGACTTTTCTGATTCTCGCTGTAACTTAGTGTATACACGTCGGATCGAGACGAAACTTGCGCCATCGGACTCGTAGCAATACGCTGGTCCTGTGAGCCAAGTTTGGATCGATTCTGAGAACGTTGACAAAATCGTGTGTCGTGGGCCCCACAGGCTCCACCCAACGGGCGATTTTGAGAACGGCTCATCGGAATCTAATTCTGGAAGTTCCGTTGGGTTCGTATCATCGTTCCTGACCTGTTGATACTAAGTTGGACTATTTTTGAGACCTTTGACCCTGACACATTTTTCGGTGCAAAGCGGCCCACATTTGGATCCCGCATTGACCCGAAAATGATGTTTTTGCCCTTGTCTCCAAATTGGACTCAAGGACAGGCGTTCCTAGATGATTAATATTTTCTGGATCTGTTGGTGATGTTTGTTTCAGCAACCGGAGTACTGCCTGGAAATCCAGCTGAAGCTCGAGCTACAATTGGAGCAGTAAACTCAGGCAAGTGTACATTGCCATAAAATGCAGTTATTGATTCATTTTGATTCTCTTGCTTTAATCTCTGTGACTGTTGTACTTGCCCTATCCAGTACTTTATACCCAGGACACCTGACACAAAGCATGATATAGAATCTTCCTGATTATTCAAGGAGGTTTTGTATAGATTTCATGATTTAAGCTTATTTTCTTAGAACTTAATAAATGACTGACTGCATTAGTTTTAATCTTGCGTAACATGAACATTGAGAACTGTGACGTGAGATTACATTGGGTGGGGAGAGTATTACCATATCAAGACTGATTATTTTATATATATTGTTATCTGGAAGTGTCCTAGTCTCTGACACAGAGCTTTGGCACCTGTACTGGCCCTTCGAGAAAATACTGCTATGGTTTCTTGTCACTGATCCTGTAGTAGTCTCAGCCTGAAGTATGATTAATAACTCTCATCTTGCATGATCACTTAGCTGGTTAGTTACTTACCCTGTTATTCCTTTATTTCTGCACTGCATTATATTTGGCTTGTGTTTTCTGTACCTTGCTATGTCCCCTGAGGACCTGGAATGGATTATGTCCCCAGATTTAGCAGACGAGATCTACCCAGAGGTGTACGGAACAGGAGCATTACTCGGAGCAGTACCTGAACCTGAAGACGAGTTGATCGCAGAGGACTTCTCTTGAACAATTGCTTCGCCATGCACAGTCTTTATGGCATTAGTCTTATTTCATGTTTAATTGAACTCTTTATTTCCTGTCTTTGAGAACTGGTGTAAACAGACTTAATATCGGATTGTTCTCCGATTTTATTTGCTTTGACTGTTGTTGTTTAATAATTCTTTTGCTTATGTTGCTATCTTATATCTGTGGATGAGAATAGTAAAACCCTGATTGATGTAATACAGCTTAAGTATGCCCGATGGATCCATTAAATTGGATTTGTCCATCGGTGCATGCTGCTGGCCATTGCCACGTGTCCAGTCCCTCGGTATTTTGGGACTGGGGCGTGACAGATAGATATATAGATTGTTAGATAGATAGAAACATAGATGGATAGATAACTAGATAAGTAGATAGATAGATAGCTAGGTGGATGGATAGATGTTAGATAAGATTAGTTTGATAGATAGATAACTAAATAGATAGATAGGTAGACAGTTAGATAAATAGATGGACATTTAGTTAGTTAGATTTATAGATCTATATATAGATAGATTGATATATAGATTGATAGATAGATAGTTTAATAGATAGTTAGATAGATTAATAGATAGTTAGATATCTAGGTATAGATATATATATATAAGGTATGTGTAAGGTAAGGTATTGGGTATATATATATAGGTATATGCCTATATGTATTAGATATCTATATTTTAGCCTAGATTATAGCTAGATATATATGTTTATGCATAGTTAGTTAGCTAGAGGGGTAGTCGGGTTGAGTTTAGAGTGGTATCTCAATACCTTGAGATAACCAAGGTATTGAGTTTCGAGCGGGGTTTTTGAGCAATTGCCTAGGTTTGAGTTTAGAGATAGGTTTTTATGTATATGTGTATATATTTACGCGTGCTAGCATAGGTTTTAGCGGGTATAGGCGGGGTGTGTAGCGTAGGGTGAGGTATCGGATACCGAGGGTATCCCGATATCTCAAGGAGGCGAGTTTGAGAGTTTTCTAGCTTAATGAGCTCGGATTGACCTAGAATTTCAGGAGCACCCTAGTTTGACCTAGACTTGACCGTAGTTGACTCGGTTGACCGCCAAAGTCAACTTTTGACCTAGTTTTGACCCAGAGTTGACTTTTTGGACCCAAAATTGACTTTTTGACCCAGATTTCACCGGTTTGACCCGTTTGACCTAGAACGACCCTAGAAGCCTATTTTTAGTTATTTTATATCTGTTTAACTTATTAGAAACCTGTTTAACCTTGCTTTTCGCAATAGGTCCTTGCGACACCGGTTCGGATCGCTAGTTGCTCAGGACGTCAGGCGAGTACATTCTCTGATAGTTTTCATTATCTGATGATTATTATGATTCAGCTTCTAGTATAGTATCATCTGATTATTCTGGCACAACACGGGACACTGACTGATATTTCTGGATTCATTTACTTGCGACACGTATATTTCATGTTTTGGCCTCTATTCTGGAATCACTACTGGCATCACCTACAAGCATCACTACATGCATCATTCATGTTCAGGCTGGACTCATCTTGATTTACGTGTCGGGTCTTGGATCCACTTGTACTAGTCGGGGCGGGGAAATACTCGAGTAGACATGTAAACATTCCCATCTGGAATCATCAGGAATCACTCCCTCTGGTCTAATCTGGAATAATAGCAGCCGTGCACCCAGTGCGCGGTGAGCCATACTTACCCCTAGCCGTTTACATGTCGAAACAAGTATTTCAAAGACACCGAGTTCATTCTTTATAGTCTGGACTCACTTGTATTTCTTGTTGGTCTCACTTACATATTTCTGGACTTGACTCACTACATGTATTTCATGCTGGACTCACTACACGTTCATGTGCACGGACTTGATCTTAGCTTAGATTTCCTGTATCTTGCAGTTATTACTATCTTGCTCTGATATCCATACATCTTTACCTTTATGCACCAGTGATTTATATATTTCTTGTCTCATACTTGCTTCATTCTTCTTGCTACTTGCTATAACTGTTTTATAGTTTTTATCATTTAAATGGAACTGCTGTTAGAGATGTACTTGCTCCAGTCCTGACTGGACATATTTTTCAGAGTATCCGGAGGATTGGTGTCCGACGTTTTATGGACCTGAGCTTGTCGATGGTGCATACAGGGACCCCATAGTTTAGGAGTAATTTTCGGGTTGGTAGCTGGGATCACTAGGACCTTGTTATTGTTTTTATTAGCTTTTAGCACCGGATTTATCTCCGGTTTTGGATTGAGACCTTGTTTGTATATTATTTTGGATATTGTTGTATTATTATTATGGATGTTGTGGTTGTTGTAGTAGTTGTTGTTGGTAGACTTTATAGTTGTTGGATTTCTGTGTTATCTTATCGTGCTTAGATTCGTGATTGAGTACTTGAGATTATCATTATGATATTGCTCCTCCGTTTGGAGTTGAGATCTTGGCAGATTTATATATATATTGATTGCGTGGTTGCCCTCCTTTTAGAGAGGTCATGGCAGATTTTTTTGTGAGTTATATAGTTGACCTAGACAGCGTTCTACCGCCGATGCTGCGGCGTAGGCTGGACGTACCCACGACTCATACCCGATTTTCCGGGTACGGGTCGTGACATCCAGTGCGGTTATTAGGCTGTTCCTTAAGTTCTCTGCCTTGTGACACTGAGCCTCTTGATGAACTTGTTGTTGGGCTTGCATCATTGCGTAGAATATTTGGAACATCTGCTGTCCGTCCATAGGCTGTCCTGGTGGAAAAATGGGCATTGGTGGAGTAAACTGCAGCGGTGGTGGAATATTGTCTCGCCGGAATCTCGAGGCGTGCTGATCTGCTTGATTGCTTTGTTGAGTGGAGGGATCTCCACCCAATGGTGTCACTCCATCATCGTAGGTGACCACAACACCTTGTGGTGTACCTACGGGAGTCTCGTCGCAGGCTCGTGGATCCATTACTCTGCATTTAAAGTAAACTATGAGAATCGCACAGAGGAATCAAGACATGATGCAAGTCAAGAAATTATTTTTGAAGTCGATATAAAGGTCAAGAACAGATCAACAAGTGGATGAGATCCTATAACTTATCATATCCTAATCGTAGGCTTGCTCGATTTCTTAGTTGAAACTAAAGCAATATAATCGTAGACCTGCATGGACCACCACAAAAACTATGTCACGCCCCAGTTCCAAAATATCGAGGGACCAGCCACGTGGCAATGGCCAGCAGCACAACTTCAATGGACAAACTCAATTTAATGGACCCGTTAGAGTGCACTTAAGCTGTACTAAATATAAATACAAGTCTACACCATCTATCTTAGTATAATTCTAATCTTATTCACAGAAAGAAACATAACTAAATATGATAAACTAATCAAGATAATAGATAAAAAGAAATATAATCCATCAACAAGTCCAAATAAATAGTGTCTCGGGGAACAACCCGATAAAATAAGTCAATACATAAATCCATGAGTCAAGATATGAAATAACTGGAAGCAGAAATAACTGAGTATGTAACAGAATACTCAGGAGAAATCCTCTGGCATAACCTCATCCTCTGGTTCCAGTACTGCTCCAACGTCAGCTCATGTCCCGTATATCTCAGGGTATTCCTCCTCTGCTGTATCTGGGGACATAATCCGGGTCCAGGTCCTCATGGGACATAGCAAGGTACAAGAATAACTCAAACCAAAAGAAATGGAGTATAAAAATAGATCCTCAGGGCAAGCTATGTAACCAACTATATGAAAATGCAAATTGAGAGCATCACTAGTACTCAGGCTGAAACCACTACAAGCTCTATGTCGAGGAGCCGATAGCAGTAATATCACGCATAATGGGCCAAGCTCTGGAACAGAGACTAAAGCACCAAAAATATATATGTATATAATTAGCCTGTAGCCTGTGTGTCTCTCCCCACCCAATGGAATCACACGTCTTATGTCAACAACGTCTTATGTCCATAACACACAAGATCATGACCTCTAGCTAGTACAATGAGTCATAATAATATATATGTATATGCAAGTCTTATGTCACGAATCCTGTAAGCCTATATAGAATCACCATGAATAACTCAGG
Source organism: Iris macrosiphon (assembly GCA_036927795.1). NCBI lineage: Eukaryota > Viridiplantae > Streptophyta > Magnoliopsida > Asparagales > Iridaceae > Iris > Iris macrosiphon. Next base: position 114,175,067 of record JAYESA010000003.1, read on the forward strand.
AAAGATTCTGTCTCATGAATAGTGTCAAGTGTCCTATGGTATGACGTACTTGGTAAAGCAAGCACGTAAAAATATATAGAATCGTGGTATCAACTCTCTAAATAATGTTACACGACTCCGCGTACGGCGTTGACACCCGAATCTTGTTCGGATGTTAAGCAATGTCTCACGGTCCTAGGTTAAATAGGTACAACACAGAAGTATATAGAAATAACTCAAGCAAATAATATCTCAAGATCTACTGCAAGTTGGCAAGGTACACTTGTCTGGATTCTGAGCTCCGACAGTTGCTCCGATATAAGTGGAATCTCCAGGTACGCCTCCGGATGATAAAATAAATTTTATCATCACTCTCAGAATATATGAAATAGCTAGGATTGACTACCCATAAGTCCAATTTAGACACAGGGACAAAATTGACAGTTTTTGGTCAAAGCGGGGTCCACATGGGGCCCACTACGCACCAAAAAATGTGCCAGCGATAAAGTTATCCAAATTTGTCAAACTTAGTATCTACGAGTCCAGAATGATAGCACAAATCCAACAGATGTCAAAAACTGAATTTCGATGAGCCGGTCCCGAAATCGTCCGTCAAGTAAAACCGTGGGGCCCATGAAATAGTATTTCGTCAACGTTCTCAGAATCGAACCAAACTTGGATCACAGGACCAGCGTAACGCTACGAATCCGATGACATAAGTTTTGTTGTGAAATTACAAATACACACGAAATTATGACGAGTGTCAGAACGGGTCGATACTGGATTTTTTGACGGATACGCGTTGATTTCGGTGTGCACGCACATCCAAATCAACTTTCGCGAAATCTCATACGTTCGCGTTGACGATACGCGCCTTTCGGTATAATTTGCACACGACAAAGTCGCCTCGTTTAGTAGGACGCTCCTAGTTTCAGGAACATTTGGGTTTAGAAAACCAAGTTTTTGTTCAAATTCAACAGCGAATAAATCACAGCATACAACAAATTAAAATAAACTAATTAAAGAGATTAAATCTTGGTTATGTTGTCTAAATTACTGTTCAAGTGGAATTTAAAAAATATTAACTAGGTTGAAAGAAAAATAGCCATGAACATGGGTGTTTGGAATAATTTTCTAAACTACAAATTGGATTTTTTTTTCTTTTTTGCGTCGCGAATTACGATCGACACAGGACACGATACACCGAACTAATTATACATGGTTCAAGAGGGTCATGTGGTCTTCACATAGGATTTGACGGGTCAACATTTAGATTACTGTGCAGGTAGATACAAGGATGAAAAGTAGGGTATCTTACTATTGTTGTTGCTCAGGAATTCAGGCGGCTTGTCTTCGCGGCGCCGTACGGCGGCGGTCCGGTGGCGGCGGCGGTAAGCGACGGTCGAAAATGAAAGAGGAGATGTTGATTGGGATGGTCGGCTAGGCTGGAGGTTATATAGGGGTGAGAGGAGGGCGTTACAAGGAGGGGAAGGGATCGGGTCGGCGGCCAGTTGGGGGAAAGGAAGGGAACGGTCGGGGGGGGGGGGTTGGTACTATAGCTGAAGGATTATATAGGGTTTCGGATTATCGGGTCTGCGGGTTTGAGTATGGGTTAGGATCCGGGTCCGAGTAGTTTTAGTGAGTTGGTTTGGTTCGATTTGGTTTTTTTGGGTTGGTTTGGTTTATTTAAAATAATGCAATTAGCTATAAAAAAAATAGTTTTAGACCCCAATAAATTCCAAAAAAATTACACAATATTCTATTATTAATTATACACCAAAAAATATAATTTTTTTACTATTTTACTAATTAATCTAATACACAAAAATATAAATACATAATCGAACATTTATTATAATTAACTAAAGATAATTAAAAAATTTCTACAATAATAATTAATAAAATTTTAAATTAAATTCTAAAAAATCAGGGTGTTTACAGCTATAGTTGCAATATATGTCGATGACATAAACTTGATTGGGACAAGACATGAAATCAATGAGACTGCAAACTATCTGAACAAGGAGTTCGAGATGAAAGATCTCGGAGACACGAAATATTATCTCGGATTACAAATTGAGCATTGCACTAATAGAATTTTAGTGCATCAATCCAAATACACAAAAATATATTAAAATAGTTCAATATGGATAAAGCTCATCCTCTTAGCACTCTAATGGTTGTTCGATCTTTAGATATCAATAAAGATCAATATCGTCCTAAGGACGACAATAAAATGATGCTAGGACCCGAAGTACCGTACCTTAGTGTCATTGGGGCATTAATGTATCTATCACAATGTACAAGGTCAGACATATCATTCTCTGTCAATCTGTTGGCTAGATATAGCTTGGTGCCAACTCACAGACATTGAAAAAATATTAAATATGTGATGAGATATCTTTGTGGAACTATCGATATGGGATTATTTTCTACTTATGGTTTATCTGACATCGCGAATCTAGTTAGTTTTGCAGATTCAGGTTATTTATCTGATCTCCATAAAGGTCGTTCACAAACTGGATATATATTTCTTAATAGCAATACAGCTATTTCTTGGAGTTCAACAAAACAGACAATGGTTGCTACCTCCTCAAATCACTCAGATATATTGGCTCTTCATGAAACAAGTAGAAAATGTATTTGGCTGAGATCGTTGATTCAACACATTCGTAGTTCCTGTCACCTTTTCCCTACCACAGATACTCCAACTATTATTCATGAGGATAATGCAGCATATATTGCACAAATTCAAGGTGGATTCATTAAAGGAGACAATACCAAGCACATCTCATCGAAGTTTTTCTATACTCATGAGCTTCAGAAGAACTTTGATATTGATGTCCAACAAGTTCGCTCAAGTGATAATCTTGCAGACTAGTTTACCAAATCGTTGCCAAAGTCAACTTTTCATAAACTAGTTCATGGAATTGGAATGCGACGTCTTCATCAGCTGACTGTCCATGATCAACATCATCAGAGAGAGTGATTGTTTTCAGGGGGAGATATATTTTGTATGGACTATAACGCGTTGTACTTTTTTCCTTTGTCATGGATTATTTTTTTTTTCATTGGATTTTTTCTGACAAGGTTTTAATGAGGCAACATTAAGCATGTCCAACACATATCTAAGTCATCATAAAAATTGTACTCTTTTCTTTCGCACATGTTTTGTCTTAATGGATTTTTCTGGCAAAGTTTTAACGAGGCAATAGGCTTAGAGATGGTGGTAATCCAAAGGGGGAGTGTTATAATGTGGGTTACTAAAAGGTTGGATTTTCACTTTATTTTTAGTCTCATATTGGTTAGAGATTAGTATTACACCTTTATTGTGTTGTATAAATAGGACCTTTATCTCCAACTATACAATTACACTAATAAAAGATCTTCTTTCCTATTTTTTCTTTCTTCTTCTACGTTTATTCTAACATTTTAAAAAAAAACAATAATTTAGTAAAAATTGATTACATATGGATCATGTCGTGTGGTTAAAGGTGGTAATTTATCGTAGTTACTGCGAGGTCAAATATTATGTTATTAAACCTCATTGACTATATGTTTCATTTTGGCTAACGTCGATGGTCACTCATACCTTTGTCAAATTCGTCTGTATCCTACATCATTGCCTCTTTTATTATATCTAAAATCTAAATGAAATAGTGGACAAGGTGGAGAAAGAGAGAGTTTCGCTGACAAAGTGGAGAAGGAGTGGAGTTCGTCCATAACAAAAATATTAACTTTTTAATTTTAAAAAACACAAAAATGTTAAATAGTAATTTACTTTTACTGCTTTTATAGATATGGAGCATATAGTATAACAGTAATAATATTATTATAGATTATAGATTATAGATATAGATTAATCATATAATGGAGCAAATTAGCATTATATGTTGCTCACTTATTCATATATTCTCGACTATCTAACATTTTTGCTATTTGGATTATATATTAGTATATATATAGATTAATTATATAATGAAGCAAATTAACTATAGCATTATATGTTATGCTCTTATTCATACTAGGATACATGTACATGCATTATGCGTATTTTGTAATTTATTATTAGTAAGACTAAAAGATAGCTGTTCTAATTATTCTAATTTTTATTAACACTATTTTGAAAGACTAAAATACAACAACCTTAATTATTCTAATTTTATTTTTATATTACTATTATCATATTATTATATATAATGTTTTATATATGCTTGTAAGACTATTTAGGAAGACGAAAATACAGCTTATGTAATTACCTAGCTGCACCTATTGACTTTAACGAATAATTTTAATTAGTAAACATATATAAGGATATATTTTGAAAGAAAAAAATTTACGGTGAAACTAAACTTTTCTCATTATACAGTAACTAGTAAATGCACGTACGTTGCACGTAAAATAATTTTATTCTGATATTATTGTAAAATAGTTTAAATATTTAAATATATTTGAATCAAATTTTGTTTTATATATATATATATATATATATATATATATATATATATGATCTAATTATATTTTAATTATAATTTATTATAAATATATCTCTACTTTTTATAAGAAGTCTTGAAACTGCTAGTCGTCTAAGCCGTATATCCTAACGTAATAAAAAAAAATCACTACGTAATATTATATAAATATAACCATACATCTCTTCTAGCTCAAATGGTTAAGGTGTAAAACATTATTCCTATTACATATGGGCCCCACTTTTGTTTTATACCGGCTGGAACCCACATGTAATAGGGTGGGAACAAAATATAGAAAAATAGTGGGACAGCAGATATGGTCTGCTCCTTGGTTGTTTAGGCTCAAATTCCCATGGCATTATTTATAACAAATTTAGCTTTTTAAAACAATTCTTTTTTTACGTAATATTTTTTTTTTAACAAATTGTGGAGAATTTATAAACGGTTTATATTACTCACTTTTGAGCCGTTTTCAATCCCATTATTAGAGTAGAGATAGATTAGTATTATCAAATTATTATATATAATATTTTATATATACTTGTAAGACTATTTAGAAAGACGAAAAGACAGATCCCATAATTACCTACCTGCCCCTATTAACTTTAATGAATAATTTTAATTAGTAAACATATGTAAGGATATATTTGGAAAAAAAAATTCACGTTGAAACTAAACTTTTCTCATTATATAATAGTATTGATTAGTATTATCATATTATTATATATAATATTTTATATATATTTGTAAGATTATTTAGGAAGACCAAAAGACAACTTTCATAATTACCTAGATGTCTTTATTAACTTTAATGGACAATTTTAATTAGTAAACATATGTAAGGGTTAGAAGAAGAAAAAATTATGGTGAAGTTGAACTTTTTACATTATATAGTAGTATAGACTAGTATATATGCACACGTATTGTACGTATTTTAACACTTTCTTAATTATCTTTTTCTGCATATGAGAAGAGCAAAAGGTAAAAAAAATAAACTATACTTCGATGGAGTTTAGGTCCTAACATGTCCATTTAGAGAGTTTGGTCCCTAAATTTAGTATTTTTTGTATCCTAAAATGTACACTATAATACTAAGGGCTCGTTTGGATCAAGGATTTGTATTCCTAGAAATTTATTTTCCATTCAATTTATATACCCATGTTTAGTTAGATTAGGTTAGGAATATGAAAACAAATGTTAGTTTATTTAGATACTCTTTTATGTTTCTATTATTTAAATTTATATGTTTGGGGTAGAAGTTAAAATTTTGAAAGTAAAATAAGGATGTTATTGTCCAAGCAAAATATTCAACAACATTCCTAAGAAAGCAAAACTATTTCCAATGGGGACCTTGAGAATTACTTTCCCACAACAATAGAAATATGAAGCCCCTCATATTCCCTCATAATTTTCAATCATACACAGACCAAACAATGGTAAGAAATCTAAAACCCATTCTCAAACCTAAAAAATTTGAATCAAACACCACCTAAATTCAGGGACTATGTCACGCCCCAGTCCCAAATTATCGAGGGATTGGACACGTGAGCAATGGCCAGCAGCACGTACCGATGGACAACCCAATTTAATGGATCCATCAGGGCATGCTTAAGCTGTAGTCTAACAGTAAAATGTTACAAGACTCAAGTTATTCTAATCTCATCCACAACAGATAAACACAGATAAAGACAGGGTAATGCAAATAAAATAAGCTGATCTCAATAAATGTCTCGGGAAACAATCCGAGAATATGTCTGGTACAACAGATACAAATAGACAGGAAATAAACAACTGGAAATAGAAATAACTGACTACATACGGCCAATGCTCAGGAGAAGTCCTCTGGTGCGAGCTCGTCTTCCGGTCCTGGTACAGCTCCTGGAAGTGCTCCTGTACGGTATATCTCTGGATGGATCTCTTCGGCTATACCTGGGGACATAATCCGGATCCAGGTCCTCAGGGGACAGCAAGGTACAGAAAATACAAGCCAAAATAGATGCAGTGCAGCAATAAATAAGCAATAGGGTAAACTAGATAACCAACTAAGTGATATACAACATGAGAGCAGTACAAGAACTCAGGCTGAAACTACTACAAGCTCTGTGTCGGGGAGCCGGTAGCAGTGATATCATGTAGTTGTCTAGCTCGTAGTGAGACTTAAGACGCCGGCATAATATAACATCAACCTGTAGCCTGTGTGTCTCTTCCCACCCAATATAATCACGCATATCATGACCATAACGTCTCATGTCCATGTCAGCGGGATTATAGCTAATGCAGTAAGTCATAATGTCTATAAAATATCTCTGTCAAGTCCTGTATCCTATACAGAATCACCATGAATGTCTCAGGAAGACTCTGTCTCATGAATAGTGTCAAGTGTCCTGGGTTCTGGAGTACTTGATAAGACAAGTACGAGAATTATCGGGTCTCGATATCCATCTCTATGTGACGTTACACAACTCCGCGTACGGAGTTGGCACCCGACTGGTAATCGGACGCTAAGTACGCCACTCGGTCCTGGATTTTAACAGTTAAACAGGTTTATATGCATTTAAACAAGAATTCAGGAAAGTTCTAGTACAGGAATTACTGCTAATGGCAAACTTTACTTGTCCACTGATGTATAAACAAGTCAATGAAAATAAATAGCAAGCTGCAGGGTTTGGCAAGGTACACTTGCCTGTGGTTCCGGCTATGTTTGCAGTTCTGACTTCGGCGAGAATTGCAGGCGGTACTCCGGTTGCTGAAACAAATATCACCATCAGATCCAGAAAATATCAATCAGCTAGAAACGCCTGTCCTTGGGTCCAATTTGGAGACAAGGACAGAAACGACAGTTTCGGGTCAAAACGTGGTCCACATGTGGGCCCGCTTTGCACCAAAAAACGTGTCCGGGTCAAAGGTCTCCAAATTTACCAAACTTAGTGTCAACAGGTGAGGAACGATGATACGAACCCAACGGAACTTCCAGAATTGGATTCCGATGAGCCGATCACAAAATCGCCCGTCGAGCGGGGCCTGTGGGGCCCACGACACGCGATTTTGTCAACGTTCTCAGAATCGAACCAAACTTGACCCACAGGACTAGCGTATTGCTACGAGTCCGATAGCGCAAATTTCGTCTCGATCCGACGTGTGTACACAAAGTTAGGGCACGTTCCAGAAAGTACGGATACGGGGCGATGTCTGAGGATACGCGTTGATTCCGGTGTGCACGCACACCCGAATCAGCTTCCACGAAATCCCACACGTCCGTATCGACGAGGCGCACGTATCTGTGAAGACCGCACGCGACCAAGTCATCCCGGTTGGCGGGGCGTACTCGGTTCCGGGGTAAAACAGGGTCTGGGTTTTTCCTATTTTTGGATCACGGTGTGCGATCACCACAGGACGCGATGTCCCGAACAGTTTGTCCGGACACCGAGAGGGTCATACAGGCTTCGCAACGCAATTTGCGGAATCGAAAACAGAGCTACGAGCAAAAAGATACACGCACCTGAAGGGGGTCCTCGAAAACCGGATCGAATTGTGTCCGACACGACACAGGACACGTGTCCTGTGTCGGACACGGGGGGGGAAGAAATTAGGGTTAGGGCTTCAGGCCGAAGCCACTGCCGGAGCTCGGCGGAGGGTAGCCGGGGCGGTCGGGTCTCCGCCGAAGGTGGCCGGGCTCGGGCGGCGCGGTGGAGGCGAGGAGCCGGCGGGTCAAGGCCGGCCGGGGCTCGGCGGAGCTCTGGCCCGCTGCTGCTGCTCTCGAGGCCACCGGGAAGGAGGAGGGCGGCGGTGGCTCTGCTGGCCGGAGGAGGGGCGAGGGCGGCGAGGCGTCGGCGGCGCTGGGCAGCGGTGGCGGTGGGCGTGGCGGTGTGGCGGCGAGTGGTGGTCGACGGCCAGGGGGAGGTCGAGGGTTTATAAGGGCTGGGGGAGTCGGGGAGTGGCCGGGAGAGGCGGAGAGAGGGGGGGGTCGTGGCCGCGGGGTGCGGGCGAGGTGGCCGGCGGAGGCGCCGCGTGGAGCGGGCGGCGGCGCCGAAAGCGGAGGGGAAACTGGGTCGTGGGGGTGAGGGGGCCGGGTCGGGTTTGCGGGTCGGGCGGCGGCGGATCCGACACGACCCGCTGGGCGGGGTCTGGGCCGGGTTGGGCTGGGCCGGGCCGGATAAAAATAAAAAGAAAAAAAAATAATAATAATAAAATCAATAATTAATTAATAAATAATTAATTAAATAAGTAAATACTTTTTAGGCATTTAAAAATAGGTCCGGGGCCCAATAAATTCCAGAAAAATTGCCTTAAGTCCAGTTTTTCATTTTACATCCAAAAATATTATTTTCATAATATTTTAATACTGTTTAATATCAATTAAAAATCATTGAATAATTAAAATCCTGTTTTTAAATTACAGAAAATTCCCAGAAAATTCCAGAAAATTGTGAAAAATCCAGTTTTGAAAATTTTGAAAAATTAGGGGGTTTACAATCTACCCCCCTTAAGAGGATTGCGTCCTCGCAATCAAAGAATAACCGGTCAACGGAGATGACACGGTCGCAAGCATTGTTTGAACCACATCACAAGAGACTTCAGGGAAATACCGTTTCCCTAAAAATTAAAAGTTTACACTTTCCAGGAAAATCTAGTTAAAGCAAAAATCTACAACTTTTATGAAAACCAGTTGTTATTAACAAGTTTGCAAATTACTAGGTTGGGGCTGAGGTCACGAACCAACGGACTACAACAAGACTAAAAACGGATAACTACAAATCACTTACGCGCATTGGCTACTCTACGAGTCGGCGCGTTCTCCACGGTCTTCGCTGAAGCTTGTCCGTGTCCTTGCAGTTGTTTCTTCTGCTGCTGTTGAGTCTGCCGGAAGAGTGTTGCCTGGGTTACCAAAGGTGGCCTCGGTATTGGTGAAGCTTGCAATGCTGGAGAGGCTGACCGTGGTGCTGGTAACACTTGCTGGTTACCTGTTGGTATTCTGTCTCGACGCTCAGGGCATTCTTTGAATGAATGCTGACTGGATCCACAGACTATGCATAATCTCTTCTTTCGTCTGCACTCGTCTTCAGTATGGCCTCGCTTGCGACAATATGGACAAACAGGTATTGTCTGTGGAGATGCTTCTGGTGGCTGGTGTACGTGAGGTCTTTTTGCAACTTCTTCTTGTTGTGCTGAAGTGGAAGTCCGTTTCAGACTAGTCTCTCTCCTGATGACGCGCTCAATGCGTCGCGCTGCAGCAAGAACGTCCGAGTACGAAGTAGGTGCAACGGATCCAATTAGTTTCTGTAGCTCAATGTTTAGTCCGTCGAAGAATTTCTCAGCCTTCTCTTCTTCTGTCGGGATCAATGTTGGAGCGAAGCGACTTAGACGAATGAACTCAGCGTTGTACTCTTCCACCGTCTTAGTATCCTGAGTAAGGTGATTAAACTTGTCCCGAAGTTCTGATCGAGCGATAGCTGGAATGTACATCTCCTGAAAGAGTCTAGAGAACTCTTCCCAAGTGACTCGGTCTGGTCCGAGTCGTGATTCCTCAGATAGCCACCAGTGATGTGCATTGTCCGTCAACTGCATTCTGACGGCAGTCATCCAACGTTCCTTTGGAAGTTCAGCTGCTTCTAGTTGATGTTGAATGTTGGTAAGCCACTCATGAACTTCAGTGGGCTCTTTCTTGCCTGAGAATGTACGGGGCTTCAGCTGGCGAAAGTCGGTGATAGAGCCCGTTGTTGGCCGTCGAGCTGGTAGGTTGGCCTGCTCCAGTGCAGTTATTAGGCTGCGACTCAACGCCTCTTGTTGAGCTTGCATTATTGCATAGACCATTGAAAACATCTGCTGTCCGTCCATGGCCTGCCCTGGTGGAATTATAGGCATTGATGGAGTAACTGGCGCCGTTGGTGGAATGTCATCTTGCTGGATTCTCGGGGCATGTTGTTGAGCTGACTGTCCTTTATCTACTGGTGTTACTTCATCTTCATTGGTTACCTCAGCAACTCGTGGTGACGTTATGGGAGTCTCGTCGTTTGCTCGTGAATCCATAATCCTGCAATCAAAATAAACAATAAGAGGCGCACAGGAATCAAGGCAGGATGCAAGTCAAGGAATTAATTCGAAGTCGATATGGATACCAAGAACGTTTTCAAGCAAGTGGATGAGATCCTAAACTTATCCTATCTTATTTGCAGGCCTGTTCGGTCCCTGAGTTGAAACCGAACAAATTAGTCGTAGAGACCTGCATGGGCCACCACAAAAACCATGTCACGCCCCAGTCCCAAATTATCGAGGGACTGGACACGTGAGCAATGGCCAGCAGCACGCACCGATGGACAACCCAATTTAATGGATCCATCAGGGCATGCTTAAGCTGTAGTCTAACAGTAAAATGTTACAAGACTCAGGTTATTCTAATCTCATCCACAACAGATAAACACAGATAAAGACAGGGTAATGCAAATAAAATAAGCTGATCTCAATAAATGTCTCGGAAAACAATCCGAGAATATGTCTGGTACAACAGATACAAATAGACAGGAAATAAACAACTGGAAATAGAAATAACTGACTACATACGGCCAATGCTCAGGAGAAGTCCTCTGGTGCGAGCTCGTCTTCCGGTCCTGGTACAGCTCCTGGAAGTGCTCCTGTACGGTATATCTCTGGATGGATCTCTTCGGCTATACCTGGGGACATAATCCGGATCCAGGTCCTCATGGGACAGCAAGGTACAGAAAGTACAAGCCAAAATAGATGCAGTGCAGCAATAAATAAGCAATAGGGTAAACTAGATAACCAGCTAAGTGATATGCAACATGAGAGCAGTACAAGAACTCAGGCTGAAACTACTACAAGCTCTGTGTCGGGGAGCCGGTAGCAGTGATATCATGTAGTTGTCTAGCTCGTAGTGAGACTTAAGACGCCGGCATAATATAACATCAACCTGTAGCCTGTGTGTCTCTCCCCACCCAATGTAATCACGCATATCATGACCATAACGTCTCATGTCCATGTCAGCGGGATTATAGCTAATGCAGCAAGTCATAATGTCTATAAAATATCTCTGTCAAGTCATGTATCCTATACAGAATCACCATGAATGTCTCAGGAAGACTCTGTCTCATGAATAGTGTCAAGTGTCCTGGGTTCTGGAGTACTTGATAAGACAAGTACGAGAATTATCGGGTCTCGATATCCATCTCTATGTGACGTTACACAACTCCGCGTACGGAGTTGGCACCCGACTGGTAATCGGACGCTAAGTACGCCACTCGGTCCTGGGTTTTAACAGTTAAACAGGTTTATATGCATTTAAACAAGAATTCAGGCAAGTTCTAGTACAGGAATTACTGCTAATGGCAAACTTTACTTGCCCACCGATGTATAAACAAGTCAATGAAAATAAATAGCAACCTGCAGGGTTTGGCAAGGTACACTTGCCTGTGGTTCCGGCTATGTTTGCAGTTCTGACTTCGGCGGGAATTACAGGCGGTACTCCGGTTGCTGAAACAAACATCACCATCAGATCCAGAAAATATCAATCAGCTAGAAACGCCTGTCCTTGGGTCCAATTTGGAGACAAGGGCAGAAACGGCAGTTTTGGGTCAAAACGGGGTCCACATGTGGGCCCGCTTTGCACCGAAAAACGTGTCCGGGTCAAAGGTCTCTAAATTCACCAAACTTAGTGTCAACAGGTCAGGAACGATGATACGAACCCAACGAAACTTCCAGAATTGGATTCGGATGAGCCGATCACAAAATCGTCCGTCGAGCGGGGCCTGTGGGGCCCACGACACGCGATTTCGTCAACGTTCTCAGAATCGAACCAAACTTGACCCACAGGACCATTGTATTGCTACGAGTCCGATGGCGCAAGTTTCGTCTCGATCCGACGTGTGTACACAAAGTTAGGGCACGTTCCAGAAAGTACGGATACGGGGCGATGTCCGCGGATACGCGTTGATTCCGGTGTGCACGCACACCCGAATCAGCTTCCACGAAATCCCACACGTCCGTATCGATGAGGCGCACGTATCTGTGAAGACCACACACGACCAAGTCGTCCCGGTTGGCGGGGCGTACTCGGTTCCGGGGTAAAACAGGGTCTGGGTTTTTCCTGTTTTTGGATCGCGGTGTGCGATCACCACAGGACGCGATGTCCCGAACAGTTTGTCCGGACACCGAGAGGGTCATACAGGCTTCGCAACGCAATTTACGGAATCGAAAACAGAGCTACGAGCAAAAAGATACACGCACCTGAAGGGGGTCCTCGGAAATCGGATCGAATTGTGTCCGACACGACACAGGACACGTGTCCTGTGTCGGACACGGGGGGGAAAGGAATTAGGGTTAGGGCTTCAGGCCGAAGCCACTGCCGGAGCTCGGCGGAGGGTAGCCGGGGCGGTCGGGTCTCCGCCGAAGGTGGCCGGGCTCGGGCGGCGCGGTGGAGGCGAGGAGCCGGCGGGTCAAGGCCGGCCGGGGCTCGGCGGAGCTCTGGCCCGCTGCTGCTGTTCTCGAGGCCACCGGGAAGGAGGAGGGCGGCGGTGGCTCTGCTGGCCGGAGGAGGGGCGAGGGCGGCGAGGCGTCGGCGGCGCTGGGCAGCGGTGGCGGTGGGCGTGGCGGTGTGGCGGCGAGTGGTGGTCGACGGCCAGGGGGAGGTCGAGGGTTTATAAGGGCTGGGGGAGTCGGGGAGTGGCCGGGAGAGGCGGAGAGAGGGGGGGTCATGGCCGCGGGGTGCGGGCGAGGTGGCCGGCGGAGGCGCCGCGTGGAGCGGGCGGCGGCGCCGGAAGCGGAGGGGGAACTGGGTCGTGGGGGTGAGGGGGCCGGGTCGGGTTTGCGGGTCGGGCGGCGGCGGATCCGACCCGACCCGCTGGGCGGGGTCTGGGCCGGGTTGGGCTGGGCCGGGCCGGATAAAAATAAAAAGAAAAAAATAATAATATTAATAATAATAATAAAATTAATAATTAATTAATAAATAATTAATTAAATAAGTAAATACTTTTTAGGCATTTAAAAATAGGTCCGGGGCCCAATAAATTCCAGAAAAATTGCCCTAAGTCCAGTTTTTCATTTTACATCCAAAAAATTATTTTCATAATATTTTAATACTGTTTAATATCAATTAAAAATTATTGAATAATTAAAATCCTGTTTTTAAATTACAGAAAATTCCCAGAAAATTCCAGAAAATTGTGAAAAATCCAGTTTTGAAAATTTTGAAAAAATTAGGGGGTTTACAGACTAAACTCTCTAAATGAACACGTCGGACCATAAACTCTAAGCTGTAACGTCGGACCATAAACTCTAAGAGCATCTCCAACCATGTTGTGAGTTTGAAAAAAATAGTTGGCACATAGGAATCTTATTATTTCAAAATTTTTTTTCCAATGCAAATATGAAATAAATTTTGAAGTTGATATGACAATGACATGTCAAAGATAATGTAAAGTTGGTTGTCTAGATTTAGACAATGTACTTCACAATGCTTTACTTTCACATAATCAATTATAAATAAAAGAAATTATAAAAAAAAGAATAAGTGGAAAAGTTGACTTGGAAGTTGAAAAAAATTAGCTTTTATTGTCTTCTCAATACTTTTACATTGGAGAGCACTTTTCTATCTCATTGTCTTGTGTGAATATAATCTTGCCACATAAGAAAGACATTGTCTTGTGTCTCATGCAACATAGGAATCACAACACAAAACAAGACAATAGGGTTGGAGATGCTCTAAGCTGGTATAAACTCTAGGGTCTAAACTAGGGATGCCAATTTTTCCAGAACCCGATGGAGATCCGATTTTTTTTCCTGATAGGAGTGGGTTTGGGGATTTAAAAACGGGAACGGAGATGTGTATGGAGATTAAAAAAAAATCGGTTGGGTTCGGGGCTGGGTATGGATATAATACTTCCCGACCCGGTAAATTCCTGACCCTGATTACTTATACCCATATGTTTTTGTTACATGAAAATGTAGATCTCTATTTGAAATATGTTTTGTGGGATTAACATTCATTCTTTGTTGTTTTGTATTGTAGACTTATACTTACGACTTGTATATTTTTTTGTTGGATTAATATTTATTTATTTATTTATTTTTGTATTGTATTATTTTATCTATCTAGTAGTATATTTATTTTACGGAAACCAGGTTTTATTAACATGTCTTGTAGTTTTTTGAATAAAAAACCTTTTTACGCTTATAATATACAGAAAAAATTATTAACATGACAGGAGACGAAAAAATTCGGTCCCAAAAGTATTAACGGAGACAAAAATGGAAATAAAAAATTAAATCCGAACGAAAACGAAAATGAAAATGGAGAGTATATTATTTAATATGGACGAAAATAAAAATAAAAAATTAAATCCCAACGAAGATGTAGATGGAAATGAAGATTCAAATAGTATTATGCGACGGAGATGAGAGGTATACTCCCCGCCATCCCCTAGTCTAAACTCTAATTAGCCATTTTATACATATTCTCAACTAGATCTAACATTAAAATCGAAAAACAAAACAAAACTAGATCTAACATTCGTTTTGCAAATAATTACTGTTCTTGCCCCTAAAGGGACCATACATATCCACGTCTCTCTCTTCCTCCAACACGAGTGCTCTTTTGTCTTCTCTCCGACGAAAATTAGGGTTTTATCAGAAAGCCGCTAAAAAGCTAGGGTTTCACTTAACACCTCTCTCTCTCTCTCTCTCTCTCTCACCCCTCACCAATCCCGACGAATCAAGACCGTCGATTCCCAAGATCGGACGATGCTGGGCGGCCGGAACTACAAGACGAGACTGTGTACACTGTACCAGAGGGGCCGCTGCCCCCGCCCCAACTGCAACTTCGCCCACGGCGAGGCCGAGCTCCGGAGATTCTCCGGCAGCTCCTCTTTCAACGGTAATTGTCACCCCCGCGCCGTCAAAGTCGGATTTTTTTTTTTTAGTATATAATTTGGTTCATTGAAATTTAATGGCGGATTCGTATTAAAATTCTAACATTTCTTGTTTTGACACGGTTTAGCTGGATTTCCATGGTTACTTGAATTAGTTTGATATATGACCCATGTTTAATAATGATCAGTGGAGAAGGTGCAACTCTCTTAATCCTCGTAACGTAATATTGTACAATTTTGTGTGTTTGGCTATGGTTTGGATTGATGGAAAGCGAGGGGAAGGAAAGGAAAAAAAAAGGAAGTTGTTCCCTGTAGAAATGTGATCCAATTTACATATAATCGAGTTTCGTTTCCCCGTCATTTCGTCACTTTCTTGGCAAAACCAAACACAGCCTGAGGGTTTGCCAACATTAGAAGTGTCGAGCAGATCAAATGGATCTCATTTTTAGCTCCGAGATGCTAGCAATGGTAATGATAACAACCATTTTTTTATTTTTTTTGGTTTGGCTACTTAAACGACTAATCTTCCATTCTGTTATGTTAAGGCTAAAGGGCCATCACTTTCTATCATATTAGCGCAAATCATCTTATTTTTCACCCGCAGTTCAAGATTTGTAGTTTGTTCAGGTCTGGCCCTACTTCTCCTGTTTAGCTAAACGGCTATCACTTTTGTTGCATCAAGGGTTGGGGGGGGGGGGGGGGGGGGACGTAGTGAAACCACCTTCGACAAATTTTTCCCGTTTATTACGAATCAGTGTCATCCCCTAACTTTTTATGAATGCACTGATTTGTTTATTCTATCATTTAGTGTTCCTTATCATTCATTTCAGCCTTCTAATTTTGATGTCTATGCCCATTTATTGCAATGCCTTTTATGCCAAATATTTGGGGTCAGCTAATGCACATCCATGGACTATTATTTTAATTTTTCTGATTTTTTTGGCTAAAGCTAGAATATTTATGCTTTTATCCTTTTAATTTAAAACATAATGATTCCGGAGCTTCTCTCCACACTATATAGAAGTTAATCCTTTCTTTAGACTTACCGAGTAACAACAAATACACCATAATGATTCCGGAGCTTCTCTCCACACTATATAGCTTTTCTGATTGTTCATATCTTTACGAGTGCATATCTTTATGAATCCCACATAACTATCGGGAACTTGTTTCTTCTCCAAAACCTACATCATAATTCTCAAGGTACCCCACCTCAAGCATTCATTAAACTAGTTTGCATATCTTTCTTATTTTCTCTAAATTTTTTCATAAATTTCTTAGCAAGTTAATAGGTTCCTCCATGATAGACCTCCTTAGAAGCAAACCGGGTTGATTCTCAACAGTCAATTTTAGGCGTTACTTATACTCTTAGTACTTTTAGACATTTGACAAACTTAGCACAGATTAAAGCCTCATAATACTCAATTTAACCCATTGCCAAATGCTACCAAGGACATGTCAGGTTTTTGCTGCCTTCCTTTTCTGACTGTATAGTATATTCGGTTGTGCAGATTTTGCTTTTCAAAAAGATGTAGGGCTGTTAGCTTGGTTAAGGTAATGTCTTTTTTCATGTTGCTTCATAGAAAATAAGTGACAAATAGAAACGCTAATTTTAACTACACTGACTAGTAATTATCTCGTCAAAAGATACATAGGAAGTCAGTTAGAAAGAATCAATACAATGAGTTCTAACTGAACAAAGTGAGATTTTTCTTCTTCTCATCTTGTCATGCAGGGACTTAGTTTAGTTGCTCTTCTATATTTTCCTTTTTGCTTGCATTATGCAGTTTCATGAATGCCTTCTGCCGTCTGCTTGCAAATAATTGTGGGGTTGAATAACATTGCCTGCAGATGAAAAAAGTATGTCATAGTTTTCTTCTGATCAAAAAATCTTGCTCATGTGAAGCTTATTGCAGAGCAATTGTGGCATAATTCTTGGTTCATTTCTTGACTTTGTTTACGTCTCAAATCAATCAAAGCACCTTTCAACAGCACTACCTATTGCTAACAGTGGCTTCCGTCTACATGTGGTTCATCAGTGTGAAGTTTAGTCTATGTGAAAGATCTAATATCTTCTGCACTTGAAGGATGATTTTCTTGGTACTTCTTGTCTGGATATTGTTTATCACATGGTTCTCTCTCTTAATGGTTTCTTGTCACAGTTTATATAAAGGATCATATATGTTATGTTTGCCTCGTGATTGTTGGAGTATACTTTATCTATTCTGCGCTCTAAATTATTAGCAGGTTCAGTGATTAGTGAAACCTTAAGTATAGAATATCATGCAGTTGGTTTGGTGTTGTTCAACAAGCTCATTGTTGGAGGTTCTGGGAGATATCAGAGCAAGTTTACTTGATGGGCAGTTCTTCACTATATCTAATTATACTATGAGGCATATTTCTCTTTAATCTCTCCTGAAGGCAGCTATTTCGTATGTTTATGGACTCCCTCAATGATCCAAGGCCATACATGGGCATTTCTCAAATTAATTTTATAGGCACATTTATATCTGGCCTTTGGATTGGCAAGGAGGATCTATTGCTTTTCATTATTGAATTTCTCATATAGCTTATGGTGATGGTAAGATTGACGAGGTTTTGTGGGTTATCTCCTTGCTTTCATCTAAGGTAATAAGAAGCTGTCTTCTCCTGCTTGAATATCTCACATTTGGCACTTGCAGGTAGACGGGATTATCGAAGTGCTGACCTAAGAGATAAGCTTGACAGAAGGCATTCTCCTCATCGAAGATATTCACCGGGAAGGGATGCAAGAAGTTATCATTCTTTTCAAAAGCCAGCTTTGCATGACAAAGGTAAATATTTTGTAGAACTGTATAATCTTTTTTTTTTTCTTTTCTTTTTTCCCCTTTTAAGGTAATGTGCTATAATTTCATAGTGTAAAAGGCATTATTATGGACCAT
Source organism: Iris macrosiphon (assembly GCA_036927795.1). Classification (NCBI taxonomy): domain Eukaryota; kingdom Viridiplantae; phylum Streptophyta; class Magnoliopsida; order Asparagales; family Iridaceae; genus Iris; species Iris macrosiphon. The sequence continues at coordinate 114,193,316 of JAYESA010000003.1, forward strand.
GGTTATTGCTCATATAATCTCAGTCAGAAGTCCTCTTTTCCCTATAAAATAATTGTCTTATAACATATTTTAGTTCTTGTTATGACCTTTGGAACTCTACTTGCAGGAATGAGCGTTTCAAGATCACCTGTCAAAAGGGGGTAAGCAAATGTATAAGCTACTTAATTTGTATCAGCTGATCAAAGGCCTAAAATATTTTGCATATCTGCCTGCATTCATGCCATGTTTAATATTCTTTAAAGCATTAGTCTGCTTCAAATGATATTTGGTGTCTGGTGAATTGCTTTACTTATGTTTTCTTGGTTTTTGTTATGAAGTAACCTACATCTATTATCTTGCAAAGTTTTTAAACATTCTCCCTAGAGGCTTTGTAATCCTTTCATGATTTTAGTGGTAGCTTGTGTAAGTTAGAATGTTACATTTATCCCCTTGTGAGGCTTGTTCCTTTAAAATAGCTGGACAATTATCAAATCAGGATGGCTTTTTTGCATATTGAGCCCCCCTTAAATCTACCATATTTTAAAATAAGTCCCCTCGAATCCTGTTATTTGCTTAGAAGCCACAAATTAAGTAACTTTCTTAATTAATAGTGTAAAAGACCTTTCCCCCTCATCTTCTTCCTTTATTCCTCTCTCTCCTCCCTACCTCCCTCTCCTCCATCTCGAAACCCACCCTCTCCCTCTTTCCTCCCCTACCATTTGCCCCCTCCCTCCCCATGTCACCCATGTCAGACCATTTTCTAGTTTGTGTTACAATTCACTTCACAATAGAACGTTGTAATCAGCTTATTAATACTTAAGAGGGCATCATCTGGCGCGACAATAAGGGTTATTGTTTGCATCCTGGAGGATGCAGGTTCGAGTCACGGAAACCACCTCTCCATATATATGGCGGTAAGGTTGTGTACATCTTGATCCTCCCAAGACCTTGTGTAAGCAGGAGCCTCGTGGCACTGAGACACCCTTTTACTTCACGAGTCATAATTATATTTGTTTCTTGCTCTCATTGAGATATTTTGTTTGGCTCTTCTTTCACATGTTTTTTTCCAGACCTATGTCTTATGGATACTTATGTCGTAGGGATACTGATATGTCAACATGATGCAAAATTGACGAAAATACAACAATTTTGAAAAAAAAAAACTGGAACACAACACATTATGACATATAAATATACAGAGATGCATATTAGCCTCATTTTTTGTCATCTAAAATAAAATATTATATTAATATAAAAGGTTAATTCACTTAATTACCCTGAGGGATGGTTGGGGATGTGGGGTTAGGTTTTGAACTCCAAGCCATTCTACTAGCGTTGATAACTTTTCTTTAAAAAACAAAATTTAGGAATTCAATTAATAATGAATAATTGGAGTGGCAGTATGGTCTTTCATGCTTTTATTATCCTAAGTCCAAAAAGAAACTACAATTTTAAAAACTTTAGGGTATCAACTTGCCAAAGTAATAGTTTAGGGTATTAAAGTGCCAAAAGTTGATAAATTAGGTACTTAATTGGAACTTAGTCATATAAGAAAGAAATTATTTTTGTATCGCTATAAATGGAAATAGTGGATGCTGGAGAAAAGAAACCAATTCCCCAAAAGTAGAGGGAAAGGTAAAGTCGGTTATTGAAATAAAAACATGTAACGAACGTGCATTTTAATTCATATCTTTTAAGCATTATTTCTTCTTGTTACAAGCGTAATTGTGGCCTTTTCTCCTTTACATCATTGATAGTTGCTGAAAATGTTCTAGATTCTAGGACGGAAATAAATTAATCCAACATGTATCAAGTATTAGAGTGACCAGCAACGTCTCCACTGAACTACTGTGGAATATATTCTGGACCTTGCTACTTAGAGTGGTATCCAACGTCAAGATTGTGAAATATTTTTGGTTTGACGTGCAATGCTGAATACTTGTAATGCGGCTAACTTCAGGAATGTGATTCCATTAACATTTAATGCTTAATGGGATGGCCCTTTCCTGCCCAATCTTGGTCTTAGCTAGCAATATGGCAGCAAGTCATTAGAGGTTGGCAGATGGTGTGAAAATTTGTGCCAACCTTTACAACTAGGCTCTTGAGATTTGTGGACACCGAATTCTCCATCCAACCCCCCTTCCAGAAGGTGAAGACTCGAATCACTGTGATGGCAGTAACTTTGCTGATCAACATGATACAATAATACAAAACATCTAATTTTCTATATTATCCGTATGCTGGTCATTTCTTGAGCGCGTTGACAAACTTTATCATAGGTATGCATGAGAAGATGAGATGTAACAGCCCGTCCTGGTCCCAGTCTGGGATGATAAAGATTGGGTTGGCATTAGGCTGTCAACCAATTGTGCTAGGGTGTATAAAATGCCACCAATTGGAGATAGTTCAATTGATGGTGAAAGCAATATTACATTGTAGTATTTCTTTTAACATATAAGATTAGTGATGTAGGATAATGTTAGATAAAATGAATAAACTAGATCATGCTACAGTGCTCCTCTCCTGGTGAAATTTCCATGCTGGTCCTTGTTTTGCTTTGTTTTGCTTGGTACCTCTTAAAGATGCAGTGATGCAGTAATAGTTGTTGATTTAGCTCATGTATAGACTACCTCTCTTCTAGAGTCGTCTCAGATATATCTTGCTTGTTTGGATAATCAGAAATTAGTGCTGATAACCTTCTGAATTTTATCAAGTAACAATTCATTGAGGAAGTTTTGATCTCCTATAACAAGAAACTAAATAACTAATGAAAATGATTATAGTTGCGTAATATGTTCCTGTGAGAGAACCGTAGGAAACTCATTTATCATCCAGAAGATCTTCAAAGTTTTAGCTGGAGGCACTTGTTTGTGGAATCCATTTCATCGTTCAATGTGACATCAGTTTCTCGGAATAAACAAAATTATCTTTGTGTTATGAAAGGACCCCAAACTTCCCAAACCTGTCACCACTTCATATAGTGTATACTCAGCAATTTGGATCTTTCGCCTCCAAGCTCAGCACTCAAGCTATTGAATGATGTACGGAAAGGTCAGAAGAGTATAATGTACAAGAGGATAAAGCCATGCAGGAAAACAAGTATTATGTGATATATGCTAAATGTTTATGTTCTTATCTAAAACAAAAACACACTCCTCATTTATGACACGTTTCAGGCAACAGGCTCTATTGCATAGCCATAGCCACTTTATCATGATGTATAATGGAAACTGTCCGCTTTTTGGACTATGATAGTGCCCTAAAATGTATTCATGTTGATGTAATTGTTATTACTCTTGTGAAATAGCTGATTACCTTCTTAATCATTTAGTTGCTGGTCTCTAACGTTATCAATTCATTCCCATTATGACGCATGGTTTAGTGAGAGAAGGCATAGGAAGAAGCAACATACGGACGGAGAAACTGATGATTCCGATAGCTATAGAATATCTGACGGTGCTGAAGATCATAAAAGAGAAGACAAATTGTCGTCATATGATGAAAAAGATGTTATTGAAGATCAGGTTTGAATTAATTCTTCTATAACCGATCACTTTATATATTGGGAATTGCAATGTGTGTTATTTTGCTTTTGTTCACCATTGGTCATTCCTGTGCTGTCTTCTATACATTCTTTGTGCAGTTAAAGCAGCTACATTCTGATATCAAAAGGCTTGAAGATCATAAGTCTCAACTCGAGGTAAGTTTTAACAAAATTTGTTTTGTGGTATCCGTTGTTCCTTTGGATTCTCAAGTACTAAATAGGGGTTTATGTCCTTCATATTGTTTTTTAATGACTGATTCAAGCATCACACTTTAAACATGTTTGCAAGCATGGAGATGAGTTGTGGTAACTCATTTTCACTTAAGCTTTGCAACATACTTCAATCTAGTCACATTCTAGGAAAATAAATGCCGTAAGGTTGTGGTAGTCTTAGAAGCCAGAATAACCTAGGAGGCCAACGAATCTCACTAAGAACCGCGATTCCGTTGTTCTTACTTAGGAGCGCTTGGGAGTTCGTTTTCCCGGTGATTGGAGCTCTTTTTTTTCCGATGACGGGAGCACGTTTCTCCCACTACAAGAGTGCGTTTTTCCGACGACGGGAGTGCTTCCCGTAACATGACTGGAATTTTAAAAGAGGATATAAATTTAGGAATAAAGTTACAGAATTTTTAATACCATTACTGATTATTTTACCTTGACATAAAAAAAATCCATGCGAATGATCTCTCTGTAACTTTGAAATGAACTTTATAAATTTTAATAAATTTGAAGATATCTATAGATTTTGATAACAATAATTAATAAACATAAAACATTTTATTAGCACACGCTCCCAACTTTAGAATCTTGTAAGTAGTCGCTTCCCCCGCTCCGTCTTCGCTCATGCTTCTGGTTTCTAAGGTACTAATTTATATTTTACAATTGACATTTTGTATTAATATCTTTGTAATTGGCATAATCTAATAATATGAGTACTTTCCTACTTTCTAGTGTACCAATTATATTATCTTCTTTCTTCATGTAGACTCTTTATTGTCTAGAAAAATTTGGAGGGTACTTCTTGGTTGCTTGAGCGTAGACTGTACAACCAACAACTAGGTCTACATAGCCACCAATTGGTCGTCTAGGTTATATGGCATGACTTTCTTAAGTTATATCTACATGGCTAGAGATCTGGCACCAACATAGTGGCACCAACATAGAGGGCTTATCTCAGTTCGACAACTGATCATAAAAACTGTCTAATCCTTTTATGGAGCAAACATATGCCATAGGTAAGCCCATTATGATGATAGAAGGCTTAGATGATAGAGATGATTCTCGCTTGTTATGGTCTTTTGGTTTTGAATTGTTAAAAAATTGAAGATGTGTGTATGCATGGTGATGGTGATGGTGATGGTGATGGTGGGGAGAGTTGAGAGCAAGATTTTTTGTACCAACAATATTTTTGGGTACCAATGTAGTTGGGTGTTATATTGTGATATTAATGAGATTAGCTCTATGTTGGGAAATCAAGAACATGTCCAAAAAATTAGTGTAACGGAAAAGAGAATGTTAAGATGGATGAGTGGCAATACATGAAAGATGAAGACAAGAAATGAAAGTGTTCTAGGGAAGTTAAGAGGTGACACTGATTGTGGATAGAATGAGATTTTTTTTGTCTAAAGTGGTTTGGCATGTGCAACATAGGAACAATAAGATTGTAGTTAAAGGAGCTAATAGGACTAGAGGTTGGTATGCCTAAATGAACATGTATGGAGGTTTTAAAGAAGGATGTGCTTTTTGTTAGTGTTACAAAGTACATGGTCCTGCCCTTAACAAAGTTGAATGAAAAAAAAAGGATTCAGACAGTCGACCCCAAAGATTTTGGACAAACTTTGTTGTTATATATATTTGGTATTTGAGAGAGTCGTGAGCGAGAGTTTTTGTACCAATAGTATTTTCTCGGGACCTGTTTTATACAAATTGATTAAATTATCTCTAATATATGGGTTATGTTTCCGTCTCTCTCTTTATATCTAACCCATGGTAGTCAATGTCTCGGGCACACCTAAGGTGCGCCTCACAACAAGCCACAATAGTTTGCGCCTCGCACCTAACTAGGTGATACACCTTTCTCCATGCGTGCCTTTCAGCAAGACAAAACTCAGAAAAGGTGCGTTTTTTTTTATATTGTACTTTGAGGTTGGGAGATATTCCTTACCTCATACAAGTGGGAGGGAGGTAGTTCTTTCCATGGTTATCAAAGTTGGCTACAATTGAACCGAAGAACTAAAATTTACTAAAAGCGTGTTAGGGAGAACACAAATTCTTTTTAGTTCCATTGATTGCTACTTCTGCTCTGCTAGTTCGTTTGGTTATGTTTAACATGTTTTTGTTGGTTTTAATATATTATTTTATTTCTTATATTACTAATTTATTTATTTATATTATTATTATTTTTTATCATTGTTCCTCGCTTCGCTCGGGTGTGCCTTAAGTGCGCCTTGCGCCTCGGACGATGTTGACTCTTTGCATCTCGAGTACGCCTTTGAGTACCTTATTCTAACCTCAAAGCACCCTAATAACAAAAAAATCCAAGCCATAGACTCGTAAATACTCTGTAGCGAAGTACCACTTAGGAAATTGCAAAGTAAATGTAGTGATAGAAAAGCAGGAAAACATAAGAAAGAACATTTGCTGCAATCATGAGTTTCTGACAACTTTGGCAATGGTTTGCAACTTCATGGGGAGCTTTCTCTATGGTGCTGTTAAACCCCGTCTCTTCTCTCTCTCTCTTCAAGAACTTCCGTATTATTATGAACTGTGATCCAATCATGTCTTTGTTTACGCACCTCTGATGAGTACGCTGGTTGATTATTCAAGCTAATCAATAAAAACAAGGCATATTTGAATAAATAAAATGAGCCTGAATAAATCCAAGAAGCTAGGCGTTAGCCAGAGACACTTGTGACAAGTATTGGACGTGCCAAGAACTTTCTGACAAGGATTTTCTGGCAGTCAACATCTGGATCCGAATTACAAGTACTGAGATTGGAATAATTTGATGTACCAAGATGGGTATGACACCTGTTCAAAGGTGTTGGTGCTTCCTAACTGATTTCCTGAGTTTCGATGCTACCTCTTGTATTTCCTTGATAGCTTTTAGACTTTTAGTTTGCTCTCCCAGTTTGAGTTGAAAACTCACCTTGTAAATAGGATTTACTTGCTGTAAACAAACAGTGAAATTGCACTCTTTAAATTGACACGGCCAAAATATTTTGTGAGCACTTTATGTCAATTATTGTCTGCCATTTCAATGAGAAAACCAACCATAAGTCTATTGAGTTAGGATTCTGATATAGAAATTATATTTGGAATTCAATATAACCTTTATGAGTAATGCTAAAGAATGGTACAAATGACTGTCTATGACTAGATCCAGATTTATTAGTTATGCTTGTTTACCATGAAGCATTCTGTTTTGCTAGCTTCTTTAAGCAAAACAGAACCCAATAGCAAGTTGTGGGTTTTGATAATTTAAGTTGTGTTGTTGATCTATCGGGAACCCTGTTGTATAAAACTGTAAATTTTCATGTCAAGTAGTTTGTTCTCTTTATGTGCCTTTTGTCATGTATCAGCTGGCTATGTAGCAGGCACACTCTCATCTTAGTAACACGTCGTGCCGGACATGTATCGGACACTGACACTCTCAGACACTCTCAGACACTCTTTGGACAAATGTCGAACCTTCATTTTTAGGTGTCCTCATATTATTTTTACGTGTCCTCGTATTTCATTTGAAATCACGCATGAACACTCCAAATAAGAATACGTGTCGCTTCGTGTCCTTGTATTTTCATTTGAAATTGGGCACATACACTCTCTGAATAAGGACACGTGCTTCACACTTTTTATAGTTTTTTTGTTTAAAATAAGGATAAAATCAAATATGAAAGGTAAAAGTTAAAGCATTTTGTTTGTGGCATTTTAGTTTAATATTAACAATCTACCTATTTCTCAGATTTTAGAAAAATGCGTGTCACCGTGTCCATGACACATCGTCTTCCACATCCCTTGTCCTGTCCGTGTTCTGCATCGTGTTCCACTTTCCTCGTCGTGTCCGTGTTCTGCATCCCTTGTCGTGTCCGTGCAACATAGATAGCTGGTCATATCACATCCTTTTGCTGTTCTGATTCAGTTATGACATATTATAACATAAACCAATGAGGCTTTTTTATATAGGTCTTTCTGGAGGAGAATGTTGATGAAGCAAATAAGCTATCCAAAAGAAATGAGGATCTTGAGATCCAACTAAACAAAGAGCAAGAAGACTGCAAAAGGTTATATTTCCCCGGTCTACTATTAGAAATTACCATCGTGAAGAAGCTGCTGATATATTTGTTTCCACATCTTAACTCAGTGTGTTTGTTTACTAGGATTACTTCGAAAATTAAGAAGTTTGTTAGAGCTCATGGGCGTTACATAAAGGCACAAGAGGAGTTGAAAAGGCATGCTTTTGTAGTTATTTAACTAGTCTTGTATTTACTTATGCTGATATTTGGTATGACAGAAATATTATGACAATTCAAAATGACCAGGTCACAAGCACGTTTTGAGAGGCTGGGTGATCAGCTGGGTTCAGACATTTTAAAGCCTGGTATTAATGAAGAAGATTCAAGTGTGAATATTCTAAGTGATGTGGAGCTGAATGGTGGTAGCAGGAGAAGTCCTAGGAATGATGAGATGGAGAATAATGCTTCACCATTTAAGAAGCGAACACATGTTTTATCTACAGCCAGTGAAGAAGCAAAAACAGGTATTTAAAGATAAGTTCATGATATTTGACACACACACCGATATTACTTTTATCACTTTTTCCATTTGGATTCCGATGCAGTCTTACTGAGATCACACATGGTGTTGCAGGAAATACACAAAAAAGAGGAAGATTCTCTGCCATATTTTCAAGACCAGAGAAGCTTATTAGATCAGAGGGACCTACCATCCACCAGGAGACGGATAACAAGGACAATGAGCCAATGAAAGGAGTCCAGAATAAGAAAGATGTTCTCAAGTCACTGATGGATGATTACAAGATGAAACGAGGAAAGATTAATTATGGTAACATTAATTCCTCGGATAAGGTCAGATTGTTATATATTAATGCTTGTTTACTTGTGACTTATTAATTGTTGTTTACTATATTGTTAGCTGGTTGCAAAAGTTTATAATTGTATGTTGTGTGACATGTTTAAGAATATACTTCGTACTTAGCAGGTGAAGTCGTCTGAAGGGGGGCGCTCACTGCCTTCAACTAGTATTGCTGCTCATGCAGTAGATGAATTAATTGAAATAGAGGAGAGATCTGAGGCTTTGGATGTTCATGTCGCTTATGAAAATGGGGCTTCAGATAATAAAGCAACTCTGCCACTCCCACCTCCACCAGTCAATCAAATTGCTTACAAACAGGTGAAAAAGAAGTCTCCTATTTATTTTTTGAAGTTGCATTGACATCCTAATTTCCATGCTTTGTTAGTGGTGACCTCTTATATATTAGCACTTTTCTGAGTTTTAACAGGTTGATTGTGTAATAACACATTAGTTTGGTTACTCTTAATAGAAGTTAATGTGTGTGTGTGTGTGTGTGTGTCACTGACAAAAAGTTGATGATCATTTGAAACAGGGATAAATTGGTGATTTACCAATGTATATGTATGTATATATATAGAGTCAGAGAGAAGAGTAGCAGATTTTAGGCCGTAATAGATATCAGGACAAAGGTTCCTACTGTCTGGAGATCCCTAATTCATATTCTATGTATCAAATGGGCATATATGTTTTGTTTTCAAGTAGTTGACCAACCATTCATTTTAGAGCAATTTTGGAGAGGAGAGAAAGAGGGGAGTTGGTTAGGATCCCAGTCCATTTGTTTGGTTTTATGATAGAAGGGCGTGAATGAGGTTATCCTTCAAATGATTATTAGTCATCCTCATGTTTTAAGATGTAAAAATCACAATAGGTGGGTGCAGTTCACGAAAGTTCATTTTTTGTTCTAGGTGCATAATTAAGCAACTCCTAACCTGTTTTTTTGGTTTATATAAAGAAATTTTATTACATATTAACCATGTTTGTTTCCCAGTTAAGGTGCCTGTTTGTGCAAGAAGGGTTTGTGGTGTACAAATGGTTTAATATTTTAGTACAACCCTTTAATAGTTTCCTTTTAGTACTTCCCCACAACTTTGTACTTTTGTTTACATAGTTAATAAAAGCATTTACACGATCTCCTGTGTTTTTCTATTTCAGTATGAGAGTGACGATGAGGATGGATGTGGATGTGTTTATGGGTTAAAAAAGAATTTTTGTAACATTATTAGCAATGTTTGTTTTCCCAGTTAAGGTGCCCGTTTGTACATTAAGAGTTTTGTGGTGTTACTACGGCTTAATATTTTAGTATACCTCTTAATTAGTTTCGTTTTAGTAGTTTCCCTCAATTTAGTTTGTACTTTTTTTAAGTAGCTAATAAAAGAAATTTACACTATTTCCTGTGTTTGCTACTGCAGTATGAGGGCGATGATGAGGATGTTGACGTGGAAAAAGTGGAGAACGAGATGCTAGATATAGATCTCAACAGTGAAGTGGAAATTGAGCAGATATAGTTGCATCTTCAATGCATAAATTTTGATATGATGCCAATGATGTAGCTGGAAGTTGGTTATGCCTTTATGGCCCATTCTTGCTCTGCGTTGCCAGTTTGGTCATCCTGTTTATTATTGCCGTTAGAGAGCTGGGAGTGAAGACAACTCAGGTCCAAACTAGTTCGTAAATGTGTATTCGGCTATATGTTTTTTGTTTATAAAAAAGTTAATTTCATCTTCTAAATTCATGTTTGTTTCTATCTCTTCCTTGGAATGCTTGTAACTATCAAGTTTATGCAGTGAGCAAGCAGTACTTATGAATTTGAACTTCAAAAGTTACTTTTAGTTTCTATTAAGCTGTATTTGCTTGTGAGTTCAGAAGTGGAGGAAAATTATGGAGTGATTTTTCCATTGGGGGCAAACTGGTGCCCTATCCTATGTACAAGTAATTGCCTTCCTACCGTAGTAGTCTTGCATCTTATGTAGCTAGGCTGTTGTTTTATTTGGTCTTAGTTGCAGTTCCAGCAACCTTAGAAGATTCTTTATTATATGCAATAACTCGTCGTAATCAAACTGGAAAAGATGTGTACCTAGGTTGATATTATGTTGTTACTATGTTTAATGACCAAATATTTGACTTCCCCCAATAATGTGCGTTATCTTTGATTATATATCATCTCACATTGTCAGGCTATATATATATATATATATATATATATATATATATATATATATATATATATATATGGGTAAACGGGATAGAAGTCTATGGCTCATATTCCTATATGAACCATGCACATGTGGACCAATAGAAATAAATTTTTACATTCCATGTGCACTCATGTGCATTAGTACATTCCATTTCTATTGGTCCACATGTGTATTGGCTAATGTAGAAATACGAGCCTATTGTTCATATCCATTTTTTCATATATATATATATATATATATATATATATATATATATATATATATATTATCCATGCCGAATTTGTATAAGTGATGAAACTCAGTATGAGGGAGAGGCTTGGTAAGTAGATCGACAATTTGGCCCTCATAGTGAGTAAATTTATTGTATATATGTCTGCCTATGCTTAGCCATGACAAACGTTGCGAACGAAATGAACGGTTCTCTCATGAAAGCTTGAAAGCTAGGGTTGCTAACCTTGAAAATGCTGGTTTGGTTGTCACGATGCATAGGTAACGGTTTACTTGTGTTGGATGTCAGATCAGTCATCACTCTTTAGCCACATTATCTGAACAATAGTGCGGGTCATAGTTCTGTATTTTGCTCCAACACTAGATTTAGTGACAGTCGTCTATTCTTGCTCCTTTAAGTAACCAGCAGGTTTCCCCCAACATTCGCAAAGGCCAGGTCATAATTTGGTTCAGGAGCACTCTGCCAATAATCGTCTTTTGCATAAAAATGGTAGAAGTGACGTACTTCTGAAAAGTGAACCATAATGTTTTGAGAAATTTTGACTTACCTTTTTCTTTATTTACTATATTTAAGGATGTATTTCACAATTTTGTCATAATGTACAAGTTTTTTTTTACTTTTGACGGAATTCGTTCAGTTATGACGGTCAATCCATTTGATTCAAAAATTTTGACGAATTTTTTTCTCTATTTTCTTCTTTCCTCTCACCCTCCCCTCCTCCTCTCCCGTGATAAGCCCGCAGCCGCCGCTTGCTCCCCTTCCCACCCCACTCCCACCCCCCACGCAACAACAGCATCAGCAGTCGAGTGTGGTTAAACTCCCTCTCCTCCGCTCCCTGCCGCGAGCCGCCATCCTCCCTCCACTGTCCCCCCTCGCCTCTTTGCACTCGCTCCCTCCCTCCCTGAACCTGCTACCCCCGGTCCTAGCTACCGCGAGCTGCAGTAGCCGCCGCCGCGACGGTGTCGACGAGCGGCGGCGCATGAGTAGGGGTTATTGCTGCTGTCAGGCAGGGAGGGGGATAGCAGGGGCGGTGAGGGGGGGGGGGGGGAGCGAGTGCGGGGAGGGGGGCGGTGGAGGGACCCAAGGCTCGCGGTGGGGGAGGGGGGTGAGCGGGGGAGGCCGGTGGCGAATAAGACTGGATTTGCGGCAGTCAAGGTCTGTCTTGTATAATAAGTGACCTATATCAACAAGGCCTGTTCTAGTTCTGGCAGGGCTCCTGTTCTATCTAAGCGGGAGCAGGCGATGGAATCCCTCCGCCATTAAAGAAAGGGAGATGGAAGGGCAACCGTGCAGAATGCAAGGCGACCGGAGGCGACCGTGCCGGGAGGTGATAGAAGCGAGCAGGCAGGAATGAAGGCTGCGAACGATACACTGAATTTATTACCACCTGGTGTAGTGGTGCTTCGACCACATAAATAGAAAGAAGGAATAACGAACTATCTATTAGAAATGAAAAAGAACCGCGGAGTGGGCGACCTAACGGTCGCCTTCCGCTCTTGGCGGCCTTGGAACGTCGATTCGACGTAAGTGGAAGGAAGAATGCATGAACCACGGCAGAGGAGAAAGGACGGATCACCTGCCGATCTTTGATCCAAAAAAAAAAACTATGCCAGAAGAATAGGATATACAGATTGACCGGTACAAACCATCAATCAATGCTCATTAAGGAGACGGTGACATAGATGAAAAAAAAATGGGGGGCGAACGAAAGAGATGTGTGGCTTAGGGGAGGAGAGAAAGAACGCATGGCTTGACAGCGCCTTCTGCGGAGGTTCGAGAATCTATGATAGGAAGGACATTGCAGGCTAAGGTTATGGAATAAAGGAAGTCCATCACTGAGAACCTCTCGTCTTGCTTGCTGGGAGAGAGGAAGCTTCCAGACCACCTTTTCCAGCCAGATAGCGAGCGATCACTCAGCAATGATACCGCCGGCCGGGAATAAGTACCTATCCCTTACGGGAATCGAACCCGTGTCTTCGACATGAAAAGACGATATCCTAACCACTGGACGAAAGGGACCAAAAAGCAATTCTTCATATACCGCGGAGTGGGCTCCGAGAATAGAAGTGGTTCGTTTTGTTTCTATACGAAATTCGACGATTTCGTTTGTGTTCGGCGATCTCTGATGTGAATTCGGCGGGTCGTCCGCCCTTCCTACGGGTTCCCCACCGACCCAGTGACACATCAACTACGCCCCTTCCTTTTCTCCGATCATAAAGCCCCCTGATCCCTTTCTTTGTCTTTCATCCCCCCGTCCCGTTCTTTCTAATTCAAAAAAGAAAGGCGAGCGAAGTGAGCTATGGTTTGACAGGCTCGCAACAACCAAAGGGCACTCGCTGCTCGCAGGCCTGGTTTCTATTATGATTTTCTCTTCCTTCAACTGTCTTTTGATTTGGCCTCTCCGCACTCAACCCGCGCATAAAGATATCATGGTCGGAAACTTTGACAAGCAACAAAAGTGGTTACGGGAAAGCAACGCTCATGTTCTCGATACTAGAGTTTGGTTCGTGCTTCTAGTCTTCAAAATTTAAGGATAACCCGTTACGTAATATATTTGTCATCCGTAAGCCCGGTCTTGTTTTGTAACTCCCGATACAGGATGGGTGTACGATCTTAGAAAGAATGGGACCTCTTTTTTAATGCCTCCAGACTGAGCCAAGGCCTTTAAAGGTTTATGAATATCGATACTTACACTGTGGCCTTACCCGAATAACTTCTCTCGTGTTTGAAACTTGCTACACCCCGATTTCTACCTTACTGAGCATAGGAAACCATAGTTCGACATCGGCTGTCCGACAGCTCTTACAGGCTCCCATCGAGATCCAGCTCATTGAATGGTATAAAGTTTTCCATCCCTGATACCCGTTAGCCAGAGTATTCTCTTTCTCAACGTCCTCTATTCCCGAGCTTCTTGGGTAAATAATGCCGTGGGAAAGAAAAACATTCTTCCACCCTTTAAATGATAGGGGTAAGTCAATCTTACGTTCTCTCTATTAGGTGGGTCTGTCTCGCTATCTCTCTCTTGTCGGTAAGTATATCTGTCGTGCCGTTCCTGTAGTGTTTGTGAATGAGTAGTTTAGAGGGGAGAACAAAAGGTAAAAAAGACCATTGCCAAAGTCATATGCAGGCCATATCCGGAACCATGATGCCATTGATTACAGCATTCGCTACTTAGCCAATAGTAAGTCAAGAATGAAGAGAGATGGGAACCGATCCTAGCTTCCCCAATAGAGATGGATGTAATAAAGGCATCTAGACCGCTATCCGTGGTTAGTAATCACCTATTCCGTAGCTCTTCCCTAGTGTCAGACAAGTCTTCAAAAGCAGAGTTGTAAAGGAATCCGAGTGTGACATGAGTACTCGCGAGAGTTGGTAAAGGAAGATAGCCATTACATGCTATTTGTGCATGAAGTACCGAGGTTCGAGTCATAGGGGCAAGGATCTCTGAACCGGACTTTCCAAAGACCAAGACACCAATGCAGATAGTAAAGCGATACCAGAGATATAGATATTGAGCGAGAGAGCGAAGATCAGAGAGAGAGAGAGACTTGGATTCTAACCAATGCCAAGACCGGATATAGAGATAGAGCCAAGACCAGAGATAGATGCTGGGATAGGCTATTCTCAAACAGAAAGTCAGAGAAGAAGGATAGGGCTACAGACATGCAAGGGCTTAGGTCACATGTTCAATCCCAGCAGACAATTCTAAGCATCCCAGGAACCCCCAAGACAATTCTAAGCATCCCAGCTCACAAGAGGATACCAAGATGCATGCGAGGTCAATCTATGGAAGAATGAGATGCAGTGACGGTCTCTCTCATTATAGCGTATAATAAGAAGGCTGATTTATTCAATCGGATAAGCGAGGTTTTGAAAAAAAGATAAGAAAGTACCCAGTAGTGCCTTATTAGGTTAGACCGGGTTGAAGAAACTTCCTACTTCTATCGCATGAAAAGGTGATGAACGCGGCCCCTCCATTTTGCTTTTATATGCTTAACACATGGATTCTTCGATCTTCTCTTTTCTTGCTTTTTCCCGGCACATCCAATTCCGATCAACAACTTGGAGGTATGGCCGAGTGGCTTAAGGCATTGGTTTGCTAAATCGACATACAAACAAATTGTATCATGGGTTCGAATCTCCTCCGGCACGGAAGTGGAACGGGCGGGCGAAATTACGTGAGAGAAAGAACCTTTTCTTGATGGTCGGAGGACAGAATAGCACTACTTAGTGACTAGGCTCTGCAAGACCTGGCCTGGCCGGCTCTCGGTTCTTGAGCAAGCTCCTCCACTGCTGGTAGGGCGCTCATAGATGAAGAAAAGAGACTTTAGGAAAGTGGTTCAGGTAGCTCAGCAGATTAGAGCAAAGGACTGAAATTTTTTGTGTCAGTGGTTCGAATCCACTTCTAAGCGGGCTTTTGGTCCAAAGGAGACGTAGCCGAGAGCGAGCCGGATGAAGGCGAGCGAAGTTCGACTCACTACGCTCGCCAGTGAGTGAAAGAAGAAAAGAAATGAACGTGAAAGAGGGAAAAGCGGTGGTTCTCGCGGCCCTGTGCCCGACCATGGTGGGCGAGTTCGGTTCGAGTGTTTATCGACCGGGTGGATCTATATGTTCCGGGGGGAGACGAGGTGTAGCACAGTCTGGTCAGCGCATCTGTTTTGGGTATAGAGGGCCATAGGTTCGAATCCTGTCACCTTGATGTTCTGTTCAGTCAGTTAATACAAATGAATATCAATCGACTGTTAACTGTACTAAGTACTCCTCTTGCTTTTCCTCACTGGCGTTCACCTCACTGTCGCTCGCCTTCCAAACCGTTGCTAATCAATCAATCATTGATTGACTGGTAGTCAAATAGGCAAGGTGAGCTTCCCGGGACTCAACCAAACCAACCGTAACAAGTAACGAGAAATGATGTTCAGCTAACGGGAAAGAAAGAAGGCGAGCGAAGTGAGGTCCCGATCTAGAGAAAGCACTTGCTCTTGCTGTTAGGTCAGTATACGATAGAAGCTATCATAATTCATGTACTAGGTTTGTTATTCAACTGTCTTACTTCCCGTTAGTGAGGGCTTCTACTTTGATTGATTAGCTGGAATCAGCAGTACGTGGGCAATTGCGGATTCTGGCCCGCGAAAAAGCTGGGGGTCATGTTGATGTTTTAAGTGGTTCAGGTTCAATCAAGCTGGGAAAAAGAATATTAAATAGGGAATATGCCATTGGAAGTCTCTTGTTTGAATTCATGCATTCAAGGAATGTGATTGCTTATGAAGATGATGATGTGCTCTTTAGCTCTGAAGAGGTTCAGAAGAAGGGAAAAGTCAATATAAAAAAGATCAAATTCGTAAAGTGTTGTTTCGACTTAAGTCTGCTTCCTATTAAACTAAATCTTCCGATGGTTTGCCCTCCGTTACCTTGGTCATCTCGACCTGGTTGTGTTCCTTCTACGTTATCTGATATGTTCGGTGGTTACTTAAGCGGACCAACGGGAGATATCTACAATAGAAATAAGAAATTCATAAGTTCCCGTGACTTGAACTATTTCTATGTAAAATGACATGATAAACAAAACAATGAAATCCTGTTCCATGTTTTGAATAGCCTTCAGTCTCAACCGTTTTCTATAAACAAAGATGTCTTGGCCTTTCTTCTGATTGAGCGTGAAGTCTTAGAAAACAATGGTCTTCTATCACCTCCCTAACGGTCGCCTTTGGTCGCCTCAATATCTAGCGTTCGTTAATACAAAACTAGTAACAGATCTATTTCGGTCTTGTTACATGAGTGACAATGTTGTAAATAAATGTGTTAGTTTTCACATCTTGTATAAAGATTTATATACTAGAATACAGCGTGCCAGGTTTGAAGAATTTCTCTTTACGCTAGCGTCTGCTTACGACGGTTATTCATTTTACCTTCCGGCCTTCATGGACTTCCGTGGTCGAATTGTAAACACCATAATTTTCAGAGTAATTTTAATATAATTTTTCCTGGATTTTTTCGGTATTTTTCTGGAGGAAGAACCAAGGTGATTGTGAGTTAAAGATTTTTAAATGCAGTTTATTGGTATTAAAATATTATGAAAATAATATTTTATGGTGTAAATTGGAAAACCGGACGCATGATATTTTTTGGTAGATTTATTGGACTCCGGAGTAGCGTTTTAAGCCTTAAAAACTATTGGAAGTGTAAACCGAACCAAGCCTAGCTGAACCAAGCTTGAACCAACCCAGACCAAACCCACTGTAGCGGGTCGGATCCGGGTCAGACCCGACCCGCTGAGAACCCGACCCGTTTGCAAACCCTAGCCGTGAACATTGTTGCGGCTATTTAAGTTGGCCTAGGGATCCGTGCCGCCGCCATCCACAACCATCATCCTCCCCGCCGACGCAGTGACTCAGCCGCCACCGCTCCGATCACTGTCGGTCAGCCTCCACCGCCATCATCCTCCCCGACCTCGACACCATTTCCCCGGCTCCAGCGTCGAACTCCCCGATCCGACGCCATTCTCCGCCGCGAGCCCAGCCCGACTCCCCCAGCACCACCCTCGCCGTCGACCGTCCCCACGACATCACTGCCTCCGCCCAGACCTCCCCTCGTCGACCCCTAACTCCCCAGGCCATCGACGATCCCGAGTCCATCCAGACGCTCCCCGACGCCGAGTCGCAGCCCGCGTGAACCGCTCCGGCCGACTTTGCAGAAGCCGCCGCCTAGTCGACCTTGCCGACCCCGAGACCGACCCCCTCCGGCGAAGCCCCGTCGCTGTCGCGATCGGAACCCTATCCTGGACGCACAGGACACAGCAACTCGATCGCAGGACACGAAGTTGACCCTCGGACACGTGGAATTCAGCGTTCACGGAGCCCTGTTCAGGTACCGTTTCCTCTCACCTCGTAACTCCGTTTTAGTTTTCGTCAGTTGTTACGCGTAGACTGTATAACCCTCTCGGTGCCCGTGCAACCCGCTCGGTGCATCGCGTCCTGTGGTGATCGCAAACCGCGATCCAAAAACAGGAAAAACAACGCCCTGTTTTACCCCGGAACTGAGTGCGCCCCGCCCAAACGGGACGACTTGGTCGCACGCGGTCTTTACCGAAACGTGCGCGTCGTTGATACGGGCGTGTGGAATTTCGCAGAAGTCGATTCGGATGTGCGTGCACACCGGAATCAACGCGTATCCGTCGACAACGCCCCGTATCCGTCCTTTCTGGAACACGCTGTAACTTTGTGTACACACCTCGGATCGAGACAAAACTTGCGCCATCGGACTCGTAGCAATACGCTGGTCCTGTGACCCAAGTTTGGTCCGATTCTGAGAACGTTGACAAAATCGCGTATCGTGGGCCCCACAGGCTCCACTTGACGGTCGATTTTGTGATCGGCTCATCGGAATCCAATTCTGGAAGTTCCGTTGGGTTCGTATCATCGTTTCTGACTTGTAGACACTGAGTTTGAGGAATTTGGAGACCTTTGACCCTGACAGCTTACCGGTGCGAAGTGGCCCACATATGGACCCCGCTTTGGCCCGGAAATGTCATTTTTGCCCTTGTGTCCAAATTGGACTTAAGGACAGGCGTTTCTAGCTCTTTGATATCTTCTGAGACTGTTGGTGATATTTATTACAGCTTTTGGAGGAGTATCCACAGGATCCACTGATACAGGGACGACTGTTGGTAACCAAACACCAGGCAAGTGTACCTTGCCAAACTCTGCAGTATTGTTACATATTTTCCTTGCTTCATTATATCGCTGTGCATGCTTAACCTAGGACCGTGTGACATACTGAGCGTCCGATTATCAGTCGGGTGCCAACACCGTACGCGGTGTTGTGTATTGTCATCTAGAGATGGATATTCGTGACACATTATCTTCTCGTACTTGTCTTACCAAGTACACTTTGACCCAGGACACTTGACACTGTTCATGAGACAGGATCTTCCCGAAATATTCGTGGTGATTCTGTATAGGATACAGGACTTGACAAAGATACTATATTCTTAGATACTTTATGACTATTGCATTTAGCTATGATCGTGCGTGGCATGTACATGAGACGTTATGGACATGAGACGTGTGGTTACATTGGGTGGGGAGAGACACACATGCTACAGGCTGATCATATATATACACCCCTATTATTCTGAGGCACAAGACTCTGAAGCCCGAGCTTGGCCCATTACTCATTATTACTGCTGCTACCGGCTCCCCGACACAGAGCTTGTAGTGGCTTCAGCCTGAGTCTAGTGCTGCTCTCATCTTGCATATCACTTAGCTGGTTATTTAGTATTCCCTTATTGTTCCATCTATTGTTGGAGAGACCCACAGGCTACAGGTTGATTATGTTATGCCGGCTACTCAGTCTCCCGCTGAGCTAGACCACCTCATGATATCACTGCTACCGGCTCCCCTACACAGAGCTTGTAGTTGTTTCAACCTGAGTACTATTGATGTTCTCTCTTGCATTTCATACAGATGTTTACTTACTTGCCCTATCTATTTCATTATGCACTGCACTGCTTATATTTTGGCTTGTATTATCTTGTACCTTGCTATGTCCCCTGAGGACCTGGATTCGGATTATGTTCCCAGGGTTTGAGGACGAGATCTATCCCGAGGTATACGGGACCGCAGCAGGAGCTGATCCAGGAGCTGTACCGCCATCCGAGGACGAGGTGTTAGCTGAAGACTTTTCATGAGCATCCATGGTTCATGCTCAGTATTTATATTAGTCATTTATTTCTGGTCTGTTGAACCATTGTATCAGATATTTATCGGGTTGTTTCCCGAAGCACTTTGTTGAGACTAGCTGATGATTTATATTCCTTATTTATTCTGTGGATCATATTTTATATCTTGTGTGGATGAGATTAGTTGTGCCATGATTGTCGTAGACTTGTTTTACAGCTTAAGTATGCCCTGATGGATCCATTAAATTGGGTTTGTCCATCGGTGCGTACTGCTGGCCATTGCCACGTGTCTAGTCCCTCGGTATTTTGGGACTGGGGCATGACACGAATCTACCGCTCTGGTGTTCTCCACTTTCATGAGCGTGATTTGGCCCTCTCTTTACTAGTCTTTGCTGGTGTACCAAAAGTTGTCCCTAAAGACAGCTTCAAGGAGCTAATCTGTGCTAGCTCATTTAAGTATCAGAAGTTCACAACTAAGAAGGATGCAATTCAATGGTATGAAAGTCAGAACTTGAAAATGTTGACTTCATAAAATGTCATCAAATTTGCAGCGGAAGAACAAGCACGTGACCCATTTCAGTTCTTAGGCATGATTCATTGTATCTGGAACAATCGATTAAACATTTGTCATAGTCTTCCAGTCACTCAAGATGCCTCTGCAAGCGCATATAAAATGATGAGTTCTTTATTGCTAAACCGGAAAATGGCTCAGCAAACAAAGATTATTCCTCCGTCTTCGGACGGTCGTGAAAATCAGTCTTCGGACAGTAGTGATGAGGGTGGTTATAATAAAAAAATGGAAGATGTGTACGAGTGCTTGCTGGGTGAGTTAAAGACATATATGTCTCAAGAAAGATTGTATAAGTTGGATAAGCGTGTGTATGAGATTGTTCAATCTATGTTATCGAGAAAGCTAGTAAAACTACTGTTCATGCCCTTGGTATATGGTAAGACTGTCATTACCATGGCAAATGATATCCGGGAAAATGCATCTTCCATTTTAAATAAAAAAGAGAGTTGTCGAAGGACCATAGACCGCTTTTCCTGCATTGGGTGGGTGATCCAATTCCTGTTCATCATCTTATCCATATTTTAGATTCTCGTCAGCCTATGGATATGAAAAAGGCAGATTACTTACAATGGATAACGAAGAAGGATTTACTGGTGAGTTGTTACCGGTCTTATGTCACTAGTGTGTGCGGGTATGGTTTTCAAAGTGCTGAAGATGGTGGTAAAGGGCATGCTGCTAAGTGGAATGAATTTAAGGCACTTCTCGAGAGCTGGTCGACTCTCGGGGCTAACTTCAGTCTTCATTACTAGTGCAAAAATGAAAAAAGAAAGCAAAAGGGCATTATGGTATATGTGTCGTAAATATCAGAGCACCAGTGATTTTGGAAATGAGAAAGAGATTTTCTATGGTTATTGGAAGCGTTTAGATAAACTAATCGATTGGGATAAATTCAAGGATCCTTATTTAGGATTGAGAATAGCTCAAGTAGGATTTAAGGAACCATATCTACGAGGTATCGACTGTGAACTACTTACATTGGCTGTCATGCGACTGTTAATGAAGTTCGTTTACAATACAGGGTTTGAGTATGCTAAATTCATAATTAGTTATGTCATGAAAATTCCAACATGAGAGATTTCCTATACCATAGGTAGTACAATACCCTTGGTGGATGATTGCGGAAAGGCAGTGCCTAAGATTGGAGTATATGCTATGATTGAGAAATATGTTCGGAGTCAAGCTGAAGATTATGAGAAACATGTGATATCAGGTGTCTTCATTCGAGTGTATCTGGCAGGTAGGCTGGAAATGGCATTGCCTCTTAGTCTTAGCTCCGATTCAATTGGTAGCCAAATTTGGGATTTCATGGAACCCTGCATAGGTGGTGGTGAACCACTAGAAGTGAAAGCTATGGGTAAGAAGAAGCGTCATTATCCGGATCATATAACTGCACTCAAACCGCATAGTAAGTAAATGCGGCCTTTCATTGTTGCTGATCTAGAAACAGTTCTCAATAATGAGAATATAAATGTGCCTTACGCTGCGGGTTTCTTAGTGGTTAAGCCGGGTGAAGATGTGGGCTTAAAAGCGCCTTATGGTTCAATTGAAACGTATTTCAGTGAAGATTTCATATTGGAAGAAGAGAAGTGCGGAGTAAGAAAATGTTGTTATCCTTTCTAGATCGTTTAGCTGATGTGGTAGCTGTTGAAAGAGACATTCGCACAGTTGATTTCCATAATTTATCACGATTCGATGGTATTATTTTAATAAAATTTGACGCTGCTCATGGGAACAAGTACTCTATCAAACCGCTTATGCGGAATAATAGGCTTTACGAATTGAAAGTGTATCGAAGAAAGAAATAGGTCTTCAGTCTAAGAGATTCTTTAACTATTCTCCCTAGTAGTCTAGATACATTGGCCAAGACACTTTGTCCTCAATTAGGTTCTAAAGGGTCAATCGCACATTCAGATGTGAAGGTGTGGAATCTGATGAATAAGAGAGCCCTATTGTTGGATTATATGATACATGATATCCGTCTCTTAGGTGGTGTTATGCGTAAGGCACAAGATATTTATTGGAGTGAGTATAATGTTGATATAGTGGATAGTTTAACATTGTCTTCGCTAGCTTTGAAAATCTTTCGTATGAGCTATTACGATCCAAAAACTTGGCCTATCCATATACCAAGTCGTAATGAAGATACATTCATTCGGCGTGGCTACTATGGAGGCCATGCGGATACTTATATCCCTGTTGGTACAAATTTATTTGACTACGATATAAACTCATTGTATCCATTTCTCATGAAAACCTTTCCTATGCCTGGTGGTGTCCCTGTCTGGCATGGTCATTTGGAAGGCGAGGACTTTGTCAAACTTGTGTGGATTTGTGGAAGCATATGTAGTGTGTCCTAGTACAATTACTCGACCTTTCTTACCCTATAGGAAGGATAAAGATTCTCCTTTACTTTTCCCAACTGGAAAATTCGTAGGTGTCTATTATTATTATAGCGAAGAGTTGATATTTGCACGCGACTTGGGTTACAAGATAATTCCACTAAGGGGGTATTTGTTTGAGAAGAAATGCAGTCCTTTCGAATTGTCTCATCCCTCTTCAAGAGCAGACTTAAAGCTAAGAGAACGGGTGATGATGCCATGGCATATGTGTATAAGATCTTGATGAACTCTCTTTACGGGAGATTTGGTATTAATCCTACCAGTAAAATAACAGAGGTATGCTCTAGGAAAAGATATGAGTCTTTAATCCGGAGGGAAGAATTTCGGGATGGAAACAAGCTTAGCGAGGATTACTATCTTGTCTTGTTCATTACTACAGCAATACAGGCAAGGTCCACGAGTGGAATCCACCTAAGAACTCAGCAGTGCAATTGGCCGCTGCTATTACTGCTTGTTCTTGTATTCACATGTACAAATACATATCAAGACCTGATTGTTTTTATACAGATACAGACTCAACAGTTCTAGGAAGTCCTCTTCCAGAAGAGGAAATCTCTTCCTTTGAATTGGGGATGTTTAAGCTGGAGAATCAAGTGAAGAAAGGTGACTTCTTAGCACCTAAAAGCTATGCCTTAATGACGGAGGATGATATAAAAATAATTAAGCAGAAGGGTCCAGCTAAAGACAAGCTAGATTTTGAAGACTTTAAGAAACTACACGCTAATCCTTCTCAAACTAAGCAGATCACCGTGGAAGCTCACTTCAGAATTGATTTGTATACCCTAAACATAGCTAAGAGGGAATACCAAGTCAACGTTGGAATCAAAGCTACCAAACGGGATCATGTTTATGATGATAACAATGTTTGGGTAGACACAACCTAAGAATGTGATAGACTTTGGCGGTCAAGAAAGCACAATTCTGGAATTAGAATTTAAGTTGATGAAGGAAGAATATGATTTGAAGTTAGCCAAGAAAGAGAAAGAAATGAAGGAAGAATATGATTTGAAGTTAGCCAAGAAAGAGAAAGAAATTGCTAAACTGCGTGAAGAGAAGAAAGATGTATCTGAAGCTAAGCTTCCTGAGGAGAGTGACAGTGAGGCCAGTGAGAAGGCGAGCAACAGTGATGTGATGCGCCCTCTCACCCCTACGGTAACTGATGATTCACCATCGGTAACTGATTCTTCCCCTACGGAAACTGAAGATTCGCCTACGGTAAGTGATTCTTCCCCATCCCAATCGGTATTAGATGTGCCCAAACCAACTCTGTACAACCATCCTCCAAAGGGTGAGAAAAAAGTGAAAAAATATGAGAGTGAAGAAAAAACCACCGCTCCGTGGGGGCGAGCAAGAAAGAAGAGTGGGTAAAGGGGCCTTCATTACTGCCGAGACCGAATCCGGTAAGATGATGATGGCCACCTCTGGGTCGTCGGGCGCATCAAGCTCGACGTCTTGCCCTCGCTGGAATGTGGATCTCAACGCGCCTCCGCGTATTGGTCCTCTCTCTTCAGTCGATCGAGAAGGCTCACACTTGCTTGTCTTTACCCTTTGGTTGACATGAGAGGGGCGCTACTTACTAATAGAATATCCTTCAATGCCTAAACTAGAACATTTGACGATGAACGATCTACTGATCTTAAGAAAAGTAGTCCCGGTGAAAGGCCCTATCTTTGTACCTCTCCAGGTAGAGCTATAGCTTCGTGGAATGGTTGAAATCGAATTAACGGACCTACCGCCTTCTCCAAAATAGGAATTGTTAATGCCAGCCTGGAATGAAAGGGACAAAGACTCAAAGCAATTGGTTGAAGCGAGAAAAAAGTACTCTCTTATGCTAGACGACTAGAAAGAGATCTATGTCCATCTAGTCTTTATGTTTAGCTCTTAATTGAGTCATACCTGGTGTATAGAATAATGGTGGGAGTATGTCACATCCAATCTTTATGTTGAAACCATACATAACAATAGCATAGGTGAGTCATTAGTCATACTGATATATATGTCAAAACCATCCATAGATTCATCAAAGGTCAATCCGATCAGTTAGTTCTTCTTTATACGTAAATTCATTCATTTGAGCAGGTTCCTTCAAGCTCAGAATTCGTGTTATTACATTACTCGAGTTTTCTCTCTGAAGAGTGAAACAGGTTCAACAGTAGAGTAGTTGTGCGTTAGGATTGGATGAGAACTGGCACAGATTGATTCCTTCTGCTTTTGATTTAGTGGAACTATCTTTCCTTGAGGGTTGAGGTCAAGTTTCCAACCATCTAGAGGTTACATTTTGAGTTGCTTTCCTGAGGATTGAATTCCCTTGTGCCTTTTCTGTACCAGGTATTGTAGTTGCTATGTAAGTTCCCTTTACTAGGGGGTATTTGTCTGGTCCCAGTGCTTCTGCCTGTGAGTCCGTTTTAAAGCTATATGATCATCGCCATTATCTTGCTTGAAACCTATGCCAGGCCCAAGACCATTGCTAGCCAGGACTAGTACAGTACGTCTTTCTTTCCGGCAGTTGCAGTTCTTGTTGTCTCTGGGAGGTCCACTATAATAGGAAGTTTTTGACTACTTTTTCTTACGTAAGACTCCTTTATTTAATATGCTTGCTTTGGCCAGAATTTATCCCCAATGAGAATACGCTTTCTTCCCCGGACAAGGAAAAACAATTGAAAGCAAGAGTATCTCACAATCCATCTCGTTCTCGTTCTATTACTACTTCCCTAGAGCGAGGTCGAGTGCTAAGGTCTTCACCTCCAGCCAATCTTAACGGGGTATTCAAAGAAAATATAGCTGCTTCTAGGTCAAAGTTTGTCACGCCCCAGTCCCAAAAATACATAGGACTAGGACACGTAAGCATACCAGCCGTATGGATATGGCAAATCCAATATATGGAAACCAAATCCATACGTACGCTGTAATATGAATATAAAATCCACAAGTGGTATAAAATGTAATACAAGTCACAGGGTAAAATCTAAATCTCATCCACCAAAATCATATAGAAATAAATAACCAGTATCTATGAAACTAGATCTCAATAAGAAGTATCTAAGGATGATAGTTGGATGGAAACAAATCCACTACCAACTCGAATATAAGAGCAAATACAATATGAGTACAACACCACAACACAATATAAGAATACCAACTATCCATCACAGCTCAAAGAGAAGACATCCTCGGATCACATGTAACCATCCAAATCTACGCTCCTGCAAATACTCAAGAAAAGATACACCTGGCAGCGGACCAGGTCCTCAGAGGGACGTAACAAGATACAGAAAATACGAGCCAATTTGAATACAGTAAACATGCATATGATTTGAAAATAAATAAGTACGCTGTACAAGACAATCTATATGAATGCAAATGAGGACAACTTTTCGACGTATGGGCAAGGGTAGTCTACTCGATCTAAGCCTCACAACTCATGCACTCGTCTATGAACATCATCAGCCGTCATACCTCGGGGGTAGCGACCCTCGGACTCCATCAATCGACATACCTCGGGGGTAGCGACCATCGGACACGACCCACCATAGTGCGTGCTAGTGACTACGGTGTTACCAGAGTGGTTAAAGCCCATACGCCTAATGATTGTCCTCTATGATACTAAGTGCCATGTGTGTGTCAACATATCTAATACATAGTAATGACTGAAGAAAAAACTACACATGCAAGAACTATACAGAAATGAAATAAATAAACAGAAATATAAATAGCATGCAAAATACTGTAAACAATTTGGCAAGGTATCTTGCCTGGGGTCCTGCTGCTGGTATGAATCAGAGTCCAAGTCACAGTCCAAATAGCCTATGTATTACAAATTTATCACGTCAAAAGATAATTTATTTTAATTTATTTAATTTTGGAATAATTACTCTAAAATTCTATTTTAATCTTATTATTCTTATTTTTATGTTAATTCCTAAATTTTGTCCAAAGAAACTGAATTTTATCAACTCGAGTCTCATGGCACGCAAATCGAGGCGATCTGTTGACCAAAAAGTCAACCGACACAAACTCAACTTTCATGCATGATTTCTTGTAGATTTCAGCGTCAAAAAATATGCTGGAATTTACGGCTCGTCCGAATTCAAATTCGTTTGGGAATTATGGCACATACAAATTTTGTATTGTGCACCGATGGTTAAATTCTAACCTAGAAGTTCTACAGAATTAAAAGTATGTAAATAATTCGAATTAAATTCTGGAAAAAATTTATGTCGATGATCTTGACATTAGCTTTCCGAAACTTTAAACGGTTTATGATTCTGACTCCTGGTTCTCCCGAAATCACGAAAACATCAAAACACGTCTATTTTCGGATATGCTGTGCTCTACGAATTTTACAGAATTTAATACTCATAATTTAGAAAAACAATTTATATAATCAGAAAGCTAACCTCATTATCGTTCTAACAAAAAAAACTGGAGCATGTTTGGAGTCCGGAGCTAGGAGATATCGTCTTTTTAATTCGTCATAACTAGTGGAAAATGAGGCTGAATTTATGACGAATTTTGACTATTTTTTTTGGACGAGGAATTTGGGAAAGAAAAATATGAAAGATGAGGTATTTATAATGGTGGACACTACTTAATTAAATAGGACTAGGATTGGTTAATTTGGATAGGATTATGATAAATTTAAATAAGGATAGGATATGCATGAAGTTGATTTCCTAGTAGGTTCAGGATTTGAATTAATTTAAAATAGAGTTTGAATTTATCTCAATAATTTATAATCTTAAATATAATTAAAGATAATACAAATAATTTATAAAATCTTATTAATATCTATTAACACTAAATTAGCATCTATCTAATATTAAGACTATATATATCCAAATAAATCCTAAATAATTTTAAAATCTAAATAAATTTCTTAAAATTCTAAATAAATTACAAAAAAAATATAATTAAATATTTTAAACTAAAATAAATATTTGGTAGGAACGACATGCAAGTATGGTCGTATAGTAAATCATAGAAGTCCTAGAAATTTATGTTTTCTAAGTTTTAATTACCAAAAATTCTAGAAAAATCTCCAAAAATCTAAAATAACCTAAAATAATTCTAAATGAATATTTATATAAGTAAATATACTAAAGAAAAAAATTATTTTCTAATTAACTAAGAGAATACTCTAAATAAATTCAACATCTATAATAAATATAATAATATAAAATATACATAAATATCTATTTTGGGTGAGGGAGTTTACAATCTACCCAACTTAAAATAATTTCGTCCTCGAAATTAAAATAAGACATAATTTGTTAAATCCTTCACATTCATACATAAGGTACGTCAATCGCAATCTCTTCCAAAAATTTAAATAACAAAATCTATTCAAATCTATCACGATCATTTCAAAATTAAGATAATCATTGTTTAAATCAAAATTTAACCTATTGTAATCTCTTCTTACTTTTCCAACTCATCAATATCCAAATTTAAATTGAATCCATATAATATCTTCAAGATTTAAATAACTCATATCAAATTTTACCTCACGATCTCCAAGTATCATAATCTCCTCTAGAAGTAATTCGAGTCCAATATTATTCCTATTTTTACTTATAAATTTTTTTTTTGTATTCTTCAACTTTTTAAATTCTATTCACATCCTCAATATTTCAAATAGGTAGTCCAACCATCAAATTTTAATTCTTAATTTAAATCATCAAATTGAAAAATAATTTAATTGCAGTCCACCAATGTTCAAGTCTGAAATTATATATTTATCCTTCAAATTCAAATTGATGATTTTACCTTCAATACTCAAAAATTTAAATTATGTACTTAAGGTATAAATATTGGGTCCTCAATATCAAGATTTTTAAAATTCATTAATCCTCATCATCTTAGTCATTCTTCTAAAATTCTCAAAATTGAATGGCTTGAACCTCTCCCAATCTAATCTTACTCGATCACAATCTAAAAGAAATTTCTCTCGAGTTGCCAATGCACTGCTACCAATCTTAGAATTTACCAATCTATCACAGAAGGCTATATACTTTAAGAAAAAATATTCCTTAATTTATTTACTCATGTCATTCAATCCTCAAAACTTCAACGCCGATTATATCATTTATGATATGTCCTTAATTACGAAAGAATAATCCTCAAGTATGTGATCGGCCTATGGGGTATATCTAGTACTCTCTGTGTATCAAACTTATACCAAGCATGAGGTTTTGTCTTTCCGAAATAAGGGAAGACGGAGATCAATAATAAAGAGTTCAAGGGCGAGGTAATAGAATAGAAGTATCGAAATCAAGACGTTTAAAGAATTCAAATAAGAATTATCAAAGCAGTTGTGGATTGAAGTCCTATTTTGGTAATACCTATCCACATGCTCGTATCGGTACAGTTATGTAACGGATACGATATGCTTAGACATATCTAGACGGCAAGTTCGTTCATCTACTAATTACTAGATATCTCAATCCACGTAAAGTAGTTATACGAAGGGCGAACCACGCGCACTATGGTTGATCAGACCGTAGTACACTGATTCTGAAATATATTAATGTATGCATCCACTAATACATATATAGTGAACAAGCTTGATGAAAGAATAAGCTTGCAAAACTAGGCTATAATAGCGGCATAAGTCAAGGTGGTACAACAATTATAGGTACGCTAGATGATGATGAAAGGAGGTACAAGTCAATTCAAGTTCACAAAAACAAAACAAAATAAAATAAAATAAGCAATAATAATAAAGACTCTACAAATCTCTATAGTTATAATACAACCTCCTTGTCTGTGTCGCTAGTCGACCAAATGGGGGCAAGGACCTCTAAATTCTATTGTCTGAATAAACACTGTCTCCTAAGCTAGCATACAATTAATGTTGTTCAATCACACTCCATTAATAGGTCAAAAGACTATGTGATACTAGGTGTCAAACATTATGGTAAAACTTTTAACTACTCTAGTAGTGTCTATACTACCCTCCAGTCTTCATAATATATCAGGGGTAATGGTAAACCAATCTATAGCTAAGGAATTCTAGGGTTCACTAGATATTCTAAACTTAGTGGTGTCTATATTCTCGTTGTATTCTTAATAGGTGTGCTACTCTAATTATCATCCTAATAACATGGGTTCCTATATTCTAGCAGAAGGCTATATATACTCAAGGAACTTATTAGAGAAGTACAGGAATCAAGCAGGATACAATTGTTCGAATAGAACAGAGAGGAGGAAGATGAATCATAGTCAATTGTGGATGAGATCCTATACTCTACTCCTAGGTGCAGGCTTGTTCGGTACAGTAACGTAACCGAGACAATATGCTCTCGACCTACATGGGCCACCACAAAAATATATCACGCCCCAGTCCCAAAAATACGTAGGACTAGGACACATAAGCATGCCAGCCGCATGGATATGGCAACTCCAATATATGGAAACCAAATCCATACGTACGCTGTAATATGAATATAAAATCCACAAGTGGTATAAAATGTAATACAAGTCACAGGGTAAAATCTAAATCTCATCCACCAAAATCATATAGAAATAAATAACCAGTATCTATGAAACTAGATCTCAATAAGAAGTATCTAAGGATGATAGTTGGATGGAAACAAATCCACTACCAACTCGAATATAAGAGCAAATACAATATGAGTACAACACCACAACACAATATAAGAATACCAACTATCCATCACAGCTCGAAGAGAAGACATCCTCGGATCACATGTAACCATCCAAATCTACGCTCCTGTAAATACTCAAGAAAAGATACACCTGGCAGCGGACCAGGTCCTCAGAGGGACGTAACAAGATACAGAAAATATGAGCCAATTTGAATACAGTAAACATGCATATGGTTTGAAAATAAATAAGTACGCTGTACAAGACAATCTATATGAATGCAAATGAGGACAACTTTTCGACGTATGGGCAAGGGTAGTCTACTCGATCTAAGCCTCACAACTCATGCACTCGTCCATGAACATCATCAGCCGTCATACCTCGAGGGTAGCGACCCTCGGACTCCATCAATCGACATACCTCGGGGGTAGCGACCATCGGACACGACCCACCATAGTGCGTGCTAGTGACTACGGTGTTACCAGAGTGGTTAAAGCCCATACGCCTAATGATTGTCCTCTATGATACTAAGTGCCATATGTGTGTCAACATATCTAATACATAGTAATGACTGAAGAAAAAACTACACATGCAAGAACTATACAGAAATGAAATAAATAAACAGAAATATAAATAGCATGCAAAGTACTGTAAACAATTTGGCAAGGTATCTTGCCTGGGGTCCTGCTGCTGGTATGAATCAGAGTCCAAGTCACAGTCCAAATAGCCTATGTATTACAAATTTATCACGTCAAAAGATAATTTATTTTAATTTATTTAATTTTGGAATAATTACTCTAAAATTCTATTTTAATCTTATTATTCTTATTTTTATGTTAATTCCTAAATTTTGTCCAAAGAAACTGAATTTTATCAACTCGAGTCTCATGGCACGCAAATCGAGGCGATCTGTTGACCAAAAAGTCAACCGACACAAACTCAACTTTCATGCATGATTTCCTGTAGATTTTAGCGTCAAAAAATATGCTGGAATTTACGGCTCGTCCGAATTCAAATTCGTTTGGGAATTATGGCACATACAAATTTTGTATTGTGCACCGATGGTTAAATTCTAACCTAGAAGTTCTACAGAATTAAAAGTATGTAAATATTCGAATTAAATTCTGGGAAAAATTTATGTTTATGATCTCGACATTAGCTTTCCGAAACTTTAAACGGTTTATGATTCTGACTCCTGGTTCTCCCGGAATCACGAAAACATCGAAACACGTCTATTTTCGGACATACTGTGCTCTACGAATTTTACAGAATTTAATACTCATAATTTAGAAAAACAATTTATATAATCAGAAATCTAACCTCATTATCGTTCTAACAAAAAAAACTGGAGCATGTTTGGAGTCCTGAGCTAGGAGATATCGTCTTTTTAATTCGTCATAACTAGTGGAAAATGAGGCTGAATTTATGACGAATTTTGACTATTTTTTTTGGACGAAAAAGAGAGAAATTTGGGGAAGAAAAATATGAAGGGTGAGGTATTTATAATGGTGGACACTACTTAATTAAATAGGACTAGGATTGGTTAATTTGGATAGGATTATGATGAATTTAAATAAGGATAGGATATGCATGAAGTTGATTTCCTAGTAGGTTCAGGATTTGAATTAATTTAAAATAGAGTTTGAATTTATCTCAATAATTTATAATCTTAAATATAATTAAAGATAATATAAATAATTTATAAAATCTTATTAATATCTATTAACACTAAATTAGCATCTATCTAATATTAAGACTATATATATCCAAATAAATCCTAAATAAATTTAAAATCTAAATAAATTTCTTAAAATTCTAAATAAATTACAAAAAAATATAATTAAATATTTTAAACTAAAATAAATATTTGGTAGGAACGACATGCAAGTATGGTCGTATAGTAAATCATAGAAGTCCTAGAAATTTATGTTTTCTAAGTTTTAATTACCAAAAATTCTAGAAAAATCTCCAAAAATCTAAAATAACCTAAAATAATTCTAAATGAATATTTATATAAGTAAATATACTAAAGAAAAAATTATTTTCTAATTAACTAAGAGAATACTCTAAATAAATTTAACATCTATAATAAATATAATAATATAAAATATACACAAATATCTATTTTGGGTGAGGGAGTTTACAAAGTTCGCTAGCACTCTTTTCAAGCTAGCCAGTATCCTGTGTAAGGCAAAGAAAAAAGATATATCCGAAGTTCCTGCCAGAAAGTGAAGTGAGCTCTCCAGTCTCAGAAGAGTCATTGAAAGATCAAGGGAGTTTCTTTGAAGCCAGGGATAATCTAATTCCTTCCGCATTCGAGCGAGTTGCAGACCCACCCAGTAGGAGTTTTTAAATCTCTTAGGCCAGGGCAAGCGCAGTCACTTCTCCCCCCTTTAGATATTACCTGTATCTAGAATAGCGAGTTTCACCATCTCCTTAAGGCCTTCCTTAGTGGACATTCGGTCTGTACCAGAGATATAGCCAAAAAATTCGGAGAAATTGGCTTTCTCGGTCCGATCCACCCTCCAACTCTGTGGGCAATCTTTTGGCACTCACTGCCTTCGTCATCACTTGGACTATCTGGGAGGGATTCTGGGCTTTCTGGTCTACACCAGTCAGGGGATTCCTCTGGGGGGAATTCGGCTTGCATTTTTTCCATCGTGTCCTTCCTCTTTTTCTGATGACTTCAGAGGATGTCTACCCATTGTTAAAAAAGTGCATTCACCCTTCCCCTTATCAGATTCCCTTCCTACCATCTTTCCTTCTGCCAACGTCCGCCTTGAATCGTCTCCTCGGTAAGCCGTCCGGTGAAAACGAGCCTTCCCTTCTTTCTATCTCGGTGAATCATCAGTTCAGTGATGTTAGGTCAGGTGGACATCTGCAGCCAGGCTTCACCGCTTGAGAACATTGTTGCTGGTAGAGAAGTAAGGTCAGTGAAGTGAAAGTGCCGGGATGTAATAGTAGTGAGAAGTCGGAGATTGTGTTAAGCAAATGTTCCAACCCATTGAAATCCCTAATGCCACCTATACCGAAACAAGCACTCTGATCTTTAGGGGTCGATGGTTTCAGTGATCAAACTACGATCAAAGTCCGGTCCGGGTTGTTGCTTTTTTTCTTTAGTGGGCCAGGATGACATCTGCTGCCAGGCGTCGCCGCTTGAGACACACCTCCAGAAAGCACTTTCGAGTTAGAAAATCTCCCTGTTGCTGCTTTCCGTCCAGTTGTTCCAACTGTCCTGTTGCAAGTGGAAAGAGGGAAGGTGGAGTCGCGCCCACTCGGTAGTCCAGTTGTTGCTAGCTGTCCAGTTGCAGCTGGTAGTTGTAGCTAGCAAGTGCAATGAGGTAAGCAGGGTTGCTGACCGAATGCAACGATCAGTTCAGTTGCTAGCTGTCCAGTTGAAGCTGGTAGTTGCTGCTTTCAAGAATTAGTCCCCTAGACAAGAAGGATGGTCCATTGCCCTACAAACCCATGCAACAACAAGATCAGAGAGTAATTACAATCTGGAAAAGCCATGCCCCAGAGAGTCCATCAACAGAGCATGTTGAGCAGGAGAGGGTAACTGAGGGATGTGGGTGAAGATGTTGTCCTGATGAGTGTCATAAGCAGATTTGGCTAGGACATCAGCTACTGAGTTCCCACTCCTAAGAGTGTGCAGAATGGGGAGGTTGTTGGGGAGCAGGTTTTGAATTTGTCTGATCCAGTATATGAGGTTCCATGGGGAGCAGTGTGCTTGAGTAATGATCTTCTGGAGAATCAGTAAATCCACCTCAATCTGGGTTAAGGTAATGTGATTGTTTCTGCATATTTGTAATCCTGCTAGCAAGGCTTGAGTTTCTGCTTCTATGTTTGATCCTGGGCCAAAGTTGGAGCTATAAGCCAGCACCATCTTGCAAGTCTCTGATAATGCCTCCTCCAGTAGCTGTGGAGTTCTTCATAGAGCCATCAGTATTGAGTTTGAAGCCCCAAGGAGGAGGGACCCATTTAATGTTCTTGTGGGTTGTGGGGGGTTTGGCAGGGTCACTAAGATTGAAAGTAGCCAGAATGTGTTGTGAATCTGCAGGAGAGGAAGATTTGGGGGAGTGGGAGTGGATGATATAGGAGAGGTATTTGATAGTGGATTGGAGCACTTTGGGGGGATTTTGGATTCTTCATGGATGATTGAGTTTCTGTGGAACCATATCTCTCTATGGCCAATTAGGAAATAGGCAACTGCCACAAAGCCACTCATGGTATACATAGAATGATTTGATAGCCAGGCTGCAAACAAGCCCTCAATAGTGAGGTTATGGGTGGGGGTTTGTAGAATGGAAGGATAGGCCCAGATATGATTTGCAAGTTCACTGTGGACAAATGGGTGTTCAGTGGTTTTCAATTTGGGGCTCTGTACAGCATCTACATTTAGAAAGATAGGGGATTTGTATTTTGACAATTCTAGAGTCAGTGGGTAGTCCATCTAGCAGAAGTCTCCAAGCCAAGACCCCCGGAGGTATTTTTTGGTGCCACAAAAGTTTGTGCCATCTGAAGGGGGGCCTCTAGTTCTTAGTATATGACCAAATGAGGAGCTACTGAAATTACCTGATTGAGTTAAGGTCCAGCAGAGGTAGACATCAGTGGTAGTGAGGGATATGGATTTCAAGATGGCTGATGCTTGAGTAGGAAGCCTGGTCAATAGAGGTGCCAATAGAGATTGATCATCCAGGGCTTCAGCAATGGTCATATCCAGGTTATCTTGTGGACTGGGTTGCAGTTCCTCCCCACTCCAGTTATCTTTCCATAGCAGTAAGTTGCCTTTGCCTATTATCCATCTTGAGTGTAGCTTGATTATAGGTAATAGAGGCTTCATGGCTCTCCAACAGTGAGAGCTAGTAGCATGACTTCTAGTGGATGGTAGAGATGGATTTCCATATTTGGACGACATGAAGTTTGCCCAAAGATCTTTCTTTTGAAAGATGATCCAACAAAGTTTTCC
Organism: Iris macrosiphon; assembly: GCA_036927795.1. Lineage (NCBI taxonomy): Eukaryota > Viridiplantae > Streptophyta > Magnoliopsida > Asparagales > Iridaceae > Iris > Iris macrosiphon. Next base: position 114,228,578 of record JAYESA010000003.1, read on the forward strand.
CTGCAGAGCAGTCATAGTGTGAGATAAGGATTTGATGCCCAGTCCTTCTTCCTCAGTAGGGGAGCACATCCTCTTCCAAGATAGCCAGTGATATTTAGTGAGATTGTCATAGCTCCAGAGAAATGTAGAGAAAATTCTCTCTATCTGAGTTATCAACTTTTTAGGCACAGGGATTACTGACAGGGTGTGAATAGTAATGGAAGCTAGAACACTCCTGATGAGAGTGATCTTCCCCCCCATTGAAAGTCGCTTTGCCTTCCACCCTTGAAGCTTAGATAAGATGTTGCTGATCAAGTCTTGGAAATAAGTCATTCTTGCTCTCCCTTTGAAGAGAGGAAGCCCTAGGTATTTCATTGGAAGTTGCTGTTGTCTGTATCCAGTGATGCTAGTTATCTCAGTACAATGAGTGGGGTTAGCTCTAGCATAGGTCAGAAATGAGCTCTTATCACGGTTGATAAGCTGCCCAAATGCTTTGGTGTACATGAGGAGTCCATTTTTCAAAGCTAGAAGGTTTTGTTCTTTGATATTATACTGCAAGGGGTTCAACCATTCTTTTGGCTTTGAAAGGAAAGGGAGGCGCTGTTAAGCCCTTGTCTGAAGGTTCTTCCCTAACTTGACCATAGGAAGAATGAGAGAGATGTTTGAGGTGAGATCAGGATGAGAGAGAGATAGATCACTTGTTAGCTAGAACAAAGGTAGGGTAATAAGATGGGCATGAAAGAAGGCTTCAGTCTAGTGATCCAGACCCTATGGGGTAGCAGGCAAGATTGAAATAAATATCTTACGAAATTTACCTACTCGAGTCGAGGCGAGCGAAGTGAGTTTTTGCCATTTTCTTCAGTCAATAGGTGTCAGCTTAACAAGGCGAAAGCCCAAAAGGGAATTTGAGGAAGGCTATCAAATTCTTAATGTTGGGGCATAGAGTTTTTCCATAGCTTCTTAAGCGTAGCGAGTGAGGGCTAGCTTCTGAGCTCTCTTTCCGGAATTCGACATACTGTTTTGAATCTTTTGAAAGATTTCTTAGACTTTGTACTTTGAGGAAAAAGCTTATCTCACTTATCTTATTCCGCTACTCAAATGACTTCATTTATCTCCAGAAATTAATAGCCAAGTCAAGGCACTAACCAATTACCAAATCCACGAATAAGTTAAGTCAGAGTTCGGTTTCCATTTCTCTATAAAAAGTACGAATCAGAGATTGAAGAAGGGGAAAGGTTTCTTCGACCTAGAGCTAGAATAGGGGATTTATTCAATCACACAGTTTGGGTATGGCTTTCTTTGAAAGTTTCCATAGGAAATAGAGTAAGTAGGTAATTGTCCAGCCACGGATATTAATTATAATAACGCTAGCATATGGTATAGTGACTCTTTCACTATGTCACTGGGCCTATTGACGATAGAACACATGCGCTAAGTGATGAAAAACTGTATACAAGACGGATATTTAAGATGCAAGACTTTCATTCGAATATAGCTAGGCAACTCAAATCAAAGCGGTAGCCCAAGAATTATAAAAAATAATAGGAATTACGTCAGACCCAGAAGACCCACACACCTATCCCTTTTAAAGTTCCAAGTCACACGCGAATATCTTCTTTATCTTAATATATACTTGGTTGGATAGAACTGCAAATCATAAACATCTTGTTCGAGAAGCAGTTTGACTTTATTAATGCGTATATCTGTATTATTATTAGTCTAGTTGTCTCGTCTATTATTCATCGTAAATGGTTGATGCTTACCAAAAGAAGTTCTTACCATTGACTGGCTTTCATCCAAGAAAGGGTCCAAAGCAATAAACCTATTCGTCCCAGTCCGAGCAGAGAAATTACAGGTATCTATTGGAGAGGCGGTGCATTGCCGGCCAAGACCTTGTTTCTGTGGTCGTCGGCGATTCATCGGCCTACCGTCAACTATTGTCCAGCCCTCATTTGAGTTCTGAGTATTGGTTGGACCTACGTTCGCGCTTGAACCCGAATTTGCATGATTATCATTTGAATTTTGGATTTGGGGCACGTTTGACGAATAGGAATCTATGTATCTATCCCTTGCCTGAAAGCTTAGAAGCCCTTTCTTTTGGACAATCCGGTGTTAGCAGCAAATCATGTGGATGCCTCAAATAAGGTCTTTGCAAGAAGGGCTCTGAAAGACAACTAGTCTTGGCGAGAGGGACTGGGAAGAAGACATTGAGGATATTTTAGTCAAATTTTTTGAGTCAAAGCTGTTGACCGTCAATTTTTGTCGAATTTCGTCAAGAGTGGAGGAATTTATACATTATGAAAAAATAGTGGAATGCACTCTTAAATATGGTAAATAAAGTGGAGGATAAGTCAATTTTTTTATATTGTTTTATATACAATGTGCATCTGTCTGCCAGGTGATGGAAACAGTTGCGGGGAATACTCTCAGTGAAAGTAAGGCTTCCAACAACTCCTTGCTTGCTATCAAACGATTTCCGGTCAATTAATTACTTCTTATTTATGCAGTTCGGTAGAGCAGAAGATTGAAATAGCTAGAGAAATGATGTAAATATAGCCACAAGTGGTGGTGATCTTGGTTAACTTCGTTGGGATCATCTATGCGCAGTGACATCGCTTCTGGTGTGCACCAGTGTACCAGATAGGTGTCCGGCTGGATACGACAACTGTTGCGGAGCATCCACACCCTTGTTAGCAATTTGGTAAAAGGAAAAAAATCGGGACGGCAAAAGTACGAGTATAAATCGGCACTGTACAAGTAAAATACGTTAATCCCGAGACTTAATCAAAGATGATAGAACCAGAAGTTGAAGTCGAGATCAGGAGTTCACACAAGAGTTTTTTTTCTGATATCTCTCGATCCAACAAAAAGATAATATATAGGAATTGATTACAACTAGAAACAAGATAATAAAGAATCAGAGAAAACTATCTTCTCGTTCTTCCTTGCAATCGCAGTTGCAAACGGACAGAATATAGTTACAACTCACAGAAGAGAGGATGAAGAAGAAGAAGAAGAAGAAGAAGAAGAAGAAGAAGAAGAAGAAGCGACTTGCTTGTTGGGGTGATAAAGATCACCGTTGCTCAAAGCAAGATTCGTCCCACACGATCTGCTCCCAGGAACCAGCAAGTTCACGTAGAACTTCTGGAACGCTCGTTGTCACCTCTGTCTGGACTCACACGAACTCCCTGGACTCCAATGGTGGCGGCAGTAGCAACTCTCTTCGTCTCCTCTTTTTTGAAGTAAGTTCTCAAAGAGACACGAAGATAGTATTTATAGAGAGAGGGGATGAAAACCCTATCCGCCCAACAGTTACGGAAAGATATGAACATATTAATTACGAATCCCTAAAAGATATGCACGTATTAATTTCAAATCCCTCAAAAAATGGATCTGAATAACAGACCATATCTTTCCATAACCGTTCAAATATATCCGCACCAGCAGCAGCCCATGCGGCCAGCCCATGCAACCGCGCATGAGAGAGCGCATCAAATGCGCCCAAACACCTACGTCGATGCTGATGTACTAAGTGCGAAGTGCGCCAACAAAGCGCCACTTTGTGCCTTTGAGCCTGAGCCCGAGTCTGAGTCGCTAAGTCTCTTTGGGACTTAGCACCTATGGAATAAATTCCAAGAGAATGACAAAAAATATCAATGCTTTCATTAAGGAGTTAATCATTTTTCATCCTAATAAAATACCCTCACATGGCACCCATGTGCCTCACCACACCCCATGTGCACACCTCAACACAAGCAAAGTATTATATTGAGATACCCACTTGGGGGTGTAGCCAATGTAGGACTATCTTTCATAGTCCAAAGGCAAAAACACCAACAATTTCCTACATATCTTAATTTATGGGTTGAGCGTTCCTCACAGTGACTGCCCATCATGTATTAGGATAGATGTTGCTTTGACTTGAATCTTCCTGCATGGGTCAAAATAACAGTATGATACAAGAATGGACTAAGCCTTGAATTCTGTACCATAGTTGCAATTCTTCTCACTCACATAATGACATCAACTATGCTTTTGGTTGCACATTGAAGGCCCTGTGCACGTCTGGTTTCGGTATATGTATTTTGGTTGTCTACAAGTTTTTCTCTCAAGAGACGACATGTATCTCTTTTCATACACTATAGGTGAGTTCTTAAAGAGTCCTTGGCATGAAGCATTGCACTTCCTTGCAGTGCTACGTCGCTATGACATGGCCTTCTGCCGAGGTTCACCCCCTCATGTGGTGTCATCCACTGTAGCATAAGGTTCACTCCCTCTTTGTAGTGCCAAACTACCCAGCACGAAGCTTTACGCTTCCTTGCGGTGTTACGTCGCTGTGACATGACTTTCCATCGAGGATTTACATCTTTTACCTCTGTGGTGTCACACCACTGTAACATGAGGTTCATTCCCTCTTTGTAGTGATGTCTACCACTCTTCATTCTACACCATTAGGCTACCTGCCTATGTGCGGTGCTACGCCGCTGTGATATGACTTAATATCGAGGATTTACATCTTATATCTCTGTGGTGTCACACCATTGTAGCATGGGATACAAGTCCCTTGTAGTGCTGAAACTATGTGCTTCATGTAAAGCACACCGGACATTCACTCTGTTCGAGAACTCATTAAGGCGTCAAAGCCATCATTCCACAGGAAATTGTTCTTCATAAAGAACAAGAAGTATACAACAGTGGTTATGGGTCCGTAACCCCTCAATGTCTCAAATGACTACCCACTGTTCCTGATATTCTCCCAGTCAATGGTCCTTCTTTGAACCAAAAGCTAGATGTCTAGTAGATTTCTTTTTAAACTAATAGCATAAAACTTTATGGTATAATTACATAGACACAATATCAGAATGTCTTCAAGTCCATTTTGGTTGCTGTATCCTCGACCAGCTGGCGCTTGAGACCCTTGGTGAACGGGTCCGCCAGTTTATCCTGACTCCGAACATGAATTACGGTAATGACTCCAGTCTTTATCAGATCATTCACTGCCCTGTGCCTCAACCGCACAGTCCTTTTCTTACCATTGAAGAAGTCATTTGATGCCACCGCTGCAGTCGCTTGGTTGTCGTAGTATATCGGTACCGTCAAAATCTGTGCACCAACCAATGAAAGATCATACATGAGCTCCCGAAGTCACTCTGCTTCATCTGCTGCAGTAGCCAGTGCATAAAACTCAGATTCCATCGAGGAATGAGAGAGTATAGTCCGCTTCTTCGACTTACACGATATAGCAGCTCCACCTATGGAAAAGACGTATCCTTCTATGGACCTTTCGCTCTCTACTTCTGAACACCAGCTTGCATCACTGAAGCCTTCCACTACTGTCGGATACACGATGTAGTACAGTGAATACATCTGAGTCCTCCTGAGATATCTCATGTCACGCCCCAGTCCCAAAATATCGAGGGACTAGACACGTGGTAATGGCCAGCAGCACACACCGATGAGTAAATCCAATTTAATGGACCCATCAGGATGTACTTAAGCTGTAATATAACAATAAGGGTCTACTATACTAAACTCAACCACAGAAATGAATACATCAATATCAGAGTATAAAGCAATATCAATCTCAATAAAACATAAACTCGGGGAACAACCCGATAATGAGTCTAGTACAATAGTCAAGATACAAGAATAAAGATAACAATAACAAATACTGAGTATGGATAAAGCATATACTTAGAAGATATCCTCGGAGATCACTCGTCTTCTGGATCTGGTACTGCTCCAGTGCCTGCTCCTGTTCCTGCTCCTGCTAATGCTCATGTCCCGTATACCTCGGGATAGATCTCGTCTGCTAATCCTGGGGACATATTCCGGATCCAGGTCCTCAGGGGACATAGCAAGGTACAAGAATAACTCAAGACATAAATAATGCAGTGCAGTAATAAATGAATCAATAGGGTAAACTATATAACCAGCTAAGTGATATGCAAGATGAGAGCATCACTAGAACTGAGGCTGAGACCACTACAAGCTCTGTGTCGGGGAGCCGGTAGCAGTGATATCATGCAGTTGTCTAGCTCGGAGAGAGACTAAGACGTCGTCATAATATAATCAACCTGTAGCCTGTGTGTCTCTCCCCACCCAATGTAATCATACGTCTCATGTCCACGACATCTCATGTCCATGCCACGCAGGATCATATCTAATACAGCAAGTCACAATGAGATCTAAGCATGCAATATCTATATCATGAATTATGTAACCTATACAGAATCACCATGAGTATCTCAAGAAGATTCTGATCATGAATAATATTAGGTGTCCTGAGGTATGACGTACTTGATAATGCAAGCACAAGAATGTATAGGGTCTCGATATCCATGTCTATGTGACGTTACACAACTCTGCGTGCGGTGTTGACACCCGAATATTATTCGGATGCTAAGTGATGTCACACGGTCCTAGGTTAAGCATGTACAACATATAAATAAATCAAGACAACAATATGAAGCAGGTACTGCAAGTTTTGGCAAGGTACACTTGCCTGGGGTTCTGGCTCCAACTGTAACTCTGGTATCGGTGGGATTTGCAGGTACTCCTTCGGTTGCTAAAATAAATATCACTATCAGATTCAGAAGACATCAAATAGTTATAAATGCCTGTCCTTGAGTCCAATTTGGACACAGGGGCAAAAGTGACAGTTTCTGGTCAAAGCGAGATCCACATGTGGCCTGTTTCGCACCGAAAAATGTGTCAGAGACAATGTTCTCCAAATTCATCAAACTTAGTGTCAACAAGTCCAGAACGATGATACGAACCCAACGGAATTTCCAGAACTGGATTCCGGTGAGCCGATCACAAAATCGTCCGTCAAGTGGAGTCGTGGGGCCCACGATACGCGATTTTGTCAACATTCTCAGAATCGAACCAAACTTGGGTCACAGGACCAGCGTATTGCTACGAGTCCGATGGCACAAGTTTTGTTTCGATCTGACGTGTGTACACGAAGTTTCAACGAGTTCCAAAACAGGGCCGATACGGGGCGTTGTCGACGGATACGCGTTGATTCCGGTGTGCACGCACATCCAAATCAACTTTTGCAAAATTTCACACGTCCGTATTAATGGCGCGCATCTTTCGGTGAAGTCCGCATATGACCAAGTCGCCCCGTTTGGCGGGGCGCACTCAGTTCCGGGGAAAAACATGGTAAATATTTTCCTGATTTTGGGTCGCAGTTCGCGATCACCACATGACGCGACACACCGAGCGAGTTGCACGGGTATCGAGAGGGTCACGCAGGGTTCGCGTCACAACAGACGGAACGGGAAATGGGGCAGCGAGGAGAGAGAAACAACTACCTGAACAGGGCTCCGCAGAAACTGAAAATACTCGTGTCCGCGAGGCGGCGCGACACGACACAACTAGGGTTAGGGTTTCTGCCAGGGCGGCCGGAGCTGGAGCCGTCGCCGTCGTCGGGCTGCGGCTGAGTCATCGAGGCGGCGTGCTGGCGGAGGCGGCCGGAGGAACTCTGCGGAGGCGGCGCTGGCTCTGCTGCGGGTCGACACGGCGGAGGAAGCTGACAGAGCTCGGGCTACTGCGCTGGATCGAGGTCGATCGAAGCTTTGTCGAGGGATGGCGTCGTCGATCGAACTGCTACGGGGAAGGCGGTGGCGGTTGCGGGGGCAGTGTAGCTCGGCACGGCGAAGGCGGAGACGCGGGAGGTGGCCGACTCAGGTCGTCGAGGTTCAGCCGGGCTGGGTCGAGGGGCAGCGGAGGAGGCCGGGTGCGACGGGGAACGGAGAGGTGAAGACGGGGAGGCTCGGGCGGTGGCTGGGCTCGGGGAGACGGTGGTGTGGCGGTGGTGGAGCGAAGGGGAGGCTGGGGTACGGTGGCGGCAGTGGGGATTTATATAGGGGAGGTTGCCGTCAGCGGTTACCGGGAGAGGAACCGGAGGTCGGTCGTTAGGCGGAGGGGAGACAGAGCGACTGGGGGAGGCGAAGGGGCGACCGGCGGTTACGGGCGGAGGGCGGCGGAGCCGAATCGGCAGGGTCGGGGGTTATGGCTAGCTACAGTAGCGGGTAGGCGAATTCGGGTTGGGTCGGGTGGAGGATGGGGTCCGACTCGATCCGATAGGCAATGGGTTCGGTTCAGCTAGACCGGGTCTGGTCCGGTTCGGGTTGGTTTAGGTTAAAATAAACCGGGTTTATTCTAGGGTTTAATTTGGTTTAATAATTAATTAGTTTTTAGGTCTTTAAAAATATTTTCGGGGTCCAATAAATTTCAAGAAAATTACCCTATGTCTAATATTTTATTTTACACCTAAAAATATTATTTTCATAATATTTTAATATTGATTAACATTATCTAAAATTATTTAATTCCAAATACCTTAATTTTTAATTAGTTAAAAATTACAGAAAATTCCAAATTTTTTTTGTAAATTTGAGTTTTAAAATTCCTGAAAAATTAGGGGGTTTACATCTCATCACTCTCTTCATAGCCTTCCAGTGCTCCACACCTGGGTTGCTCGTGAATCGACTCAGCATCCCCACGACAAAAGCCATGTGAGGCCTTGTGGCAGTTGTTGCATACATCAAACTCCTAATAACGCTTGAATACTCCAGCTGCCTGACGCTTTCCTTAGGATTTGGCTTCAACTTCTTGTCACACCTGTACGGAGCATCGATCCCTGAAAGATCCTGATATCCATAGCGTGTGAGCATCTTCTCAATATAATGACACTGTGACAGCGCCACTCCAATGTCCGTCCGGGTGATCTTTATCCCCAGGATAACATCAGCTTCCCCTAAGTCCTTCATACTGAACTTAGATGAGAGGAACTTCTTTGTCTCAGTGACACATGCTAGATCCACACCCAGGATTAGCATGTCATCCACGTATAGACAAACGATGTCTCCTCCTCCGTCAGCGAACTTAGTGTAAATTCAGTTGTCCGTTTCACTGACCCTGTAGCCGTTTGATCTTATGAATTTATCAAACTTCTCGTGCCACATCTTGGGAGCTTGCTTCAGACCGTATAATGATTTCACAAACTTGCAGACTTTGTCTTCAAGCCCTTTGATGACAAATTCTTCTAGTTGTTGCATGTAAATCTCTTCGGTCAATTCTCCATTCAGGAATGCTGTCTTAAAATCTATCTGATGAATGACTAGCTTGTGTATTGTACTTAGAGCAATCAACATCCTGATGGTCGTCATCCGTGCTACTGGAGCATATGTGTCGAAGTAGTCGATCCCCTACTTCTGAGAAAACTCCTTAGCAACCAGTCTTGCCTTGAACTTGTCAACAGTTCCATCGACCTTCATCTTCTTCTTGAAGATCCACTTGCATCCGATCGGTTTTGCCTCTTCAGGTAGATCGACCAACACCCAAGTATTGTTGGAGGTTAATGAGTCATACTCGTCATTGATAGCCTTCCTCTAGAAGACAGCGTCTCTGGTCTTCATCACCTCATCATAGGTAAGCGGATTTGCTTCCACATGATAGGTGACAAAATCTTCTTCGAAGTCCTTATGTCTCCTCACCTGCTTAGTTCGTTCTGCGAGTTCTGGTTCAAACGTTATCGCTGGAATGATAACTTCTTCATGTACTATATCTTCTTTGGAAGCTTCAGCCTCCTGTGCACCCACACTATTCTCCGGAATATCCACGATAATAATGTTCTTGTGCCTTCTAAATTTATCTTCAAAGAATTCTGCGTTACGAGATTCAATGATATGATTTGATTGTATATCAAGAAATCTCCGAGCATCACTCTTCTCAGCATAACCCAAGAAGATAATCTTCGTTGTCCTCGTACCCAGTTTCTGAATCTTCAAGTCCGGGAGCTTCACATATGTCAGACATCCCCACACTCGAATGACATTCAAGTTGGGTCTGACTTTGAATCAGAGTTCATGAGGAGTGACAATGTATGTCGCATACGACACTCTGTTCAGGATGAAGTAGCTGTCAACGCAGCTTCTCCCCGGAAGTAGTTTGGAAGACCCACAATTAATATTATTGAGTTCATCATTTCTGTCAACGTCCTATTCTTTCTCTCAGCTACTCCATTTGATTGAGGAGAATACGGAGCAGTCGTCTCATTGACAATTTAATGTTCTTTGCAGAACGATGCGAATTCAATACACCTATACTCTCTGCCTCGATTACGTCTAAGTATCTTGAGTTGTTGCCCTGTCTGACGTTCAGCTTCAGCCCTGAACTCTCTGAACTTCTCAAATGCTTCGTCCTTTGACTTGAGCATATGGACGAACGCATACTTTGAGTAGTCCTCGATGAATGTAATGAAATACTTCATCTTGGCCTTTGTGGAAAACTGTTTGAAGTCACAGATATCAGAGTACACCAACTCCAGAAGATCTGTGCTTCGGTTAACCCGTTTGAACGGCTTTCTGGTGATCATTGTCTACGCACAGACCTCACACTTCTCCACCTCCTTACTCCCACATTTGGAGATAAGCCCTAGACTAGACATCTTGTTTATTCTTTTACAATGAACATATCCTAGTCTATTGTGCCATAACTTAAGAGAATAACCAGAATAAGCGACTACATTTATAATTGTAGCAGGAGTTACAAGTTGAAGTTTGAACATCCCTTCGGTATAGAAAGCTTTTTCGAAGTATGTTCCGTTGAAAGACATCACCATCTGTCCAGCATTAATGCCCATCATCAAGCCTACGTTGCAGAACAGACTTCCTGAGACCAGATTCTTGGCTATCATTGGTACATGCTTCACATCCTGAAGTGTCAGTGACTTTTGCGAAGTCAAGTTCAGTACCACCGTTCCGGTCCCTAGAACTTCAGCTTGTGCCTGGTTCGCCACCATAACCTTCTCAGATGTAGGCTTGTAGTTGGTGAACAACTCCTTCTTTGAGCAAACATGGCAGGATGCGCCAGTGTTCACCCACCAGTCAGAGTCGACACCATTCGTGACAACCTGCGCAATCATAGCAACCTTATTAGGCTCATCTTGTTCTGTCTGTTTGGACTTGGATCTGTAGTCACTCCGGTAGTGGTCCTTCTTGCCACAATTGAAGCAAGTCACTTCGGACTTGGACTTTGGCTTCGGTTTGAACGAAGCTGACTTCACCTTCAAATGGTTGAAGTCCTTTTTCTTGTTATGGGAAGCCTTCTGCTTCCCCTTGGAATCACCAGCATGCACCAAGTTGGCTTTTGCCAACTGTTTAGACAGGGAATCCAACTTCAGTTGTCCCCTGGCCTCATCTTCAATGTGAATACAGTGAAGAAGATCTTCGAGCTAGATCTCCATCTACTTATGGTACATGTCAGTCTTGAACCTGATCCAGCCTGGAGGAGGCTTGGTGACGATAGCCCCCACCATGAACTTATATTCCTGCTTCATTCTCTATTTCTCCAGCTTCTGCTGCATCTTCAGAAGTTCCTTGACTTGCGGCAGCATTACCTTCTCGTCTTCAAATTGCAAAGTAAATTTTTTTTTTCAACGAGATAGATTTTTGACATCTTTTCATCAGTTTTGTAATGCTTCTCAAGAGCATCCCAGACGTCTTTTGCCTTCTCTTTCTTGCTGTAAGACTATGCCATCGAGTCCTCCATTGCATTGAGGATCAATAGCCTGCAGAGGTCGTTGTCTTCTTTCCACTTGTTGTGCGCATCCTTGGCCACACCAACTTCAAGTTCTCCTCCATCTTCAGGGATGGTAGTTTATGGATCAACCAACACATAAGCAACTTTGACAAGACGAAGATTCAAAGAGATCTTTCTTTTCCAAATGTTGTAGTGTTCGCCATCAAACTTCTCAAGCTTGTGAAAGCTAATCGAGAAGGTTTGATCGGTTCTCCATCTTACTCGAATCTTGCTTTGAGATTGTTAATCCCGAGGCTTAATCAAAGATGATAGAATCGGAAGTTGAAGTCGAGATCAGGAGTTCACACAAGAGTTTCCTTCCTGATATCTCTAGATCCAACAAGAAGATAATATATAGGAACTGATTACAACTAGAAACAAGATAATAATAAATCAGAGAAAACTATCTTCTCGTTCTTCCTTGCAATCGCAGTTGCAAACAAACAAAACAGAGTTACAACTCACAAAAGAGAGGAGGAAGAAGAAGAGACTTTGCTTGCTAGGGTGATAAAGATCACTGTTTCTCAAAGAAAGATTCGTCCCACACGATCTACTCCCAGGAATCAGCAGGTTCACGTAGAACTTCTGGAACGCTCGCTGTCACCTGTCTGGACTCACACGAACTCCCTGGACTCCAATGGTGGAGGCAGCATCAACTCTCGTTGTCTCATCTTTTTCGAAGTAAGTTCTCAAAGAGACATGAAGAGAGTATTTATAGAGAGAGGGTGAAAACCCTAGCCGCCCAACAATTACGGAAAGATAGGAACAAATTAATTACGAATCCCTAAAAGATATGCACGTATTAATTTCAAATCCCTCAAAAAATATATCTGAATAACATACTGTATCTTTCCATAACCGTTCAAATATATCCGCAGCAGCAACAACAGCGCATGCGACAACGCAAGCCGCAGCGCATGCGGCAAGCGCCTGCGCCGATGCTGACGTGCAAAGTGCAAAGTGCAAAGTGAGCCAACAAAATGCCACTTTGTGCACTTGAGCCCGAGCCCGAGCCCGAGTCCGAGTCGCTAAGCCCCTTTGCTCCTATGGAATAAATTTCAAGAGAATGACAAAAAGCATAAATGCTTTCATTAAGGAGTTAATCCTTTTTCATCCTAATAAAATACCCCCACATGGCACCCATGTGTCTCACCACACCCCATATGCACACTTCAACACAAGCAAAGCATTATATTGAGATACCTACTTGGTGGTGTAGCCAATGTGGGACTATCTTTCATAGTCCAAAGGCAAAAACATCAATTCGGTAAACGGAGAAAAATTGGGACGACAAAAGTACGAGTATAAATTGGCACAGTACAAGTAAAATACGTTAAATTTTTTTGTCAAATATTCGTTAAACGAGAAACATTCGGGTTAGATTTAATTCATGTTTAGTATATTTTATATGAACAAATTCGACACAAAAAATTCGACATGTATTTTTTTTAATTCCTAACAAACAAGTAAGCAACTCATTAAACACAAATTCATAAGTCCACATTTTCACCCATCTCACAAAATGATCATTGATGCAAGCAACAAGACTGTTGAATTTCTTTCTTGATTAATTAAATAGGTTGTATGTGGGAATTTTTCTTTCAAAAGTATGTAAGTATTATACGTATTCGTACGAAACGTGTTTAAAACGTCACATCCATAAATTCGTGTATTAATTCGAATATTTCAAACGTACGTAAGTATTATATGTTTATGAAAGATACAGATAAATTTATTTATTATACGCATTTTATTCGGATGATTGCTAACAAGATCTACACCTCAAGATGGAGAATTTTTTTTTTTGGGCTTCTTTTATCATTGCTAAGCCACCTAGTTTGTGCATCAGCTTTCTGCTTCATCCAAAACTTGAATAACTAAACTTTTTCTCTCCCCAAATTTTGTTCTCTTTAGCCTCCACTAAAATAGATGATCTTGGAAAGAAGTTGCACAAAAGATGCAGCAAAGAAGACCTAGTAGGTATATCATTATCAATGCTATGCATGAACCGTCAATAAATTGGTGGATGTGACCAACACTTTTCTCCATGACAACATTCTAGTTCCTGACAATGATTTAGCTCAAATATCCAATCTAAAGAAAATATTTAGATGACAAATTTCATATTCTAAGATGTTGGAAAATCTAAAATATTTCTTAGACTTGGAAGTTGCTCTATCCAAATCCGGAATTCATATGCCACCATTTGATCTCATTACAAACTGGGTTGGCTGGGGGTGGTAAAGCCAGTGGATTTTCCATGGGACAACAACAAAAGTTTTCAGGAGAAAATGTTGAGTTATTGCATGATCCAACTAAATATAGGCGGCCTATTGTGCGCTTAATATATTTGACGGTTATGCGTCATGATATTACTTCTTCTTTACCCCCAAGACGAGTATTATGTTTATCTTTACAACTTCGTCAAAGTCTTCTGGCTTTAGTGATTAGCAGGTGGAGAGAGAACTTTTTTCTGGATGATTCGAAATACGAATAGACGAAAAAATAAATTCATTAATAAATGGTGTTAGTAAAATAAATCCATTTTAGCGGCTGACAAATACATCTATTGTTTATATTGTTCTATTGATCTCTGTTGCACATGTCTACATCATATACATATAGTCAGGCAGGAGTTTCAATTAACCTAGTTTTGGAAGCTGAAATTTCACCTCATCCCTCAGTAGATTAAGCCAAAGCATCCATAATACGACTTATATAAGCTTTATCCAAATTAACTTCCCTCAATTGGCGTATCTGATACTATCGATATCGCCGCTGTCTCTGACAACCACTTAAAGCTATATACATAACTTCTCCAACAATATCCCATTTTGATTCTAAGCTTGGGTATGATACAAACTTATAAAGTTGCTTCTACCTTCTTCTTTTTTGACTATTGAGAAAATGTGGATTTTCAGGTATTGTTTTTGCACTGGTATAGTTTACACCATAGGTAGTAGGACCTATTGCTCCCTCTTGAGCTAGCATGGCCGGTCCTGATCTCATGGGACCCCATGTGAGCTTTCAAAATGGACCTATATACATAATATGAAAAATAAATAAATAAATAAGAAACTAGAAATAAAAGTAAATATAATAAAAAGTAATATGTTGCCACAAAAAACGGAACCAACTATCTCTAGTGTGCAAGTCTAACATGATAATCACTACACTATATATATTTTATATTAACGATGGCCCATGATACATACTACTTCTATTTTAGATGCATCCATATTTATGTTCCTTGAATCTTTGGATCCATAGCCGTCGTCCAGCCTGCCCTGGGCCAGGGCCGTCCTGCTCTCGAGTTTCCAGTTTTTCTTTGTACACTATTTGCTAATCTTAAATTTTACTTTGTTTTTTCATATAAAAATTTTAACATGTAGTAATTTAGTTGCTAAGTATACGAGGTTATGTTGATACTGGTTATTGTTTTTGACCTCTTTATAATTTAAGCTAATTTATATAGATTTTTTTTTTTTATGAAAGTGAATGTTGGGGACCGAATAACTTAACCTGTTGGTCCAATGTGGTCATGGTAAACCTGATTCTTATAATAGACAAAATCAGATTCAATACAATGGACTCTTATCGACGACACGACATCTGCTACAGCTTTCTGGAAACTTTGATCGTCTGGTCTTTTGTACTTTTATTCTTGTGTTTTGTTCTTTATTTCTAGGACATTATGTACATCGGATTTGCAGTTGGTACTAGGGAGCTTAAACCTATCCAAACAAACAACCTAGTCCACAAACCAAACTAGACCCAAAAGTCCAAACTGATCATAAACTATCTAAAACAATTATGGTCATATGGAGACTGAACTCAGGCCGAATTTGGTCCCTGACTGAACCGAACTCGGTTCCCATGACCTAATTCTGGCCGACCTATTCATCCCCGAGATTGTAAAATCCCCTAAATTTAAATATTGTATTTATTTAATTAATTATTGAATTTATTTATATTATTTTTTAGTTAATTAGTAAATAAAATTTATTGATTTAATTACCTAGATAATTACTCATTTAGAATTATTGCACAAAAACTATTATTTTTATTTTATTTTATTTAGGAATCCTTGTAGAAGAGTGATAGATTTTTAGAATTTATTTTTGTATATAAATATTTTATATTGATAATCCCATCCATATATGTATATATATATATATATATATATATATGTAAATAATATATAGTTATTAATAATATATAATTAATAATAATAATAATAATAATAAAAAAGAAAAAAGAAAAAAAAAAGAAACAAAAGCAAAACAAACCTTAAACAAAAACCTAAACAAATCCTTAAAAGCTAATATAAAACCTAATAATAACTAAACCTATTCTACGCACAGCATCCCAGAAACCCCCCGCCCCCCCCCCCCCCCCCGCGCGACCATACCTCTCTCTCCCTCTCCATATCTCTAATATATATATATATATATATATATATATATATATATATATATATATACACACACACACACACATACGTATAATACCATCTAAACCCTAACCCTACCCTACCCTCCGGCGGCCCCGCCCCGACGACCTCACCCCGAACGGCCGACCTGCATCCGCCGCCGTCGTCTACGTGCGCGCATGTGCACAGCAGCGTCCCATCTTCACAGTATGTTTTCTCTCTCATCTCCCGTCTTTTTCTCGAGCGGTTTGTCCGTGTACGTTCACAACCTAACCCTCTAGGATTTTCATTCAAGTGGGACAAATTTTCGTGCCCTAGATTGGTCAAAAAATCGACCGAAAAATGACCGAAAATCTATCCAAAAACTGTCCAGAATTTCAACACCAAACCCCCATATTCATGCCTAATTTGCCACCAACCTGTTTAATATTTTTAAAATCTAATTGAAGGATTTTTCTTCTCTATATAACCGAGAATTTAACTGTTCTTTTACTTTTTATTAATTCGTTTCATTCGTTAAATTATCGACCTCTAAAACGACCAAAAACTTGTTATTTTAAAACTAAAATTTTGTGATACGGAGTGCGTCCCGCCAAACGGGACCGCCTCGTCACGTACCAATAGCACCGAAAGGCGTGTATGGTATATCCTCACGTGTGAATTTTTTCGAAAGTTGATTCGGACGTGTGTGCGCGTCGGAATCAACTCGTATCCGTAAAAAGTTTCCATATCGCGACTTTTGCAAACTACCACCCCATTTTGTGTATGCTGGTCAGAATGCGACAAAACTTACGCCATTGGATTCGTGGTATCACGCTGGTCCTGTGACCCAAGTTTCACACAATTTTGAGACAGTTGACCAAGCCGCTTATTCGCGGGTCCCACGGTTTGACTTGAAGGGCGAATTTGTGATCGGCTCACCGGAATTCAAAATTGAACATACCATTGAGTTCGTATCGAAGTTTAAAATTTATTTGACCTATAATTTTTCCCATTTAGAGACCTTTACCTCTGGCACACTTTTTGATGCAAAGAAGGCTACATGTGGACCCCGCTTTGACCCGAAATTATTATTTTGCTCAGTGTCCAAATTGGACAAAAGGGTAGACTTTTCTGACTATCTCGCTTATTCTGGAAATGTTGGTGATGTTTATTTCAGCATCCGGAGATGTTAATTCTGATGCCATATTTGCTGATCCTGTGTGCTTGACGCCTGGACGTTTATACTTCGCAGCTTTCTGGCCAGGCAAGATACCTTGCCAAATTGCTTATAGTACTTTGCATACTTATCATATTTTTATATATTCATTATATATGTGTTTTCTTTCAGTCATAATTATATACTATATATATGTTGACATACACTTGACACATAGTATCATGGGAGGGGAGGACAATCAGTAGGCCTATGGGCTACCAACTCTGGTAAACCGTAGTAACTAGCACGCACTACGGTAGTTGTGTCGAGCTGGTCGCTACCCTCGAGGTATATCGATTTCTGGTGTCGCGATGGTCGCTACCCTCAAGGTATGACGGCTTCTAATGTTCGTGGACGTGTGTGTGAGTTGTGAGATAGATAGAGTATCCTACACCTACCCATACGTCAAAATGGTTGTCCTAACTATGCATTTTCATATAGATTGTCTAGTTTAGCGTACTTTTATATTTTTTGTCTATTATGCTGTCACGTCCCAGTCCCAAAATATATAGGATTAGGAACACGTAAGCATGCCAGCCGTATGTATATGGCAACTCCAATATATTGATACCATAATACACACGTACGCTGTAATATGAATATAAACTCACATGTAGTATAAATATAGTGTCACAAGTCACAGAAATACTAATCTCATCCACACAACAAGTCATAGGAAGAAATAACTAAACTAGAATAATGAGTCTGAATAATCCAAAACTAATAGTCGGGTGGAGACAAATCCACTACCAATGACTATATCAATACTAACATGAGAGAGAACGATAAATCTCCAATATAAATGAGATAATGATATAAAGGTATCAGCGAAGGGATCCCTCGCTAGAGATAATCACTGATGCTCAGAAGGTAAGACCTCCTCGGAAGAGATAAGTGGTAAGTCCTGATCCGTGCTCCTGCGAAAAGTCATGAACATCTACACCTGGAAAGGGACCAGGTCCTCAGAGGGACGTAACAAGATACATAGAAGCATGCCAATTTGAATACATAAACATGCATAATGTTTGAAAATATATAAGTACGATGTACAAGACAATCTATATGAATGCAAATGAGGACAACTTTTTGACATATGGGCAAGGGTAGGCTACTCGATCTAAGCCTCACAACTCACACACCCGTCAGGGGACATCAGAAATCGTCATACCTCGGGGGTAGCGACCAGCGCGACTCTATAAAAATTGACATACCTCGGGGGTAGCGACCAGCGCGACGCACGCCCGTAGTGCGAGCTATATACTACGGTTTACCAGAGTGGTTAAAGACCATACGCCTAATGATTGTCCTCTCATGATACTAGGTGTCAAGTGTGTGTCAACATATCTAATATATAGTAATGACTGAAAGAAACTACACATGCAATAAATATACATAAATACAATGAATATACAGAAATATAATAAACATGCAAAGTACTGTAAACAATTTGGTAAGGTATCTTGCCGGGTCTGAAAAAGGATGAAGTCCCAACTCAAGGCGTCGTCCGATCTACCCGTCACATAAATTAAACAAGTTAGGTTACAAAAGTGGGTGAATAGGTTCCTAAATTTTAATCTATTTTAATTCTGAATAAAATAATTTAAAATTATATTTTAATCTTATTATAATCTGATTTTATTGTTAAACCCTAATTTTGGTCCAACGAAAGTCAACTTTACGGATTTGTGATCCATGGCACGCAAATCGAGGCAATCCGTTGACCAAAAAATTATCCGACTCAAATTCTTGATTTGTGTGTAGAATTATATAGATTTCAGTACTACATGAATACCTGAATCGACGGTTTCATAAAATTATAAGTCGGTAAAGAGTTATGTCCACAAGGGCGCACAAATGATAATTTTCGGTAGTTTTCTATTTACGTATACGTTGCACAAATTTTATAGTAAATTAAACTTATATGTTAAATTCCAAAAATATTATTTTATTTAAGTTCATCATGTCAACTTTCTGAAACTTTAAACGGTTCGTAATTCCGAATTCGGGATCTCCCAAAATCTCGAAAATACGGAAACGCGTCTGATTTTGGACAGCTGGCACTTTCAGAATATTCTGGAAAAATATGTTCTAAAATTATTAAAATAATTTTTATATTTAGAAAACTAACCTTGATATGGTTCTAAAAAAAACTGGAGCGCGTTTGGAGTCCGGAGCTAGGAGATATCGTCTATTTAAGTCGTCATAACTACTAGAAAATGAGGTTGAATTTATGACGAATTTTGACTGTTTTTGGACGAAAATGAGGGGAATTTGGGGAAGAAAAATATAAAGTATGAGGTATTTATAATGGTGTACATAGTTGAATACGACTAGGATTGGCTAATTTGGATATGATTAGGATGAGTTTAAATAAGGACAGGATATGCATGAAGTTGCTTTCCTACTAGGCTCAGGATTTGAATTAATTTAAAATAGAGTTTGAATTTATCTCAATAATTTATAATCTTAAAAAGAATTAAATATAATACAAATAATTTATATATAATCTTATTAATATCTATTAACACTAAATTAACATCTATCTAATATTAAGACTATATATATCCAAATAAATCCTAAATAATTTCAAAAATCTAAATAATTTTTTTTAAATTCTAAATAAATTACAGATAATATATAATTAAAATTTTAACCTAAAATAAATATTTTGTATGAAAAATATACAAGTATGGTCTTACAGTAAATCATGGAAGTCCTAAAAATTTACGTTTTCCTATGTTTTAATTACCTAAAAATTCTAGAAAAATCTGCAAAAATCTAGCCTAAAAATAATTCTAAATAAATATTTACATAATTAAATATACTAAGAAAATTATTTTCTAATTAACTAATAGAATGTTCTAAAGTAATTCAATATTTAAAATAATCTATAATAAATAAAATAATATAAAATACACACAAAATACCTATTTTGGATGAGGGGGTTTACAATCTACCCAACTTATTTTGTTCTCGAAATTGACACTACCCATATTCATAATAATTACTATAGCTATTACACTATATTGCTATCTAGCAGTGCTTCCTCAAAGTCATGGTCTGTCATTCTAACACTTCTCATTTATTGTCCATACACTATTCTATTTCTAACTCATCTACACTATCCAACTTACAAGAATTCTACTAGTAGTCAAAGTCTCTTGAAGCTATTGTCTAGGTTGTAAGGAAAATTTATTTATTGGATCGAATACCTTGGGATACCCGTCTGGAATCTCATAACTATGATTTTTTTTTTGTAACCATCAAGTATCGTAGTCTAATACTGCCATGCCACCTGACTAGTATGTCTGCAAATACTTCGACTACTTTACTATAACGGTCTAGCTGCAGTTGTCGCTACTTCGCCAGTGATTTGTCATAGTCGTCAGTTCGTAACAAGTGTCTTCAACTCTTTCCTAGGCTTAGTCTAAGTTTTAGGACAACAATTAAGGTCTTGACTAACTTTATAAAACTATTGGGAGTATGAACTAATTCAACAATCTAACAGATTTCTATTAGGCTAAATGATACTACTTAAGGGTTGAATTAATAAAAGAATACATATATTGCTATAGTGCATATACATAAGGGTTATCGTTATGAACTCATCCTTTAGTTATTAATCATTACTAACACATTTATGTTTTAACTAACAAAACTAAGGGTGGGGTCAAAGTAAACCAACAATTCATAATGGCACGAAATGATACGACTATGATAGGAAGAGTTAAGCACGAGATAAGGAATGGATATAGAAGAAAAGATGAGTCACCCAAGGGCGAGAGGGTGATAGGAAGAGAATACCACTACTGCTACGCGTGTCATCCATTAGCTTCGTGGATATGCCATCTAGTTAGGATATCAACATATCCTCATAACTGCTAAACTACCTTATATATAATTCTACGACTATTATGCACCTAAGATCTCGTGTCACAATGGGGGTCATGAGTATGAACTGACACATATAGCTAAGGTCGTACCTGTATCTAAAACTTTCTGTGCCCGCGCTTCTTATTTGTCATCATGAGTACTTGGCCTATGGGGTATATCTGGTACTATCCATGTATCAACTTATACTAAGTACGCACGTTCATCTTTTCGAAATAGGGGAAGACGAAGAACAACAATAAAGAGTTCAAGGAGGAGGTGATAGAATACAAGTACGGGATTCAAAGGGATTAGAGAATTCGAAAGGGAGTTGCCAAGGCAGTTGTGGATTGAAACCTTATTTTGGTAAATTCCTATTCTCATGTTCACATCAGAACAGTTATGTACCTGACATGATATGCTCTGACCAGTCTAGAGGGCAAGTATATTTGTCTTACAAGTTGAGTCAACTATATCTCAATCCACGTAAGGTAGTGATACAAAGATCGAACCAAGTGCACTACGGTTGATCAGACCATAATACACCGATTCTGATTTAGACAATGTATTAATGTGGGCCCCCAATAATACATATGTCATGAACAAGCTCAATAAAAGAATAAGCTTGCAAAACTAGGCTATAATAGCAGCATAAGTTGAGGTAGTAAAAATATAAGTACGCTTGATTATGATGGAGGAAGGTACAGAATAATCTAAGTTCACCAAGAAGATTGATGTTGTGCCTCTACAATTGCCATACTAATTTCTTGTCTAAGTCTAAAGTCAACCAAATGGGTGTATGAGCCTCTAAGTTCTACAGTCTAGATAAACACTAAAGTTCTATAGTCTAGATAAACACTATCTTCTTATGCAAGCCTATAGTTGGTGTCATTCATTTATATTTCATTAATTGGTCAGAAGGACTATGTGATACTAGATTATGAGGCATACTACCAAACTTACAAAAATTTAACTAATAGTGTTATTGAATACTAGAGTGTATATACCTAGTACAAGTCATCTTCCTAACCCCTATCAAGCACGAGAGGAGATTGACGTTGAGAAGGGATCAAGCAAGATGCAATGCAAGCAATCCAATGAGAATGCGAAATAAAATCAAGGGAGTGATAAATAAGTAGATGAGATCCTATATTCTAATCCTATGTGTAAAACCCCCTTCCTAGAAAATCGTATATACACCTTTTATTTATTTATTATTAATAAATTATAGTAATTAGGTCTAAATAGGAGAAATAGAATTTTAATAATTTTTATGTTAGGTGTTCGGGCACTTAGATGACCTGTGGGACCATCAGGAATTTTTTAGAATTTATTCCATGTAGGAGATCCCTTGAGCTGTTGCTAGCCTAACGATGTGCAATACCCTACTATATAAATTTTCTTATGTGTGAATATATATATATATATATATACAAATATATATATGTATATATATATTTAAAGAAAAGAAAAGAAAAGAATTAAATAAATTACTATTCATAATAAGTATAATAATAATACTAATAGTAATAATATAATAATAAGAGTAATCATACTACTTAGTACTTAGGAATCCTTATAGCAACATGAATTCTTAGCAATCCTTCAGCCGCAGCATAGTGCAACTCCTTAGCAACATTTGCTAAGGAACCCGCAATAGCCTTCAGCGGCCAGGACCCGAACCCCCTTTGCTTTCCAACCCATCCGCACTCTCCCTCTCTCCAAAATATATAATATATATATATATATATATATATATATATATATATATATATATATATATATATATATATAATAGCTCTCTAAAACCCTAACCTAGAAACTCCAGACTTCCTCTTCCCATCTAGACCGTCACCGCAGCCAGAGAAGCCCCACCAAGCCATCCAACCATCCCGTCGACTCCGACCTCGCGCGCTGCAGTTTCCCACTCGAGGCACCTTCACCCCGGCGCGATTTCCCGTCGACTCGCTCGACCAAACGCTGTTCCATTTTCATAGGTATGATCATCCCTTAACCCTCTCCAATATTCGTTTTACAGCCAACCTCAGAAAACGTGTGCCCCTAGGTGTAAAACAGCGTCCAAAGTGGACGGACAGACTCAATTCTGGGATCGCAGAATTCCAGAATGACCACCCGTATTGCCGAGTTCGTATCTCCCACCACAGAGATCCAAATTCGGTGATTCTTTTTGATACCTGTAGAATACCTGACCTAGTTTAATTTCTGTTAAATAACCCTGTGCTATTAGTCGCTGTGGACATAGTTATATTCGTCACAAAACTGTGCACACCCACTTTTTCCGGTTTTCCAAAAGTTGGAAAACGGAGCGCGCCCCGCCAAACGGGACCGCCCCGCCGTGTGCCAAGTGTACCCAATGGTGCACGCAGCATAACCGGACACGTGAAAATTTTCGTGGGGACTGATTCGGACGCGTGTACGCGCCGGAATCAGGCCGTATCCGTGGACACATTTCGTGTGGCCACTTTTGTGGAACTCGCACGTATTTTGTGCACGCTTGTCAGATTGCGACGAAACTTGCGCCACTGGACTCGTGGTAACGCGCTGGTCCCGTGACCCAAATTTCACGCGATTCTGAGACGGTTGACCAAATCGCCAATTGACGGGCCCCACAGTTGACTTTTTGGACCAAATTTTGTTCGGCTCATCGGAATCCACATTTGGACATACCGTTGGGTTCGTATTGACTTCTAGAGTTGTTTGACCTATAGTTTGTCCTATTTAGAGACTGTTACCCTTGGCACGCTTTTCGGTGCAAAGTGGGCCACACGTGGACCCCACTTTTACCCAAAATTATCGTTTTACCCCTGTGTCCAAATTGGACGAAAGGGATGTGCTTTTTAGCTATTTTGCTCATTCCGGAAACGTTGGTGATGTTTATTTCAGCATCCGGGGACGTTTGTTCGGAGTCCTTAGTTCCAGGTTCAGTGTCCTTGACATTTGGGCGCGTACACTTTACAGATTTCTTGCCAGGCAAGTATACTTTGCCATTGTACTGTTTTTACATTCCATATGAGGCATGCATGTTTATTTTCTATTTATTTAGTTCATTTATTTTAAACTGCTATATAAACTGCGCGTCCAAGGAAACTTGGGTGCAACGACGGTGTCGTCGTACTATGTTTTATTTATGTATATGCATTGGACCTACTTTATGAGACTACCCCATTTTCATGAGGCATTTATGTTTCATTGGCCATGACACTATTCATACACGAGTGTGAGTCACATGTAGGACACGGACTTGCGTATTCGGCTGGCCACTGGTACGTATAGGTCGTGCGACGGATAGGGAAACTGCCAATAGAAACTTTGCATGCTAGTAGACTTGGCGGTTATTAGAGGTATTATCGTATCATGGACATGACATGCTTAGAGCATTGGGTGGAGAGAACAACAAGTACCGTATTTGGGCTCCTTTGCACTTTCCTTGTGTAACCCGTACGCTCCGCCGGAGATACGCGGTCATGATGACCCCTATATATTATCATGGCGGGCCTCCGACGTTCGAAAGTCGTCGTGCCTTTGTAGGCCCCTGGATCTCCAAGAGAACTATGCCAATCCTATTTATGGCCAGATAGCCCACTTGTTAGAAAGTTGTTCTCAAACTGCATTCATATAGATGGTTAGGCGACCCCAATGGATGTTTATTTTCAGTACTTTATTGGCATGTGCTTTTTGTATCTTGTTACGTCCCTCTGAGGACCTGGTCCCTTCCAGATATAGGTGAGCAGGAGTACCCGCAGGAGTATGGACCTGGACCTGACGCTACCTATCAGCCTGAGGAGATCTTACCTTCTGATTATATGTGATTCATTGCAGCTGTTTAGAGATTCTAGTTGCTATTCTTTTCTAGACATTTATTCTTATATTAGAGTTTATTCTCTTCTCTCTTTAGTAGTTTATTATAGTCGATTTGCAGTGGATTTGTCTCCACCCGACTATCACACTTTGAGATTACTATTTGAGACTGCTTCTTTGATATTCATTTATTGATTTCCATTATTCTATTATTTGTGCTGTGGATGAGATATAGAACTGCGTGTGACTTGTTGTGACATATATTTACCACTGTGGATTGGATATTCATGTACAGCGTACGTGTGTATATGGTTTCCATATATTGGAGTTCGTATACATACGGCTGGCGTGTTACGTATTCCTAGTCCTACGTATTTTGGGACTGGTGCGTGACATGTTTTTGTGGTGGCCCATGCAGGTCAAGAATATATTGTCTCGGTTACGTAACTGTACCGAACAAGCCTGCGTATAGGAATAGAGTATAAGGATCTCATCCACGCTTGATTGAAATTCATCCTTCCTATTTAATACTTGCATCCTGTTTGATTCCTGTACTTTTTCTAATCATTTCGTACATCAACTACAGAGAGATGGATTTGCAGAATGGATGTACTGCCGCCGATGGCGACGCAACTTCGGGAGTCAATGGGCAGACTCAGGGAGGGACCCCAACGATTCCTAGGCTTCCGGGGCCAGATGGACAGACTCACACCCCAGTTCCATCTGATCTTCCCGCTTCACCTATTGGAAACCTTCCACCTGCCCCAGTACCGCAAGATGGCCAAGCGCAGATGTTCTAATTCTTTCAGATGATGATACATGAACAGAGGCAGCAGGCAGCCGAGCAGAGGCAGCAGGCAGTCGAGCAGAGACAAGAATTTTTGGCAGCACTGGAGAGGATGGCTGCACATGCTACTGTACCAGCCCAAACGCTAGCTCCAGTACCTCAAGCTAAGGTTGGATCAGTAAAATATTTTGTTTAGATGGGTACAAGGCAGTATAAGGGCACTGAGAGCCCGGAGGAGACCACCAACTGGATCACTCACACGCAGAAGCTACTGGAGGCATCGCAGTTACCCACGGACCTATGGATGACGGGTGTACAGACGCTTCTGGATGGTAATGCCCATCACTGGTGGGAATCCATGGAGCGCCAGTTGGGTACTTACCAGACTTGGGAGCAGTTCTTGGAGTTCTTTGAGGGAAAGTACTTCCCGGACACTGTCAGGGACACCTTGTATGATCAGTTTCTTCACTTAGAGCAGGGGAACAGAACAGTGGACGAGTATGATGCCGAGTTTAGTCGACTCAGCAAATATGGCGCTGCTTTAATACCAAATGACTTGGCTAAGGCTAAGAGATTTCATCGAGGTCTGACCCAGGAGCTACAACATTATACAAGCTCGCAGTCTCGAGTCTCTTACGCTGAACTACTGACAGAGGCCATATTTCAGGAAACCATTAGTAGAGGAAAGGGAGGTCAGCTGAGGACACAACAAGGATCAGCAAGGATACAGCAAGGACCAGCCAGGACACAACAGGGAGGACCTATCAGACGTCCCTTAGCACAGCAGCATCAGCAACACAGAGCTGGACCATACCAGAATCCAGAGAAGCCCCACTGCAATTATTGTGGGAAACGCGGACATGTAGTAAGAGATTGTCGGACTCGCTTGGGTCAGTGTCTGAGATGTGGCTCCGGGCAGCACATGGCGAGAGACTGCCCAATGCAGACATCGACACTCCCACCACCAGTTCAGAGATTAGCGCTTCCAGCACCGAAGCCAGCCCAACAGATGACCGGACCGGGAGCACCCCGTCCCCCAGCAGCAGGAGGAGTTCAGAGAGGACCCCCGCTACCCACTCAGGAGGAGCAGTATATGAGGACCGGACACGGACAGCCACAGAGGAACGGGCGAGCTTTTGCATTGGAGGTAGATGACCTGGATCATGAGGTGGATGTCATAGCAGGTATTACCCTTGCTTTTACTTTTCCTGCTGTGACATTATTTGATACGGGAGCCACCCACTCATTCATATCATCTAGTTTTATTGCCAAACACAACATTGCTTCTACACCATTATCTAGTTGTGTTAGAATACTTACCGGAGGAGGAGTTGTACCAGTTAGTCGAGTTTGTAGATCGGGCCCTATAGTGATACGTGGCAGGGAGATGAATGCCCAACTCTTAGTCCTTCCTATGCCGTCTTTTGATATTGTGCTTGGAATGGACTGGCTGAGCAAGAATCATACTTTCTTCGATTGCTTTGGAGGAAGCATTCTTTTTAAGGTACCAGGCCAGCCTGAACTTGAGTTTACCCGAGGATCCACAGAAATCCTTGATGGTATGCAGCTCGCAATGGACGATGTTGTCTATCACCCTATTATTTCAGAATTTCTAGACGTTTTTCCAGAGGATTTGCCAGGACTACCCCCAGACAGAGACGTAGAGTTTTTA
This sequence comes from Iris macrosiphon, assembly GCA_036927795.1. Classification (NCBI taxonomy): domain Eukaryota; kingdom Viridiplantae; phylum Streptophyta; class Magnoliopsida; order Asparagales; family Iridaceae; genus Iris; species Iris macrosiphon. The sequence continues at coordinate 114,255,927 of JAYESA010000003.1, forward strand.
ATTGAACTAGCACCCGGAGCAGCACCTATAGCATCGCATGTTTACAGACTGGCGAAGAAGGAGATGGACGAGCTGAAGGCACAGTTAAAAGAGCTAGAGGAGAAAGGTTTCATCCGACCGAGTGCATCACCCTGGGGAGCACCAGTGTTGTTTGTACCTAAGAAGGATGGGTCAGTGCGTATGTGCATTGACTACAGAGCCTTGAATGCAGTGACAGTGAAGAACAAATATCCATTGCCACGCATTGATGACCTGTTTGATCAACTCAGTGGAGCTAAGGTATTCTCGAAGATAGATCTGAGATCGGGATACCACCATGTGAAGGTACGGAAGCAGGACATCCCGAAGACCGCATTCAGAATAAGGTATGGGCACTACGAGTTTTTGGTCATGCCATTTGGATTGACCAATGCTCCAGCGATCTTCATGGACTTGATGAATCGAGTCTTCCACCAGTACTTGGACCAGTTCGTGGTCGTCTTCATAGATGATATACTTGTCTATTCGAAGAGCCACGAGGAGCACCTGCGGATTGTTCTAGAGACTTTGAGGAGAGAGCAGTTATATGGTAAACTCAGCAAATGTGAGTTCTTCTTGGACAGAGTTTCATTTCTTGGACATGTTGTTACAGGAGATGGTATTTCTGTTGACCCAGAGAAGATCTCAGCAGTTGAGACATGGCCTGTTCCTAAATCAGCAGCAGAGGTGAGGAGTTTCCTTGGACTTGCGGGATATTACCGACGGTTCGTGGAAAACTTCTCAAGAATAGCGGCACCTATGACTCGTCTGACTTGTAAGGATCAAGAATTTATATGGACTGACGAGTGTCAAGCGGCCTTTGAAGAGTTGAAGAAGCGACTGACTACAGCACCAGTATTGACGATTCCGTCAGGATCAGGAGGTTACGTGATCTACAGTGACGCATCAGGGAAAGTCTTAGGATGCGTATTGATGCAGCATGGCAAGGTGATTGCATATGCATCTAGGCAGTTACGAGTACATGAGAAGAATTATCCGACTCATGACTTGGAACTTGCAGTCGTTGTATTTGCTCTGAAGCTATGGAGACATTACTTATATGGGGAACGAGTGGAAATCTATACAGACCACAAAAGCCTCAAGTACGTCTTCACACAGAAGGAGTTAAATATGAGGCAATGTTGATGGCTCGAGTTGATGAAAGATTTCGAGATAGAGCTACATTATCATCCAGGCAAGGCTAACGTGGTAGCCGACGCGTTAAGCCGGAAGCCAGCAGCTTACTTCTTGACAGCACAGAGGGAACTATTGGAGGACTTGCAAGAGCTCGACATTGAAGTGATACTACCCGGAGCAGATGGGACACTAGTCAACTTACAAGTTCAATCATCATTGGTAGAGAGGATTAAGGCAGCTTTGCCTACAGACGCCAGATTTCAGAGACTAAAGGAAAGGACAGAGGCCGGAGAGCAGACCGGATTGCGCATTCATGAGGATGGGACATTACGATGTGGTGATCGTCTTTATGTTCCAAATGGAGAGATTCGACAGGAGCTGATGACAGAGGCTCATAGTTCGATCTATTTTATTCATCCTGGAGGCACCAAGATGTATCGTGACTTACGACAGCATTTTTGGTGGCATGGGATGAAGAGAGAGATATCTCGTTTTGTAGCTAAATGTCTGGTATGTCAACAAGTGAAGGCGGAGCACCAGAGGACAGCGGGATTATTGCAACCACTTCCGATTCCAGAGTGGAAGTGGGAGCACATCACTATGGACTTCGTCACGGGTTTTCCCAAGAGTCCAAGTGGGAGAGATGCAGTGTGGGTAATAGTGGACCGACTCACCAAGTCAGCCCATTTTATACCTTTTAGAGTGGGTCAGTCTATAGAAGCTTTAGCTGACTTATATATGCGGCAGATCGTGAGATTGCACGGCATACCAGTCAGCATAGTATCGGACAGAGATTCGCGCTTCATATCGCACTTTTGGAGGAGTATGCAAGAAAGTCTAGGTACTCGTCTGAAGTTCAGTACATCTTACCACCCGCAGACAGATGGGCAGTCGGAGCGCACTATTCAGACCTTGGAAGATATGTTGAGGGCTTGCATGTTAGACTTCGGAGGATCATGGGAGGACCACCTACATCTTGTAGAGTTTTCTTACAACAACAGCTATCAAGCGAGTATTCAGATGGCTCCGTTTGAAGCATTGTATGGAAGAAAATGTAGGTCTCTTGTGTGTTGGAGTGACATGGGAGAACGTCAGATTTTGGGACCCGAGTTGGTGGTCAACACCGTAGAGACAGTCAAGAAGATTTAGGGACACTTGCGAGCAGCGCAAGACAGGTAGAAGCAGTGGGCAGACCTTCATCGTCGTCCCTTGGAGTTCAAAGAGGGCGATCACGTCTTCTTGAGGATATCACCGACCAGAGGCACCATCCGATTCGGAGGGCGCGGCAAATTGAGTCCAAGGTATATTGGACCATTTGACGTGCTCGAGAGAGTTGGAGAGGTGGCATATCGACTTGCGCTACCACCTTCACTGGAGGGAGTACATGACGTATTCCATGTGTCGCAGCTCAGGCGATATGTGGCTGACAGCAGTCATATTCTCGACCATTCAGAGATCACCATTGGGCCGAGCTTGTCTTACCAAGAGCAACCTGTGGAAATCCTTGATCGTCGAGAGAAGGTATTGAGGAACCAGTCTATTCCCTTGGTTCGCGTAGCTTGGAGGCATGGCGCGCCAGGAGAATCAACTTGGGAGCGCGAGGACGACATGTGCAAACATTTTTCGAACCTATTCGCAGACCAAGGTATGAATTTACATTGTTAATTTATATCTTATACCATCCTTGCATTCTATCGTGGCTTAATTTTAATTTCGAGGACAAAATTTTTACAAGTTGGGTAGAATATAAAACCCCCTTCCTAGAAAATCGTATATACACCTTTTATTTATTAATTATTAATTAAATTGTAGTAATTAGGTCTAAATAGAAGAAATAGATTTTTAATAATTTTTATGTTAGGTGTTCGGGCACTTAGATGACTTGTGGGACCATCAGGAATTTTTCGGAATTTATTCCATGTAGGAGATCCCTTGAGCTGTTGCTAGCCTAACGATGTGCAATACCCTACTATATAAATTTTCTTATATGTATATATATATACAAATATATATATGTATATATATATTTAAAGAAAAGAAAAGAAAAGAAAAGAATTAAATAAATTACTATTCATAATAAGTATAATAATAATACTAATAGTAATAATATAATAATAAGAGTAATCATACTACTTAGTACTTAGGAATCCTTATAGCAACATGAATTCTTAGCAATCCTTCAGCCGCAGCATAGTGCAACTCCTTAGCAACATTTGCTAAGGAACCCGCAATAGCCTTCAGCGGCCAGGACCCGAACCCCCTTTGCTTTCCAACCCATCCGCACTCTCCCTCTCTCCAAAATATATATAATATATATATATATATATATATATATATATATAATAGCTCTCTAAAACCCTAAGCTAGAAACTCCAGACTTCCTCTTCCCATCTAGAGCCGTCACCGCAGCCAGAGAAGCCCCACCAAGCCATCCAACCATCCCGTCGACTCCGACCTCGCGCGCTGCAGTTTCCCACTCGAGGCACCTTCACCCCGGCACGATTTTCCGTCGACTCGCTCGACCAAATGCTGTTCCGTTTTCATAGGTATGATCATCCCTTAACCCTCTCCAATATTCGTTTTATAGCCAACCTCAGAAAACGTGTGTCCCTAGGTGTAAAACAGCGTCCAAAGTGGACGGACAGACCCAATTCTGGGATCGCAGAATTCCAGAATGACCACCCGTATTGCCGAGTTCGTATCTCCCACCACAGAGATCCGAATTTGGTGATTCTTTTTGATACCTGTAGAATACCTGACCTAGTTTAATTTCTGTTAAATAACCCTGTGCTATTAGTCGCTGTGGACATAGTTATATTCGTCACAAAACTGTGCACACCCACTTTTTTCGGTTTTCCAAAAGTTGGAAAACGGAGCGCGCCCCGCCAAACGGGACCGCCCAGCCGTGTGCCAAGTGTACCCAATGGTGCACGCAGCATAACCGGACACGTGAAAATTTCGTGGGGACTGATTCGGACGCGTGTACGCGCCGGAATCAGGCCGTATCCGTGGACACATTTCGTGTTGCCACTTTTGTGGAACTCGCACGTATTTTGTGCACGCTTGTCAGATTGCGACAAAACTTGCGCCACTGGACTCGTGGTAACGCGCTGGTCCTGTGACCCAAATTTCACGCGATTCTGAGACGGTTGACCAAATCGCCAATTGGCGGGCCCCATAGTTGACTTTTTGGACCAAATTTTGTTCGGCTCATCGGAATCCATATTTGGACATACCGTTGGGTTCGTATTGACTTCTAGAGTTGTTTGACCTATAGTTTATCCCATTTAGAGACTGTTACCCTTGGTACGCTTTTCGGTGCAAAGTGGGCCACACGTGGACCCCACTTTTACCCAAAATTACCGTTTTGCCCCTGTATCCAAATTGGACGAAAGGGATGTGTTTTTTAGCTATTTTGCTCATTCCAGAAATGTTGGTGATATTTATTTTAGCATCCGGAGACGTTTGTTCGGAGTCCTTAGTTCCAGGTTCAGTGTCCTTGACATTTGGGCGCGTACACTTTACAGATTCCTTGCCAGGCAAGTATACCTTGCCATTGTACTGTTTTTACATTCCATATGAGGCATGCATGTTTATTTTCTGTTTATTTAGTTCATTTATTTTAAACTGCTATATAAACTGCGCGTCCAAGAAAACTTGGGTGCAACGACGGTGTCATCGTACTATATTTTATTTATGTATATGCATTGGACATACTTTATGAGACTACCCCATTTTTATGAGGCATTTATGTTTCATTGGCCATGACACTATTCATACACGAGTGTGAGTCACATGTAGGACACGGACTTGCGTATTCGGCTGGCCACTGGTACGTATAGGTCGTGCGACGGATAGGGATAACTGCCAATAGAAACTTTGCATGCTAGTAGACCTGGCGGTTATTAGAGGTATTATCGTGTCATGGACATGACATGCTTAGAGCATTGGGTGGGGAGAACAACAAGTACCGTATTTGGGCTCCTTTGCACTTTCCTTGTGTAACCCGTACGCTCCGCCGGAGATACGCGGTCATGATGACCCCTATATATTATCATGGCGGGCCTCCGACGTTCGAAAGTCGTCGTGCCTTTGTAGGCCCCTGGATCTCCAAGAGAACTATGCCAATCCTATTTATGGCCAGATAGCCCACTTGTTAGAAAGTTGTTCTCAAACTGCATTCACATAGATGGTTAGACGACCCCAATGGATGTTTATTTTCAGTACTTTATTGGCATGTGCTTTTTGTATCTTATTACGTCCCTCTGAGGACCTGGTCCCTTCCAGATATAGGTTAGCAGGAGTACCCGCAGGAGTATGGACCTGGACCTGACGCTACCTATCAGCCTGAGGAGATCTTACCTTCTGATTATATGTGATTCATTGCAGCTGTTTAGAGATTCTAGTTGCTATTCTTTTCTAGACATTTATTCTTATATTAGAGTTTATTCTCTTCTCTCTTTAGTAGTTTATTATAGTCGATTTGCAGTGGATTTGTCTCCACCCGACTATCACACTTTGAGATTACTATTTGAGACTGCTTCTTTGATATTCATTTATTGATTTCCATTATTCTATTATTTGTGCTGTGGATGAGATATAGAACTGCGTGTGACTTGTTGTGACATATATTTACCACTGTGGATTAGATATTCATGTACAGCGTACGTGTGTATATGGTTTCCATATATTGGAGTTCGTATACATACGGCTGGCGTGTTACGTATTCCTAGTCCTACGTATTTTGGGACTGGTGCGTGACACTATGCACAGGCTTGCTCAGTACAGTAACGTAACCGAGACAATATGCTCTCGACCTGCATGGGCCACCACAAAAATATGTCACGTTCCAGTCCCAAAATATATAGGACTAGGAACACGTTAGCATGCCAGCCGTATGTATATGGCAACTCTAATATATGGATACCATAATATACATGTACGCTGTAATATGAATATAAACTCACATGTGGTATAAATATAGTGTCACAAGTCACAGAAATACTAATCTCATCCATACAACAAGTCATAGAAAGAAATAACTAAACTAGAATAATGAGTCTGAATAATCCAAAACTAATAGTCGGGTGGAGACAAATCCACTACCAATGACTATATCAATACTAACATGAGAGAGAATGATAAATCTCCAATATAAATGAGATGATGATATAAAGGTATCAGCGAAGGGATCCCTCGCTAGAGATAATCACTGATGCTCAGAAGGTAAGACCTCCTCGGAAGAGATAAGTGGTAAGTCATGATCCGTGCTCCTGCGAAAAGTCATGAACATCTACACCTGGAAAGGGACCAGGTCCTCAGAGGGACGTAACAAGATACATAGAAGCATGCCAATTTGAATACAGTAAACATGCATAATATTTGAAAATATATAAGTACGCTGTACAAGACAATCTATATGAATGCAAATGAGAAAAACTTTTTGATGTATGGACAAGGGTAGGCTACTCGATCTAAGCCTCACAACTCACACACCCGTCAGGGGACATCAAAAATTATCATACCTCGGGGGTAGCGACCAGCGCGACTCTACAGAAATCGACATACCTCGGGGGTAGCGACCAGCGCGACGCACGCCCGTAGTGCGAGCTATATACTACGGTTTACCAGAGTGGTTAAAGACCATACGCCTAATGATTGTCCTCTCATGATACTAGGTGTCAAGTATGTGTCAACATATCTAATATATAGTAATGACTGAAAGAAACTACACATGCAATAAATATACATAAATACAATGAATATACAGAAATATAATAAATATGCAAAATACTGTAAACAATTTGGTAAGGTATCTTGCCGGGTCTGAAAAAGGATGAAGTCCCAACTCAAGGCGTCGTCCGATCTACCCGTCACATAAATTAAACAAGTTAGGTTACAAAAGTGGATGAATAGGTTTCTCAATTTTAATCTATTTTAATTCTGAATAAAATAACTTAAAATTATATTTTAATCTTATTATAATCTGATTTTATTGTTAAACTCTAATTTTGGTCCAACGAAAGTCAACTTTACGGATTTGTGATCCATGGCACGCAAATCGAGGCAATCCGTTGACCAAAAAATCAACCGACTCAAATCCTTGATTTGTGTATAGAATTATATAAATTTCAGTACTACATGAATATCGGAATCGACGGTTTCATAAAATTATAAGTCGGTAAAGAGTTATGTCCACAAGGGCGCACAAATGACAATTTCGGTAGTTTCCTATTTACGTATACGTTGCACGAATTTTATAGTAAATTAAAATTATATGTTAAATTCTGAAAATATTATTTTAAGTTCATCTTGTCAACTTTCTGAAACTTCAAACGGTTCATAATTTTGAATTCGGGATCTCCCAAAATATCGAAAATACGGAAACGCGTCTGATTTTGGACAGCTGGCACTTTCAGAATATTCTAGAAAAATGGGTTCTAAAATTATTAAAATAATTTATATATTCAGAAAACTAACCTTGATATGGTTCTAACAAAAAAAACTAGAGCGCGTTTGGAGTCCGGAGCTAGGAGATATCGTCTATTTAAGTCGTCATAACTACTAGAAAATGAGGTTGAATTTATGACGAATTTTGACTATTTTTGGACGAAAATAAGGAGAATTTGGGGAAGAAAAATATAAAGGATGAGGTATTTATAATGGTTTACATAGTTGAATACGACTAGGATTGGCTAATTTGGATAGTATTAGGATGAGTTTAAATAAGGATAGGATATGCATGAAGTTGCTTTCCTACTAGGCTCAGGATTTGAATTAATTTAAAATAGAGTTTGAATTTATCTCAATAATTTATAATCTTAAATAGAATTAAATATAATACAAATAATATATATATAATCTTATTAATATCTATTAACACTAAATTAGCATCTATCTAATATTAAGACTATATATATCCAAATAAATCCTAAATAATTTCAAAAATCTAAATATTTTTTTTTAAATTCTAAATAAATTACAGAAAATATATAATTAAATTTTTAACCTAAAATAAATATTTTGTAGGAACAATATGCAAGTATGGTCTTACACTAAATCATGGAAGTCCTAAAAATTTACGTTTCCTATGTTTTAATTACCTAAAAATTCTAGAAAAATCTCCAAAAATCTAAAATAGCCTAAAAATAATTCTAAATAAATATTTACATAAGTAAATATACTAAGAAAATTATTTTCTAATTAACTAATAGAATATTTTAAAGTAATTCAATATTTAAAATAATCTATAATAAATAAAAATAATATAAAATACACACAAAATACCTATTTTTGATGAGGGAGTTTACATATGCATGTTTACTGTATTCAATTGGCATGCTTCTATGTATTTTGTTACGTCCCTTTGAGGACCTGTTCCATTTCCAGGTGTAGACGATCTTGACTATTCGCAGGAGCACGGATCAAGACTTGCTACTTATCTCTCTTTCGAGGAGGTCTTCTCTTCGAGTCTCATTGTTCATTAGATGTACTTATGTGGTTTCTCTTATATTCTAGTTGGTAGTGGATTTGTCTCCACCCAACTACTTATTCTTATCAAGCATTTTATACTTGATTCAGTTACATAGTTTTTTGGTTATTTGATTATGTGGATGAGATCTAGTTATGCCCTGTGACTTATGACATAAATCTATACCACTTGTGAATTATTATTCATAATACAGTGTACGGATGTGATATGATTTCCATATATTGGAGTTGACATATACATACGGTTGGCATGCTTACGTATTCCTAGTCCTACGTATTTTGGGACTGGGGCGTGACATATTTTTGTGGTAGCCCATGTAGATCGAGAGCATATTGTCTCGGTTACGTTACTGTATCGAGCAAGCCTGCGCATAGGATTAGAGTATAGGATCTCATCCATTTATTTAATCACCTCCCTTGATTTTATTTCACACTCTTATTTGATAGCTTGCATTGCATCTTGCTTGATCCTTTCACAACGTTAATCTTCTCCTTTCTCTCGTGCTCGATAGGTGTAAACCCCCTCGATTTATTCTGTAGATAGTTAGAGTGGACCAGGAAAATTTTTGATAGAAGATATTGAGGTTTAGAGTAAAGGATATTTACCTGGAATTTTAATCCAATTAATTTAAACCATTGGCACACCCTATCTTTGTCTAATTATTCGGAGCCCATTAACAGCCCATAAATTCCGTACAAATATTGTACACTCGACTTAACTCGCCAAATTAGGCACTGGACCTTTCTGACTGTTAAAATCAACTTTTGTGTGCTCTAAATTAATTGCGCAACATTTCCGAAAATCGTAACCCGTATTTAATTCCGTGTCGGACACCTGTGTCGTTACCCTCAATTTTGGGGTACCAACTTAACCCGTTGAGCCGGACCAACTAAAGGGTCCAAGACTGACTCCAAGCTCCCACCATTTTTGGCCTTTGCGCCGTTTCCGGATTTTGACCCCGCAGGCCCCAATTAAATTAAATTCGCGGGACGCGTTATCTATATTTAAATCAGGATTTACCAACTTTATAAATTACATTTTTATCCTAAATTAATCCCAATGCCCTTCAATTTAGACCCGCGCCTAACTCGCAACACCCCCTCACAATGACAATTTTTACATATATTTTTCTCCGCAATTTTTACGTTATTTCATGTGTCCATGCAAATTCTCGAATTTACGGGGGCTTATTTGCAATTAATAAATTGTTGGCAACATTCCATTGGTCATGATTAATTGAGAGGGTCCCAAAATAGGGTCCCAAAATAGGGTCCCAATCCCAATTCCCTCATTCCCTCATGAAGAAACCCCACACCCTATCCATATTAAATCATAACCACTCATTCTACCTAGGATGATCATCACCACTCATTCTAACCTACACACTCCCCTATAAAGTAATACCTACTCCCCACCCTCAATGAAACCAACCGGCCCTAATCCCAAAGATCTCTCTCTCTCTCCTACCTCATTAACTTTCTTCATGCAAGAAGAAAGCTCCCCACTTCTCCCTACCCATTCTTCTTCTTCTCCCTTCCTTCCTCTTCACTTCACCTACTCCACCCTAACCCGACTTCACCCGTCGGCCGAGCGCCAACTCCGGCCAACTCCTCCACCGGCCAACCTCATCCCCTCTGGTCGGGCACTGTTCCTCCGCCCTGCTGACCGCGAGCCAGCTCCACGAGCCTCTCCCCCTTGAGCTGCTGTTTCCCCCAAGCCGGCCACCCCACGCTCCGGCCATTGCCCGACCACCGAGGCGACTCCACAGCAGTCCGCGGCCACCCGCTGAAGTTCCCCGCTGACCCGTGCGTCCGGCGGCACCACTGCAGCCGCGGCCAACCCGCTGCAGTCCGCGGCCACCCCCGCGGCGGCCCGTGCGTCCCCCCGATCCCCGCTCCGGTCCCGCCTGCAAGTCTCCCTCCGCCGGCCAGAGCCGGCCGACCACCATCAACACCATCACCATCACCACCTTAGCTTCTTCACCACCACCGTCGCCAACTCCTCCGGCCAACCATCCTGCGGCGAGGTCGATTCTCCTCTCCCTCTCATTCTTTTAAATTCCAGATTTATATATGGTTGTAAATAGGAATTTCTTACATATATTTAGGTGTTATTGTTAGCTAGGGTTTTGGGTTTAAGTATGTGGATGGCTAGTGTAATTTAGTAATTAAAATATATGAATGAGGTATTTATATAAGTGAGGTTATTGATGGTTAAATGTGAATATGGATGAGGTAGTGTTTAATGAGGTTTAATATATTTCTAGTGTTTATATAGTGATGATATAGATGATTAGTGTAGTAAAATATTTGAACTACAGGATTAAGATTAATATGGATCTTAATGGCTTGAGGTTATGTTATCATGTTTTAGGGTTTTGTAGTGTAGTGACCTTGTGACTTATGAATTATGAAGTTGGATTTGGATATGGTGTTTCGGTGGAAAAATTTAGGGTTGGCTGCTACATTCTATATCAAGATTAAAAGACGTGTTCGAGGAAAATAGAGTCATGACCTTGGAGACAACTAATCGGGAAGTCATGTACATGGGGGAAATGTTAGTTTATTTTCGGAATAAATTAGAATCGAAAGGAGTGTACCATTGATTAGATGCTTCAACCATTTTACCGATAGTCAACTATAGTTAGCCCCCCTAGTGACTTGTCCCTGTGAGTCGTATTTGAGATTGAGTCTAGAAGTAGATGTGTGTAGCACACCTGCCTGTCCTAAGTGGTTTATTGATTCTGGTTTGTATCTCTTCACTAGGTATTGCGGGATCTGAGGACTTGGACGTCGTACCGGGACTCCGTCACCAGCAGCCGCACGCAGGCAAGTGTACCTTGCCATCCTGTATTTCAGTTTACAGATATTGTTATTCTTTTGTACATTGTGCGCGTATTTACGTTGATGTTCGATATTTCATGTCCGGTTCACAATCGGGTGTTGTCATTCGACTTAACGTATTAGAATAATTACTGTTGCTTTATAGCACCTCGATGCACGTACCAGAGTACATCGATACCCCAGGACACACTCATACACTGTGTTCATGCCAGATTCCTATATCCTGATACTGACATCATGACCAGAGACTGGGACGACCTTAGGGTCGCGTCTGTTGAGTTATTTCCATGTGTTGAGACTGTAGCTAGAGGTTCAGGTTCAACGCACAATCGTTGACCGCTTGGGAAGGGAAAGACAGTTACTAGACGTTTGGGCTACTCTGCACGCGCTTATATATATGTAGTATTTTCTAGTGATACCTGTATCTAGTGTAGCTGTTTCACCCGTGTGACTCTTTGCCCGGAGCTGCGGTACGTGCCGTGTGTTTCCGTGTCCGGAGCTACGATTTTATATTAGAAAGCCCACGTGTCGAACATTGTCTTTAAACTGAGTCACACTTGTTTGGTTGTTCTAGATTACCCTGTTGCTGCACTTGTACTTTCTGTTTACTTGGCATGCTATATTTCTGTACCTTGTTACGTACCTCTGAGGACCTGGTTTCCTGCCAGTTTTGCAGCATAGATGAGTACGGAGCACTTGGAGATACTGATGGAGTGGCATATCTTACGAGCATGGTACCAGGTACTCATATATTTATCTACCGACATTATGGTTATTGTACATTGGTTATTCATCTGCTGTTGTAGCCTAGTTTTATAGACTCATACTTCTTCTCGAGTCTATTCGAGTTAATGTGTTATGGGGCGGCCGACTCTAGCACATATAGCTCTTTCTTGTATACTGTTGTACATTGTGGATTGGGACATAGAGGTTTACATTTATGGAATATCTAGGTAGTGCCCTTTATATTACAGCTTATACGTATTCGAGTCAGACCCGAGTCTGATCGAATGCGTAGCTGGCGTGTCACGTATTTCTGGTCCTACGTATTTTGGGACTGGGGCGTGACAATAGGGGTTAAAAAGATAACTTTTACTAGGTATATACACTCTATTGTTCAATAACACCATTAGTTAAATTCTTGTAAGTCGGGTAGTATGCCTTATAACCTAGTATCATATTTTGACCCATTGTTGAAGTATAATTTAATGACACCAACTATAGGCTTGTATAAGAAGATAGTGTTTATCCAGACTGTAGAACTTAGAGAGCCATACCCCCATTTGGTCGACTATAGACTTAGACAAGAAGTTAGTATGACAATTGTAGAGGCACAACACCGGTCTTCTTGGTGAACTTAAATTATTTTGTACCTTCCTTCATCATAATTCAACGTACTTATATTTTTTGGACTACCTCCGCTTATGCTGCTATTTTATAGCCTAGTTTTGCAAGCTTATTCTTTTATCGAGCTTGTTCATGACATATGTGTTATTGGGGATGCCTACTAATGCATTGTCTAATCAGAATCAGTGTATTACAGTCTGATCAACCTTAATGCACTTGGTTCGCTCTTCGCATGACTACATTACGTGGATTGAGATATAGTTGACTCAGTATGTTAGACGAATATACTTGCCCTCTAGACAGGTCAGAGCATATCATAGCAAGTACATAATTGTTCTGATATGAACAAGCGAATAAGAATTTACCAAAATAGGTTCTCATCCACAACTGCCCTGAAAACTCTCTTTTTGAATTCTTTAATCGCCTTGAACCTCGTACTTGTATTCTATCACCTCCTCCTTGAATTCTTTATTATTGTTTTTTGTCTTTCCCTATTTCGGAAAGACGAACGCTCGTGCTTGGTATAAGTTTGATACACGGAGAGTACCAGATATACTCCATAGGCCAATCACATCACTTTATGACTATCTTTTGTAATTAAGGGTATATCACATGTGATATATTTGGTGTTAAATTTTTTGAGGATATGTTAATATTTTAACTAGATGGCATACCCACAATGCTAATAGATGACACGAGTAGCAGTAGTAGTATTCTCATTCCTATCACCATCTCGCCCCCTTGGGTGGCTCATCTTCTCTTTCATATCCATTCTTTATCCCATGCTTAATTCTTCCTATTGTAGTTGCATCTTTTTGTGCCATCATGAATTGTTGATTTACTTCAACCTCACCCTTTATTTTGTTAGTTAAAACATAAATGGGTTAGTAATGATTAATAACTAAAAGGATAAGTTCATAATGATAACCCTTATGTATATGCACTATAACAATATATGTATTCTCTTATTATTTTTAAACTATGAGTAGCATCCTTTAGTCTAACAGGAATTAGTTGGATTGTTGAAATAGTTTATACTTCTAATAGTTTTATAAAGTTTGTCAAGACCTTAATTGTTGCCCTAAAACTTAGACTAAGCTTAGGAAAGAGTTGAAGGCACTTGTTACGAACTGATGACTATGATAAATCGCTGGCAAGGTAGCGACAGCTGCAGCCAGACCATTATAGTAGAGTAGTCAAATTATTTGCAGACATACTGGCCAGGTGGCGTGGCAGTATTAGACTACAATACTTGACAGTTACAGAGAAAAATCATGGTTATGAGATTCCAGACAAGTATCCCAAAACTTTCGACCCAATGAATAAACTCGCCTTATAACCTAGACAATAGCCTCAAAAGTCTTGACTACTAGTAGAATTCTTATAAGTTGGGTAGTGTAGATGAGTTAGAGGATAAAAGAATAGTGTATAGACAATAAGAGAGAAAAGTGTTAGGGTGACTGACCATAACCTTTTAAGAAGCGCTGCTAGCTAGCAACGGAGTGTTAATAGTTATAGTGATTTATTACGAATATGGGTTAGTATTAATTTCGAGGACGGAATTTTTGTAAGATGGGTAGAATATAAAACCCCCTAATTTTAAATATTATATTTAATTAATTAATCATTGAATTTATTTATATTATTTCTTAGTTAATTAGAAAATAAAATTTATTGATTTAATTACCTAGATAATTACTCATTTAGAATTATTGCACAAAAATTATTATTTTTATTTTATTTTATTTTAGCAATCCTTGTAGAAGAGTGATAGATTTTTAGAATTTATTTTTGTGTATAAATATTTTTAGATTTATAACCCCATCCATATATATATATATATATATATATATATATATATATATATATATATATATGTAAATAATATATAGTTATTAATAATATATAGTTAATAATAATAATAATAATAATAGTAATAGTAATAGTAATAGAAATAATAATAATAATAGTAATAATAATAATAATAAATAAATAAATAAAAAGGAAAAAGAAAAAGAAAAAGAAAAGAAAAGCAAAAAAAAAAAAAAAATCAAACCTTAAACAAAAACCTAAACAAATCCTTAAAAGCTAATATAAAACCAAATAATAACCCACCCCCCCCCCCCCCCCCGCGCGACTAGACCTCTCCCTCCCTCTCCCTATCTCTAATATATATATATATATATATATATATATATATATATATATATATATATATATACACACACACACACACGCATACGTATAATACCATCTAAACCCTAACCCTTACCCTACCTTAGCCTCCGGCGGCCCCGCACCGACGACCTCAGCCCCGACCGGCCGACCGCCGTCGCCCCACGCCGCTGCAGCCGCCGCGGTCGTCCGCGTGTACGCACGCGCGCGCATATGCACAGCAGCGTCCCATCTTCACGGTATGTTATCTCTCTCATCTCTCGTCCTTTTCTCAAGCGGTTTATCCGTGTACATTCACAACCTAACCCTCTAGGATTTTCATTCAAGCGGGATGAATTTTCGTGCCCTAGATTGGTAGAAAAATCGACTAGAAAATGGTCGAAAAACTGACCAAAAACTGTCCAGAATTTTAACACCAAACCCCCATGTTCATGCCTAATTTGCCACCAACCTGTTTAATATTTTTAAAATCTAATTGAAGAGTTTTCTTCTCTATATAACCGAGAATTTAATTGTTCTTTTACTTTTTATTAATTCGTTTCATTCGTTAAATTATTCGACCTCCAAAATGACCAAAAACTTGTTATTTTAAAACTAAAATTTTGTGATACAGAGTATCGCCAAACGGGACCGTCTCATCATATACTAATTGCACCAAAAGGCGTGTATGGTATATCCTGACGTGTGGGCTTTCACGAAAGTTGATTCGGACGTATGTGCGCGTCGGAATCAACCCGTATCCATAAAAAGTCCCTATATCGCGACTTTTATAAACTATCACCCCATTTTGTGTACGCTCATCAGAATATGACAAAACTTGCGTCATTGGATTTGTGGTATCACGCTGGTCCTGTGACCCAAGTTTCACGCAATTCTGAGATAGTTGACCAAGCCGCCTATTCGCGGGCCCTACGGTTTGACTTGAAGGGCGAATTTATGATCGGCTCACCGGAATCCAAAATTGGACATATCGTTGAGTTCGTATCGACGTTTAGAATTTATTTAACCTATAATTTGTCCCATTTAGAGACCTTTATCTCTGTCATATTTTTCGATGCAAAGTGGGCCATATGTGGACCCCACTTTGACCCAAAATTATCATTTTGCCCCTGTGTCCAAATTGGACGAAAGGATAGACTTTTCTGACTATCTCGCTTATTTTAGGAATGTTGGTGATATTTATTTCAGCATCCGGATACGTTTATTCTTATGCCATAGTTGTTGATCTTGTGTGCTTGATACCTGGACGTTTACACTTCGTAGCTTTCTTGCCAGGCAAGATACCTTGCCAAATTTCTTATAGTACTTTGCATGCTTATCATATTTTTATATATTCATTATATATGTATTTTCTTTCAGTCATAATTATATACTATATATATGTTGACACACACTTGACACATAGTATCATGGGAGGGGAGGACAATCAGTAGGCGTATGGGCTACCCACTCTGGTAAACCATAGTAACTAGCACGCACTATGGTAGTTGTGTCACGCTAGTCGCTACCCTCGAGGTATGTCAATTTTTGGTATCGCGATGGTCGCTACCCTCGAGGTATGACGGCTTCTGATGTTCATAGACGTGTGTGTGAGTTTTGACATAGATAGAGTATTCTATACCTACCCATACGTTGAAATGGTTGTCCTCACTATGCATTTTCATATAGATTGTCTAGTACATCGTACTTATATATTTTCTGTCTATTATGCATGTTTACTGTATTCAATTGGCATGCTTCTATGTATCTTGTTACGTCCCTCTGAGGACCTGGTCCCTTTCCAGGTGTAGACGATCTTGACTATTCGCAGGAGCACGGATCAAGACTTGCTACTTATCTCTCTTTCGAGGAGGTATTCTCTTCGAGTCTCATTGTTCATTAGATGTACTTATGTGGTTTCTCTTATATTCTAGTTGGTAGTGGATTTGTCTCCACCCAACTACTTGTTCTTATCAAGCATTTTATACTTGATTCAGTTACATAGTTTTTTGGTTATTTGATTTTGTGGATTAGATCTAGTTATGTCCTATGACTTATGACATAAATCTATACCACTTGTGAATTATTATTCATAATACAGCGTACGGATGTGATATGGTTTCCATATATTGGAGTTGCCATATACATACGGCTAGCATGCTTAAGTATTCCTAGTCCTACGTATTTTGGGACTGGGGCATGACAGAGATCAGGACTCCAACGTTCGAAATTATAAACGTTTTTGATGACTGAACTCTACCCGAACTCTGTCCACGGAATACCTATAAATAGGCATTGAACTCTCCATAGTTTTTCACTAATTCACTCATACTTTCACTTTCCTATTGAGAGCTTTACAATCTTCCTCTTCCCAAGATCAATTCTCTAGCGTTCTAGTGCTAAGTGCGATCACAGTTAGAAGTCTGTTCGAGTTGTAAAAGCTTGATTTTTGAGTTTTCTTTTCAAGTGTTTGAAGTCGGCGTGCCCTTCGGATCAAATCATGTCGTAGTAAGAAGTCAGGAGTCATTCGAATCAAATCTCGTATTGTAAGAAGTCGGCAAACCTTTGGATCAAAACTTGTAGTTGTACCATATTTCACAAATAATAGATTTAACTCCGAGCAAGAGTTATCAGGACTTGATTAGTCCTCCACGAGGGAAACCAATATATATCGTGGTGTTTGCGTTTATGATCTCTAAAATCTATTTTACTTTTCATATACTTGTTATTGTTGTCATAGTTTTAGTTGGTTATTAGCCTTAATTTTGATTGGGATAATTATTTCGCTGCACTATACTCATCCCTCCTCTAGCGTTGCCATACAAGCCTATAATTGGTGTCAAAGTATTGTTCTCTTATATAGGACTCACATCCTAGAGTAGATCCATGGCAACCACAAAATCCATCTACACTAACAATGGTGAAAGTCAATCCACAAATAGGCCACCCCTATTTGATGGTACCGATTATACATGCCGAAAGACGCATACGAGTATTTTCTTAAAATATCTAAATTATTATTTATGGTTTTGTGTCATTAATGGTTACAAAAAGATTGACAAGGCAGAAGATGATTATACAGAAGAAGAAAAGAAAGCATCAAGTTTTGATGCAAAGGCAATGTCTCTTTATTGTGCCCTAGACAAAAGTGAGTTCAATCGCATCTCCACCTACAGTATATCGCATGAGATCTGGAAATTGCTTGAAGTCGCCCATGAGATGTCACGCCCCAGTCCCAAAAATACGTAGGACTAGGACACGTAAGCATGCCAGCCGTATGGATATGGCAACTCCAATATATAGAAACCAAATCCACATGTACGCTGTAATATGAATATCAAATCCACAAGTGGTATAAAACATACGTCACAAGTCACAGGGTATAATCTATATCTCATCTACGAAAATCAAATATAAATAATTACCAACATCTATGAAACTAGATCTCAATAAGAAGTATCTAAGGATGATAGTTGGATGGAAACAAATCCACTACCAACTCGAATGGAAAGTACAACACAATAAACACAATATAAGTATACCAGCTAGCAATCACGGCTCGAAAAGAAGGCATCCTCGAAACATACGTAACCATCCGAATCTGCGCTCCTGCGAATACTCAAGAACAGATACACCTGGCAGGGGACCAGGTCCTCAGAGTGACATAACAAGATACTTAAACACATGCCAATAAAGTACTGAAATAAATATCCAAAGGGTTACCTAACCGTCTAAGTAAATGCAGTTAAGAACAACTTTCCCCACAAGTGAGCTATTTGGCTGAAAACTGGGATTTGGCATGGTTCTCTTTTGGAGATCCAGGGGCCCAAAGGCACGTCGTCTTTTGAACGGCGGAGGCCCGCCAATGTACATAATATATATAAGGGTCATCACCACCCGTATCTCCGGCGGAGAATCCGGGCGCACAAAAAAAGTGCAAAGGAGCTCAAATGCGGTACTTGTTGTTCTCCCCACCCCCATGCTCTTAAGCATGTCACATCCATGACACAATATGGTTCATAGCCTATCCTTAGTACCCTGGCTCAATCCTGCAACTAAACAAGGACAAGGATAGGACCACCGTACTACAATAGGCCATGTACCTAGACCTCTAATAACTGCTAAGTCCACTAGCATACAAAGTTTCTAACAGCAGTTATTCCTAACGCACGGCCCACACGTACAGGAGGCCAAACCTGCACGCAAGTCCGTGATCTACATGAGACTCACAACTCGTGTAACAACTGTGTCACGGCCAATGAACCTAATGATGCTACATGATAATGGGGTAGTCTCATAAACAAGGTCAATGCAATACATAAATAAAAACATATCGCGACGACACCGTCGCGTGCATTTTATATAACAGTAAAAATATATGAACTAAAGACAGAAAATAAAGATGCATGCAACATATGGAATATAAATAACAGTACAATGGCAAGGTATACTTGCCTGGCAAGAAGCTGCAAAATGTCACGTCTAGATGTCCAATACACATGACCAGAAGCTATGGCCTCAGAACAAATATCTCCAGATGCTGAAATAGATATCACCAACATTCCCAGAATAAGCAAAATAGCTAGAAAGTACTTCCCTTTCGTCCAATTTGGATACATAGGTAAAACTGTAATTTTGGGTCAAGTGGGGTCCACGTGTGGTCCACTTTGCACCGAAAAGCGTATCAGGGTCAAAGGTCTCCAAATTTGTCAAACTTAGTGTCAACAAGTCAGGAACGATGATACGAACCCAACGAAACTTCCATAATTAGATTTCGATGAGCCGATCACAAAATCGCCCGTCAAGTGGAGGTGTGGGGCTCACGATACGCGATTTTGTCAACGTTCTCAGAATCGAACCAAACTTGGGTCACAGGACCAGCGTATTGGTACGAGTCTGATGGTGCAAGTTACGTTTCAATCCGATGTGTGTACACAAAGTTACGTCGTGTTCCAGAACAGGTGGATACGGGGCGTTGTCGGCGGATACGCGTTGATTCCGGTGTGCACGCGCATCCAAATCAACTTCTGCGAAATCCCGCACGTCCGTATCAATGGCGCGCATATTTTGGTGAAGACCGCACGCTACCAAGTCGTCCCGTTTAGCGGGGCGCACACAGTTTCGGGGTAAAACAAGGCATTATTTTTTCTATTTTTGGATCGCGGTTCGCGATCACCACAGGACGCAATGCACCGAGCGGGTTACACGGTCATCGAGGTGGTTACGCAGTCTACGCGACACAACTGACGGAACAAAAAATGGAATAACGAGGAGAGAGAACGGGTTACCTGAACAGGGCTCCGTGGAACTGGGTTTCTTCGTGTCCGGGTCGAGTCTGCCGTGTCCGGTCACTGTGTCCTGGGTTAGGGTTTAGGGTTCTACTGTATCGGATCATGCTGTGTCCGTGTCAGCAGGGCAGCCGGAGAGGGTTGCTCGACGTGGGTGGCTGACATCCGGAGGGAGGAGATGGAGAGGAGGTCGAGGGTGGAGGTCTAGGTGTGGCTGTAGTTGTGTGGTGGTGACTGGCCGAGGGAGATGGAGGCGGTGGCTCGAGGGGAGGAGAGGAACGGAGGAGGCTAGGGCGGAGCGGAAGGCTGTGGAGTGCTGGTGGTCCGGCGAGGGAGATAGGGTTCCGCCGTCAGGCGAAGAGGAGGTGAAGGTGGAGGCTGGTGGTCGATCGGGCGGCTCCGGCGAGGTAGGAGGAGCACGGCGGGTTCAGCGGGGAGTCGAGGATGTGCAGATGGTGCTGCGAGTGGTGAGCGGCTGTTCGTCGAGGGAAAGGCAGAGGAAGGGATAGGAGGACAGGGAGGATGGCTTGGTGGGTGGTAATGGCGGTGGTGAGTGGTTGCTCCGGGGTCGGGGTGCATCTCATGGGGACGTCGAGGGGATGACGGTGGTGTCGTGTAGCGTTGCAGAGAGATCCGGCGGAGGAAAGCAGCGGCGTCGGGGCTCCGGTCAGGGGGGATCGATGGGGAAGGAGAACAGTGGTGGCGGTAATGGCGGTTCTCATCGACGAGGGGCTGCGGGTCAGCGTTCAGGCGACGGCGGGGCTGCTCGTCGAGTCAGGGCGGCTGCTCGTGGGTGATCAGTCGAGCGGTCGATGACGAAGGGTAGAGTCGGGGGAGGTTAGGGTTCAGGCAAGGGGCTGCAGCGGCGGAGAGAGAGGGGGTTCGTCGGGAGGAAGAGGAGGAAGGCGGTGCTAGGGTTCAGGCGGCCGGCCGAGGCAGTTTAAATAGGGTAGGAACAATAATCCGGCTAAGATTGGGAATTAGGGTTCGGTTAGGGTTTTGGGTCCGGGTCGGGTTCGATTCGGATCCGACCCGACCCGACCCGACCCGTTAAGGCTGGGTTGGTCCAGTTTAACACGGTTTGGGTCGGTTTGGTTTGGTTTATTTAAGAATAAACCGGGTTCAATTTAGGGTTTAATTAGGTTTAAATATACATTGGTTTTTATGGCTTTAAAAATATTTCCGGAGTCCAATAAATTTACAGAAAATTACCCTATGTCCAGTTTTTCATTTTACACTAGAAAATATTATTTTTCTAATATTTTAATATTAATTAATATCCGTTAAAAGTTATTAAATTCAAAATACCTAGGTTTTAATTCCCGAAAATTACAGAAAAATTATGAAAAATTCAAATTAAAAATTCCTAAAAAATCAGGGGGTTTATATGAGAGCTGGAACGACAATGAAGCTAGTGATTCCGAAGAAGAAGAAAGTCCTCAACAAACTGAAAATATGTGCATGGTAGCATTAACCAACGAGGTACAAGAAAATTCTTTATTTGAAGAATTTTTATATGATGAATTATCAAATGCTTTCAACAATTTATTTGAAGATCACAAGAAGCTTAGAAGTAAATATAAGCAAGCTAGAAAATATATTAAATCTTATTAGCTTAAAAATAAAAAGCTTACTTGTTTATTGGATGAAGTTAGAGACAACTCATCTTTTGACAACTCTGTTGAAATGTCCACACTTAAGATTAGCCTAAATGAATAACTTGAATGCGTCAACGAAAGTGCACAAGAACATGCTAAACTTAAGGAGGAATAAGAGTCATAGAAGAAGTATTATATAGCCTCACTTAGGATTGATACTCTTACATCTAAATATGATGTGACATATGCTGTAAATAAAAGATTAGAAGTTCGATTAGGTAAAAAAAAATTTGAACTTATTACTCAATCAAGAACTAAACACAAAGTCACCCACGACAGATCAAATACACATGA
Organism: Iris macrosiphon; assembly: GCA_036927795.1. NCBI lineage: Eukaryota > Viridiplantae > Streptophyta > Magnoliopsida > Asparagales > Iridaceae > Iris > Iris macrosiphon. The sequence continues at coordinate 114,278,158 of JAYESA010000003.1, forward strand.
AGCAAGTAAGGCTCAGCTTCACACAATTACGTCTTCTACTACAAGTATCCAAAGAGGACACAACACACCACTTCACATACTCATACTTCTACATCTAGCACAAATGCCTATGCTACATGTTATTAATATGGTTTAAAAGGACATATTTCACATCAGTACAAGGCTATAAAATTGGTTGATATGTATATGTATAAGTGGGTTCCTAAAGCTAATCAATGTGGATCCAAATTTCTGATACCAAAGATTTTGCCTAAAATTGTAGGTAAAGCTTCTTATATGGGGACATAACACTGAGGAGTGAGTTGGTGATTGCAAAACTACAAATGTCATCTTTCAAGCAATTGCACCAACATAAGTATGGCCACTAGAGTCACTTCGGTAACATGTTAATTGGTTCTTCCAAATTTAACTAATCTAATATGTTTTTGCTTAGCTATAGTTCTCGTTAACATGTTTCCAATAGTTATATATTACCTGTATGTTTGCATATATGTTAATATGTGAAATACAACTTTACATATGTTGATGATTCCTTATCTTAAGCTTGAGTTAATTTCTATTAGGGATTTTGGATATAAGTTGCTTAAATTCCTTTCAATCTATACTCTTTAAAGTTAAAATTATTTTGGGTACATGTCGAAATGGTCCATTTGTCATAAATATGTAAATAGCTTAAGCGACACGTTATTTAAATGTCTTCGGACCACCGCTAGCTGAGATCTGGCCTCTACAGCTAACCCAAGATGATTAAGACTTTATATAATACGGATTTGCAAAGATATTTCGCTAGTGTTCCAGAATGCCGCATCAAATCCAAGCCGTATTTTTTATGACTAAAATTGTAGTCTCATGCATGCTTAAATTCTAGTTATTATTCATTTCAACTCTAGCATGCTTAGAATATCTTGAGTATATTTAACTGAGTTTTTGAGTAGATGATTATGTTTAAGTAAGATGGTGTTCTATTAAGTGAGTTAATATCTTTTCTATCATAAATATATGTGATTTGCACAAGTTGCTTAAAAATATTTTATATTTTACAAATTTTGTTTTCATATATAGATGGTTTAAAACTATATTTTAGCCCTAAACATGTATTTAAAGTCGTGTAACTTAGTAATATTTTTTAACACATGTTATATCATATATATATATATATATATATATATATATATATATATATATATATATATATATATTTGAAAGAAGCATTGCACAGCTCCTAGGTCAGTTCTGGAAACAGGGAGACAGAACTCGGGCCGAGTTTGATCCATGACCGAGTTCGGGCTGAACTTGGTCACCCTATTTCCAGAACATCATCTCAAAATTCTGGTCCCACTTTTTGATTTAAGTTGGCACCCTTTCAAAACCTAAACCTATTTCTATTCAGCCAACTCGAGAGCAGCCCATATTCATCTTCTACCTCCAAACTCTTTAAACCCTAACTTGGTGGATCTCTCTCCTTAAGCCATCTCAGGTGATCCAACTCTATATCTAGATATATTTTACTTTCCATATACTTGTTATTGTTGTTATAATTTTAGTTGGTTAGTAGCCTTAACTTTAATTGGGGTAATTATTCTGTCGCACTCTTGTAACGCCCCAGTCCTAAAATACGTAGGACTAGAAATACGTAATATACCAGCTACGCATTCGATCAGACTCTGGTCTGACTCGAATACGTATAAGCTGTATAATAAGGGTAACTATCTAAGAATATTGAAATATCTATGTCACAATCCACATAAAGAACAAAATATCAAGAATGAACTACATGTGCTAAAGTCGGCCGCCCAGTAACACATAAGCTCGAATAGACTCGAGAAAGGAATATGAGTCTATAAAACTAGGCAACATCAGCAGATGAATAAACAATATGATTAAATAACCATAAATCCGGTAGAAATGATATAAGTACCTGGCACCAATGCCCGCATGATATAGCAACACACATCACCAACTCCAGGCAGGCTCCACGATGGTCTATACTGTAAAACTGGCAAGGAACCAGGTCCTCAGAGGGACGTAACAAGGTACAAGAAACAGCATGCCAAAGTAAAACAGTATAATGTCACATACTCAAGGGTAAACTACTGTAACAATCTAAGTGATATGCACGTGAGGACATCACTCGTACTCAGGCTGAAACTATTACCATGGCGTTAATGAGTCAATAACTCTGTAATGGAAGTTTAACAGTTCTCATTTCTCCTAATGAGTTTATTAGACAATAGGATATATCATAGCCAAATACAACTAGGGTAAAATGGTACCGATGAATACTTCATCACATATCATGGATGTCGTTGAATAATTCAGCAATAAGAGTCAAAATATAATATAATTCATCAAGGTGATTATTATTATGTAAAGAGTACAATAGGGTTCAATTTAATGCAACACAAGTGTCATGGACGTAGGTTGGCATGAATGAGATACGGGTATATCGGTGGTTAGGGTAATGGGTTGCCGATGTACAATTTGATTTAATTGCAACGAAACTGACTAATTAAGAATAGGTTTTCTAGAAGAAGGTATGCCACGAATGTTGTGGGATCTATATGGAGTATGAGACTATATATTTGGGCGTAACAGCAGAGTCATGAGTGAAGTAGGTCCAGTTAGACTCATAAATCTCAAATTTGTTGGAGGAATTGAGTCGATATTGCATATTAGAATTGCACGCAACGGAAAATGATATATATGTGTCATTTGTGTGCAAATGCGTCGTCAATGTTGTGCGACTAAAATGAAGAATGAGAAGATGAGTTTGTGAGTGATAATTATATCATGGGTGTAGAGTGGCTAGTCTAGGTCATAAGGGTAGAAGTTGTTAAAAAGGAAAGGATAGTGTTGTGCTCCAAATATCCGAGCCACAATCAAGGATACAAAATTAAAGAGGTAATTCAATCTGTTTGGAATTAATCCTAATCAATACCAAATAAATTTAAATTTACCCTGAAATTCAAAATAACCCTATACTAATACCAGGGGATACGATCTACCCAACTTATAAAAAATTAAGTTGGTATCCGAAACTATAGTCGGGGTCCTGCTAACAAGATTTCTGGAAGGGCCTACAAGAAATCTAGAGTTTATTGGTCATAATTAAAGATTCTCTAAGGAAACCTAAATACTGTTAGGGTTCTATTGGTAAACAACTCTATAAGGAAAATTGCTACCAACCAATATTGCTCATATATAGTTCTTATCTTCAACAAAATATAAGAAAGTGTTTGGTCGAGTATAACTAGGGCAATGTGGTAAAGAGACTTCGATCATACCATGGCATTGATGATGAGAGGACGAATCGAGGAAATCACAAAGGAAACCATGTCACGCCCCAGTCCCAAAATATCGAGGGACTAGCCACGTGACAATGGCCAGCAACACACTCCAATGGGCAAACCCAATTTAATGGACCCGTTAGAGTGTACTTAAGCTGTAAAATAATCTAATGGTCTACGATACATGTCACAGTCTAGTTCTAATCTCATCCATGGAAGGTAAATACAAATAAAATGTCAAACTAATCAAAGAGAAATATAATCCAACAAGTCTCAATAAAATATCTTGGGGAACAACCCGATAATGAGTTTAGTACAGTAATCCACGAGACAGGAAATAAAGAAACTAGAAAAAGAAATAACTGAGTATATAAAACAAATACTCAGAAGAAATTCTCTGACAACACCTCATCCTCTGGTGCTGGTACTGCTCCAGTGTCTGCTCTTGTCCCGTATGTCTCGGGGTAGATCTCCTCTGCTATACCTGGGGATATAATCCGGATCCAGGTCCTCAGGAGACATAACAAGGTACAAGAATAACTCAAGACAAAATAAATACAGTATATAAAATGTATCAATAGGGCAAACTATATAACCAGCTATATGATATACAAATAAGAGCATCACTAGTACTCAGGCTGAGACCACTACAAGCTCTGTGTCGGAGAGCCTGTAGCAGTGATATCACGTAGTGGGCCTAGCTCTGATGTAGAGACTACATCACCGCAATAATAAATAAATAAATAAATATATATATATATATATATATATATATATATATATAATCAGCCTATAGCTGTGTGTCTCTTTTCACCTAATGTAATCACACGTCTCATGTTCATGATATCTCATGTCCATAATACGCAAGATCATGATCTCTAACTATTACAGCGAGTCATAATGATATCTATGTATAATGCAAGTCATATGTCATGAATCCTGTAATCCTATACAGAATCACCTTGAGTATCTCAGGAAAGTTTCTGTCTCATGAATAGTGTCAGGTGTTCTATGGTATGACGTACTTGGTAAAGCAAGCACGTAAAGTATAGAGGATCGTGATATCAACTCTCTAAGTGACGTTACACGACTCCGTGTACGGCGTCAACACCCGAATAATGTTTGGACGCTAAGCAACGTCTCACGGTCCTAGGTTGAACAGATACATCACAGAAATAAATCAAGAAATAATATGAGAGCAAGTACTGCAAGTTTAGCAAGGTACACTTGCCTGGGGTTTGAGCTCCTTCAATTGCTTCGGTAACAGTGAGATCTTCAGATACGCCTCCGGATACTGAAATAAAAATTACTATCACTCTCAGAAGACATAAAATAGCTAGGATTGCCTACCCATAAGTTCAATTTGGACACATGGGCAAAATTGACAGTTTCTGGTCAAAGCGGGGTCTACATGCGACCCACTTCGCACAGAAAAATATGACAGAGACAAAGTTCTCCAAATTCGTCAAACCTAGTGTCTACGAGTCTAGAACAACGATACAAACCCAATAGAATATCCAGAACTGGATTTCGATGAGCCGATAACAAAATCGCCCGTCAAGTGGAGCCGTAGGGCCCCCGATACGGAATTTCGTCAACGTTCTCAGAATCGAACCAAACTTGGGTCACAGGACCAGCATAATGCTACGAATTCAATGGCACAAGTTTCATCACAAAACGACAAGCACACATAAAGTTATAACGAGTATCAGAACAGGCCCGATACGGGATAATTTTAACATATACGCGTTGATTCCGGTGTGCACGCACATCCAAATCAACTTTCACGAAATCCTACACATCCGCATTGATGATACGCGCCTTTTAGTGCAATTCGCACACGATGAAGTCGCCTCGTTTAGCGGGACGCACCCAGTTTCAGAAGAATTTGGGTTTTGAAAACCAAGTTTTTGGTCAACTTCACCCACGAATAAAATACAACTTACAGCAAAATAAAATAAACTAATTATATGTTTAAAACTTGGTTATATTATCTAATTTACTATTCAAGTTAATTTTGAAAATATTAACTAGGTTGGACATAAAATGGCTATGAATTTGGGAGTTCGGGACAGTTTCCAAAACAAAAAATTGGGTTATTTTTTCTATTTTTGCGTCGCGGTTTACGACCGACACAGGACACGATACCCCAATCTAATTACACAGGGTTCGAGAGGATCACATAACGAATATGTCGCATTAAGCCGTACAAGAATTGACACAGCGGGAGGAAGAAAAACTCACCGGAACAGGGGGTCGAAATCGACTGTACTGTGCGTGCACGATGGCGGGGCGGCAGTGCTCGGCCGGTCGGCGACGGCTGCTGTGGCTGCTTGGTCATGGTGGTCGTCGTCGTCATTGGAGTAGCAGCGGTCGGGTCGCGACGGAGTCGAGGGGCCGGAGTCATCGCCGGAGGTAAAGTGGTGATGGTGGTTGTGATGGTGATGGCGGTTGTGATGGTGATGGTGGTGGAGGTGATCGATTTATATAGGGTTGGCCGCGACAGTTTCGGGGAGGTGGACCGGAGGAGTCGGCCGTTGGGGAGGCGATGGGTCGACAGGTGAACGGTGGCGGAAAGACGAGCGGTCGGCGGCGTCAGGGTCGCTGAACGGTCTGATTTCGAACAGTTACAAAAGAATTGAATTAACTGGTCGGGTCGGGTTAGCGGGTTCGGGTCGGGTTCAGATCCGACCCATTAGGGTTGGGTTCAGTTGGGTTTAGTTTGGTTTGGTTCGGTTCAGGTTGGTTTATTCTGGTTTATTTAAAAATAATATTTTTAGCTGTTTAAAAATAGTTTTTGAGCCAAATAAATTTTTAAAAAATTATACTATATTCTAAATATAATTATACACTCAAAACTATAATTTTTATAATATTTGATTTAATTTCTAAAAATATTAATCCTTAAAGAACATTTATTTTAAATAATTAAAAAAATCATAGAAATTTCCAAAAATTATATTTTAATTTTAAAAAATCTAGATGTTTACAATCTACCCACCTTAAAAGAATTACGATCTCGCAATTAAGGAAATAAAATATAACCGATCAGAAGAGATGACGTAGTTGCAAGACATGTTTGAAGCACGACACAAAGGATAAAGAACCATGAATAAGAAGAAATCGAGAAGAAGGGTGAGGGTTTTGTTCGAGCCCAACACGTAGGAAAGGAATAAAAATATTTCCCTAGGCAATGAGAGATAAGTAATTCAAGAGTAAAGGAGCCTGGTTAGAGCAAGGATCAACTACAACTTATGAAAACTTGGGTACCAAGTACTAATCTAAACTAACAAGTTTATGCTAACATAATACTAGGCTTAGGCTAGGGAATGGAACTAACAGGCACGTGCTAAGGCATTACTAGGAATAGATAGCTATGATAAAACTTAAATCTTACTCGTATTCATTACTCCTCGAGTCTGTGCCTTCTCCATTGTTATCACAAAAGCATGTCTACGTCCTTGTGGTGGTGCCCTCTGCTGTTGCTGGGCCTGCTGAAAGAGTGCTGCTTGGGGTGCCAAAGGTGGCCTCGGCTGATACCCTCCTGGAGCTGGTGGTCTGACTCCTCCAACTTTCATCTATGGTGCTTTCAATGCTGGATAAGCTGGCCTCAGTGCTGGTAAAGCTTGTCGGTTTACCATTGGTGCTCCCTCTCGACGCTCAGGGAAATCCTTGGCTGAATGTTGGTTGGATCCGCAAATCAAGCATAATCCCAACTTGCATCTGCACTCGCTCACATAATGACCTCGCTTGCCACAATATTGACATGTAGGAAGTGCCTGCAGAGATGCTCTGGGTGGCTGGTGCATGTGAGATCTCTTTGCAGCTTCTCCCTGTGGTGCTCTGGCTTGTGCTGATGTGAACGGTCACTTCAGGCTGGACTCTCTCCTGGTGATGCGCTCCATGCGTCGGGCTGCAGCAAGGATGTCCGAGTAAAAAGTAGGTGCGACAGAGCAAATCTGTCTCTTTCGTTCAAAGTTAAGTCCGTCAAAGAACTTCTCTGATTCTCAAGTTCTTTGCCTCATGACGCTGAGCCTCTTGATGAATCTGTTGTTGGACTTGCATCATTGCGGAGAATATTTGGAATATCTGCTGACCATCCATAGGTTGTCCTGGTGGAAAGATAGGCATCGGTGGAGTAAACTGCGGTGGTGGTAGAATATCATTTTGCCGGAATCTTGAGGTATGTTGACCTGCTTGATTGCTTTGTTGAACTAATTGACCGCCACCCACTGGTGTCACTTCATCGTCGTAGGTGATAACTGCAAATTGTGGTATTCCTACGGGAGTCTCGTCGCTTGCTTGTGGATCCATTACTCTGCATCCAAAATAAACTATAAGAGGCGCACAGAGGAATCAAGGCAGGATGCAAGTCAATAATTTATTTTGAAGTCGATATAGAGGTCAAGAACGAATCAATCAAGTGGATGAGATCTTATAACTTATCCTATCCTTATCGCAGGCTTGCTCAGTTTCTTAGTTGAAACTAAAGCAATATAGTCGTAGAGCTGCATGGGCCACCACAAAAACTATGTCACGCCCCAGTCCCAAAATATCGAGGGACTAGCCATGTGGCAATGGCCAGCAGCACACTCCAAATAGGTAAACCCAATTTATTGGACCCGTTAGAGTGTACTTAAGCTATAAAATAATCTAATGGTCTATGATACATGTCACAGTCTAGTTCTAATCTCATCCATAGAAGGTAAACACAAATAAAATATCAAACTAAGCAAAGAAAAATATAATCCAACAAGTCTTAATAAAATGTCTCGGGGAACAACCCGATAATGAGTTTAGTACAGTAATCCACGAGACAGGAAATAGAGAAACTAGAAACAGAAATAACCGAGTATGTAAAGCAAATACTCAGAAGAAATCCTCTGACAAAACCTCGTCCTTTGGTGCTGGTACTGCTCCAGTATCTGCTCTTGTCCCGTATGTCTCGGGGTAGATCTCCTCTGATATACATGGGGACATAATTCAGATCCAGTTCCTCAGGGGACATAGCAAGATACAAGAATAACTCAAACCAAAATAAATACAGTATATAAAATGAATCAATAGGACAAACTATGTAATCAGCTATATGATATACAAATAAGAGCATCACTAGTACTCAGGCTGAGACCACTACAAGCTCTGTATCGGGGAGCCTGTAGCAGTGATATCACGTAGTGGGCCTAGCTCTGATGTAGAGGCTACAACACCATAATAATAAATATATATATATAATCATCCTGTAGCCTGTGTGTCTCTTCCCACCCAATGTAATCATATGTCTCATATCCACGACGTCTCATGTCCATAATACGCAAGATCATAACCTCTAACTATTACAGCGAATCATAATGATATCTATGTATAATGCAAGTCATATGTTACGAATCCTGTAATCCTATACAGAATCACCTTGAATATCTCAGGAAAGATTTTGTCTCATTAATAGTGTCAAGTGTCCTATGGTATGACGTACTTGGTAAAGCAACCACGTAAAGTATAGAGGATCGTGATATCAACTCTCTAAGTGACCTTACACGACTCCACGTACGGCGTCGACACCTGAATAATATTCGGACGCTAAGCAATGTCTCACGGTCCTAGGTTGAACAGATACATCACAAAAATAAATCAAGAAATAATATGAGAGCAAGTACTACAAGTTTGGCAATGTACACTTGCTTGGGGTTTGAACTCCTTCAATTGCTTCGGTAACAGTGAGATCTTCAGGTACGTCTCCGGATGCTGAAATAAATATTACCATCACTCTCAGAAGATATAAAATAGCTAGGATTGCCTACCCATGAGTCCAATTTGGACACAGGGGCAAAATTGACAGTTTCTGGTTAAAATGGGGTCCACATGTGGCCCACTTCGCACAGAAAAATATGCCAGAGACAAAGTTCTCCAAATTTATCAAACTTAGTGTCTACGAGTCCAAAACGACGATACGAATCCAACGAAATATCCAGAACTGGATTCGGATGAGCCGATCACAAAATCGTCCATCAAGTGGAGCCATAGGACCCACGATACGGGATTTCGTCAACGTTCTCAGAATCGAACCAAACTTGGGTCACAGGACCAGCATAATGCTACGAATTCGATGGTGCAAGTTTCATCACAAAACGACAAGCACACACGAAGTTACAACGAGTATCAGAATAGGCCCGATACGGGGCAATTTTGACAGATACACGTTGATTACGGTGTGCACGTACATCCAAATCAACTTTCGCAAAATTTTACACATTCGCATTAAAGATACGCGCCTTTTGGTGTAATTCGCACACGACAAAGTTGCCTTGTTTAGCGGTACGCACCCAGTTTTAGAAGAATTCAGGTTTTAAAAACCAAGTTTTTGGTTAATTTTACCCGCGAATAAAACACAACTTACAGCAAAATAAAATAAACTAATTACAGGGTTTAAAACTTGGTTATATTGTCTAATTTACTGCTCAAGTTAATTTTGAAAACATTAACTAGGCTAGACGTAAAACGGCCATGAACTTAGGAGTTCGGGACAGTTTCCAGAACCAAGAATTGGATTATTTTTCCTGTTTTTTGCGTCGCTGTTTGCGACCGACACATGACATGATACCCCAATCTAACTGCACAGGGTTCGAGAGGGTCACACAGTGAAATATCGCAATAAGCCATTCGAGAATCGACATAGCGAGGAGGAAAAAACTCACCGGAATAGGGGGTCAAAATCGACTGTACTGCGCTTGCATGGTGGCTGGGCGGCGGTGCTCGGCCGTTCGACGGTGGCTGCTGTGGCTTCTTGGTCGTCGTGGTCGTGGTGGTCACCATCGTCGTCGGAGTAGCAGGGTCGGGTCGCGACGGATTCGAGTGGCCGGAGTCGTCGTCGGAGGTGAAGTGGTGATGGCGGTTGTGATGGTGGTGGAGGTGATCGATTTATATAGGGTTGGCCGCGGCATTTTCGGGGAGGTGGACCGGAGGAGTCGGCCGTTGGGGAGGCGATGGGTCGACAGGTGAACGGCGGCGGGGGTGGCGAGCGGTCGGCGACGTCGGGGTCGCTGAACGGTCAGACTTCGAACAGTTACAGAAGAATTGAATTAACGGGTCGGGTCGGGTTGGCAGGTTCGGGTCGTGTTCAAATCCGACCCATTAGGGTTGGGTTCAGTTGGATTTGGTTTGGGTTGGTTCGGTTCAGGTTGGTTCAGGTTGGTTTATTCTGGTTTATTTAAAAATAATATTTTTAGCAGTTTAAAAATAGTTTTTGAGTCAAATAAATTTCAGAAAAATTATACTATATCCAAAATATAATTATACACTCAAAAAATATAATTTATATAATATTATAATATTTAATTTAATTCCCAAAAATATTAATCCTTGAAGAACATTTATTTTAAATAATTAAAAAAATCACAGAAAAATCCCAAAAAATTATATTTTAATTTTAAAAAATCTGGGTGTTTACAAAAAATCTACCGACCAAGACAAGAGAAGTTTATGATAAGTCTAGGGAGTATGGTCACATGATTGAATAAGGTACGATTAGATAATTACTTGGAGAATTAAGTCATAGTGACTAGATCAGGAAATTAGAAATAGAAAAGAACTGATATCTACAGTGAGATGGATATTAACACCATGAAGAGGGTACTAACTAAAAGATTAATTTGCTAGTAGGGCATGACTAGGAAAGGAAAAAAAAGATCTACTCATTTGGATAATTAGAAGGATCTTTGTTGCAAAAGCACGATGTTATATATGCAAAACAAGATAAGAATTTGATAGGAAGGATGTGAATGCAGTCGAAAAAGTAATACAACTAATCCTTAAACTCAATACTATATTCGTATAAGTTATATTCTATATAACCTCTCTCATACTATTGGCAACCTACTTCTGGCTATAGGTAAGCAATATACGATCTTTATAACTTTTTCTTCCTCGTATATTCCTAACTTAGTAGGTAAGGGTCTAAACTAGCATGTACTTAGGTCTATCACTCATGGCATACTATTCACTAAGGACACTCTTCAATACTCGTCTAATCTTCATTTGGAATGCATATCCGTTTTGGTACAACTTACTTTATTCCATTGTCTATCTTTCTGAACTGTTGTTCGTCTAGTCTCTGTCATCTAAAACCTATCTTCCTTAAGAGAATCTTTCAGATAGGCTACTACCCTATTACACAAGCATGATGTCATGGTTATCCTGAGTGGAAATTCTTCGAACTCAATGAGATGATAAGATTTTTAAAATCTAAAAATCCATCGGCTATGGTAAATTAGAAATAGGTTCTCATCACCTACTACTAAGGATAGATCCAGCAAGCTCATACCCTTATTAGTCAAAAATCTAAATTCCTGGCCCTAATCAGTTTATGTATAAACCCACAATATTCAGCTATCATTCCTATAAGACTTCTATCTTTCATTTACACTTTCCTACCATGTGTAAATCTATACTCTAAGGGTCTTGTGATAATCCTCTACAGAATAACCAAAAAGTCAGTATGTGATTCTGAACCTGTGTTTAATTTCTTGAAGTTCGTATCACTTCAAGACTGATCGACAATTTCTACTCGCACTAAGTTCTCAAAATTCTAAAAATATTATAGTTCATAAATACTAAAATTATTATCCCTCAAGTCCATACCACAATCCCTTCTTCTTGGATTATGCTACCATAATGTCTTTTTCTTATCATTTGTTTCCTACTCACCTTCATATCCATTTAGTATGTTAATCTTGTTTTCAACTTTAAGCTTCGCCAATCATGACCCAATACTTTCTGCTTTGTAGTATAGATCTTCTAGGCAACTACTGAGTGATAAATTTTCAGTCCTTGCTAGACCCTTCTCTTAATTTAAACTGCTCAAGATCATGTACTCGTGACTCTTCTTGTTACCATCTTGTTATAGCTTGTCTTCTAGTATAGACAATTTACTATATCTAACTCAAGATCATAACATCTATCAAAACTCTCATCCTTTAACCTATTTGCTCTATCACAGATACTAGCTTATCTACCCAAGTAATCATGGGTGGAACTCACTTGTTTAATTAACACTGACAACCCAAATAATTAAATACATCTAATTTAATTTCGAAAGCTACACTTTAGTACTCGAGTAATCTAATTACTCAAATATTTGGTCTAGCAATCTACCTATCTTTTTAGTCCAGACCTATAGTCATCAATAATTTAAGGGGTCATAAGATCTAGTTTTGATACTAAAACTCACAAGTCAACTAGAGATTTAAGTAATATGGCCTACTGTAAACCCCCTGATTTTTCAGGAATTTTTAATTTAAATTTTTCACAATTTTTTTATAATTTTCTGGAATTTTTAACTAATTAAAACCTAGGTATTTGGAAATTAAATAATTTTTAATTGTGGTTAATTAATATTAAAATATTATGAAAATAATATTTTCTGGTGTAAAATGAAAAACTAGACATAGGGTAATTTTTCGAGAATTTATTGGACTCCGGAAGCATTTTTAAAGCCCTAAAAACTAATATAGATTTAAACCTAATTAAACCCTAGAAATAAACCCGGTTCAATTGAACCAAACCAACCCAAACCAACCCAGACCCGGTTCAACTGAACCGAACCCAACTTTAGCGGGTCGGGTCGGATCTAAACCCGACCCGAAACCCGCCTACCCGAACCCGCACTTAAACATTAGCGGATCGAGCCGGATTCATATTGAACCCGACCCGCTGACCCGGACCCGAAACCCTAATCTAACCCGGAAACACTGTTCCGGCGCCCTACAAAGCGTCTTGAATTCCACGCCTCGCCTAAACCCTAGCCGTCTACTCCGCCCGGACACACCCTGCAGCCCCGCTCTGCCTTCCCTCCTCTGCTCCGCTGCCACCGCCTTCATCTTGTCGCCGTCTCACCACCACCCTCCAGTCCCCGCTCGACGGAACCCTAGCCACCCCGCTCGCCTCCGTCTCCCTCTCCCCGCTCCATCGTTGTCCCCCTTCCTGAGCCTCCGTCGCCCACGACAAGCCGCAGCAGACCCGCAGAACCTCCGACCTGAGCCCATGACCTCCTCCTCGTCGTCCTCCTCTCTCCTCCGGCCCCGCCTGGAGCACCACCACCAACACCCCGCAGCCCCTTCGTCCCCGACGATCCCCTCGTCGTCCTCATCCCGAGACCAGCCCCGCTCCGCCTTCCCTCCTCCTTCCTCCGCCTCGATCTCGAAACCGCAGCAGCAGCCGAGGCCTCCCCCGCCTCTGCCCGGCCGCCTGAGTACCAGCCCCCTCCGCCTCGAGCAGACGAGCCTCCGCCCCGAGCCGTCGTCCTCCGACGAATTCCCTAACCCTAGCCGATGTGATCGGAACCCTAACCAGGACATAGAACACGGACACGGCACAGCCCCGTGTCGGTGTGTCAAGACGACCCACGGACACGAAGAACCCAGTTCTATGGAGCCCTGTTCAGGTAATCCGTTCACTCTCCTCGTTGCTCTATTTTTTATTCCGTCTATTATGACGCGTAGACTGCGTAACCTTCTCGATGCCCATGCAACCCGCTCAGTGCGTCGCGTCCTGTGGCGATCGCAAACCGCGATCAAAAAATAGGAAAATCATCACCCCGTTTTCCCCAGAACTGAGTGCGCCCCGCCAAACGGGACGACTTGGTTGCGTGCGGTCTTCACCGAAAGGTACGCGCCGTTGATACGGACGTGCGGGATTTCGCGGAAGTTGATTTGGATGTGCGTGCACACCGGAATCAACGCGTATCCGCCGACAACGCCCCGTATCGGCCTGTTCTGGAACACATTATAACTTTGTGTACACATGTCAGATCAAAACAAACCTTGTGCCATCGGACTCGTAGCAATACGCTGGTCCTGTGACCCAAGTTTGGTTCGATTCTGAGAACGTTGACAAAATCGCGTATCGCGGGCCCCACAGCTCCACTTGACGGACGATTTTGTGATCGGCTCATCGGAATCCAATTCTGGAAGTTCCGTTGGGTTCGTATCATCGTTCTGGACTTGTTGACACTAAGTTTGACAAATTTGGAGACCATTATTCCTGACATATTTTTCGGTGCGAAGAGGCTCACATGTGGACACCGCTTTGACCAGAAACTATTATTTTTGCCCATGTGTCCAAATTGGACTCAAGGACAGTCGTTTCTAGCTATTTGATATTTTCTGAATCTGATGGTGATGTTTATTTCAGTAACTGAAGGTGTACCTGCAATTTCTACTGATACCAGAGCTACAGTTGGAGTCAGAACTCCAGGCAAGTGTACCTTGCCAACATTGCAGTTCTTGTTACATATTTCCTTGTCTTATTTATATGTTGTACATGCTTGACCTAGGACCGCGTGACTTACTTAGCGTCCGATTAATAGTCGGGTGCCAACACCGTACGCGGAGTTGTGTAACGTCATCTAGAGATGGATATCGTGCCCCTTTACATTCTCGTACTTGTCTTATCAAGTACATCATAACCCAGGACCTTTGATACTATTCATGAGACAGAATCTTCCTGAGATATTCATGGTGATTCTGTATAGGATACAGGTTTTATGACATAGACATTATATGACTTGCTGCATTAGTTTTGATCTTGCGTGTCATGGACATGAGACGTGTGATTACATTGGATGGGGAGAGACACACAGGCTACAGGCTGATTTATATATATTTATTATGGTGAGGCCTTAGACTCTACATCAGAGCTAGGCACTCTACTAGTGTTATATTTATTGTGAGGCCTCAGACTCTATATCAGAGCTAGGCACTCTACTAGTGATATTACTGCTCCCGGCTCCCCGACACCGAGCTTGTAGTGGTCTCAGCCTAAGTTTTAGTGATGCTCTCATCTTGCATTTCACTTAGCTGGTTATTTAGTATTACCCTGTTTACTCATTTATTTTTTGTACTGCATTTATATTGGCTTGAGTTATTTTGTACCTTGCTATGTCCCCTGAGGACCTGGATCCGGATTATGTCCCCAGATATAGCAGACGAGATCTATCCCGAGGTATACGGGACAGAAGCATTAGCAGAAGCAGGAATAGGTGCATACATCAGAGCAGTACCAGAGCCCGAGGACGAGATTGTGCCAGAGGACTTCTCCTGAGTATTGGCTTGAGATACTCATTTATTTCTATTTCTAGTACTTTATTTCTAGTCTATTGTATTGATGTATCAGACTTATCCTCGGATTGTTCTTCGAGACAATTTTATTAAGATATGTTAGTTTATATTTATTTGCATTTATTCTGGCATTGGATCTGTGATTATCTGTTGTGGATGAGATTAGAATAGACTGTGACTTGTATCGTTGGACCTATTTATTGTTGTACTACAGCTTAAGTATGCCCCGATGGATCCATTAAATTAGGTTTGTCCATCGGTGTGTGCTGCTGGCCATTGCCACGTGTCTAGTCCCTCGATATTTTGGGACTGAGGCGTGATACCTGCGACGTAAGGTTCCAATTTCTTAAGGTCATAATACAATTCCTTGTATCACCATCATGAGCCATATTTAATCCCTAGCATCTAGCTATGTATTTCATAAATTATTCATGTGCATTAGAATCAAACCATCTTTCTAACTTCTAATACTTCCAAATTACTGCTACCTTAAGCAAGGGGAAGGTTTTATTAGTTCTTGGCCTCTGATACTATATTCAATTCTCATGTTAACAATCTACACTAGCTCTAGCATATAAGAATAACCTATCTACCTATCCTACTAAGGGTAACCGTCTTCTCAAAAATTATATCGATCATGTCTTCTTCCGCCTTGACAAGGATCCGCTTCTGGAGAAATACCGCACACGAACGTCCATCTCTCTGAAATAGGAAGAGATGATAAATAATAATAAGGATGTCGAGGGAAATAAAAGAGTACAATTATGAAGTCCAAGGGCAATAATCAAATGCTAAAGAATTTTTAAATCAGTTGTGGATTGAGATACTAATACTGCTAATCCTGATTACAGGCTCGCTCGATACTGGAAAGTAATCGACACGATTTTAATCAAGACCTGCAAGGGCCACCATAAAAATATGTAACGCTCTAATCCCAAAATACGTAGAACTAGGAATACGTAACATGCCAGCTACACATTCGACCAGACTTTGGTCCGACTCGAATACGTTTAAGCTGTATAATAAGGATAACTATCTAAGAATACTGAAATATCTATGTCACAATCCACATAAAGAACAAAATATCAAGAATGAACTACATATGCTAAAGTCGCCCGTCCAGTAACACATAAGCTCGAATAGACTCGAGAAAGGAATACGAGTCTATAAAACTAGGCTACATTAGCAGATGAATAAACTATATGGTTAAATAACCATAACTCCGATTAGAATGATATAATTACCTGACACCAATGCCCGCATGACAAAGCAACATACATCAGCAACTCCAAGCAGGCTCCACAATGGTCTATGCTGCAAAACTGGCAAGGGACCAGGTCCTCAGAGGGACGTAACAAGGTACAAGAAATAACATGCCAAAGTAAAATAGTATAATGTCACATACTCAAGGGTAAACTACTGTAACCATCTAAGTGATATGCACGTGAGGACATCACTCATACTCAGGCTGAAACTACTACAGGCTCTGTGTCGGGGAGCCCATAGCAGCAAGTAATATCACGTATTCCAGTATATGTGCCAAAGATCTGAGACATAATCTAAGGCACCTCCAGCAGTATATATATATATATAATCAGCCTGTAGTATGGTGTGTCTCTTTTCACCCAATGTAACCTCACGTCTCATGTCCACAATGTCTCATGTCCATAACACGCAAGATCATGACCTCTAGCTAGTACAACGAGTCATAATGATATATGTATATAATATGCAAGTCTCATATCACGAGTCCAGTAATCCTATACAAAATTACCCTGAATAACTCAAGAAAGATTTTCTTATATAAAATAGTATCAAGTGTACTATGGTATGACGTACTTGGTAAAGCAAGCACGTAAAAATAGGATCGTGGTATCGACTCTCTAAGTGGCATTACTCGACTCCATGTACGATGTCGACACCCGAATCTTGTTCGGACGCTAAGCAACGTTTCACGGTCCTAGGTTGAATAGGTATATCACAAGAGTATATATTTAGAACAAACACAAGCAGATAATATAACATGATTTACTGCAAATTTGACAAGGTACACTTGCCTGAGTTCTGAACTCCGTCAACTGCTCATATAAAAGTAGAATCTCCAAGTACGCTTTCGGATGCTGAAACAAACATCACCATTATTTTTAGAATACTAAAAATAGCTAGGATTGACTACCCATAAGTCCAATTTGGACACAGGGGCATAATTGACAGTTTTGGATCAAAGTGGTGTCCAATTATGGCTCACTTTGCACCGTAAAACTTGCCAGAGATAAAGTTCTTTAAATTCTTCAAACTTGGTGTCTACGAGTACAGAACGATGATATGAGTCCAACAGAATGTCCAGAACTGGATTCTGATGAGCCGATCACGAAATCGCCTGTCATGTGAAACCGTAGGGCCCACAAAACGGTATTTCATCAACGTTCTCGAAATTTAACCAAACTTGGGTCACAGGACCAACATAATACTGCGAATCCGATGACGCAAGTTTTGTTGCAAAATAACAAGCACACACGAAGTTATGACAAAGTATCAGAATAGGTCGATATTGTATTTTTTGACGTATACGCGTTGATTCCGGTGTGTACGCACATCCAAATCAAGTTTCGCAAAATTCTACACATCCGCGTTGACGATACACGCCTTTTGGTAAAATTCTCATGCGATGAAGTTGTCTCGTTTGGCGGAACGTACCCCGTTTCGGGATATTTTGGGTTTACGAAATCAAGTTTTTGACATATTTCAGCAATAAATAAAATACAGAATATGTCAAATTAAACGAAAGTGTTTAAAGAGATTAAAACTAGGTTATACTGTCCAAAAGTCTGTTCAAGTAAAATTTTATATCGCGTACCGTTATGGAGATAATGGGACTCAAACAAGCGTACCTGGAACAGTTTTTGTTCCTAAAACTAAGTTATTTTTTTCTGTTTTATGTCACGATTTACGATTGACACAGGACACGATAAGCTAAACTAATTAAATAGGATTCATGGGGGTCATGTGATCTTCACATAGGATTTGATGGTTCGTTATTTGGTTAACCGTGTAGGGAGAAACATGGGTGGGAAGAAGGGTACCTCGTTTTGGCCTGCTGCTTGCGATTTCTAGGCGGGTATGTTCGCGGAGGCGCGCGACGACGGTCAGCGACGGTCGGCGGCGGTTGACGGTGGTTGACGGTGGTCGTCTGGAGGTAGGGAAAGGCTGGTGGTGGTGGTCTGCTCTAATGGTGTATATATAGGGAGTGTAGGAGGGTTTCGGGAAGGGAAACCGGGGGTTCAGCTGCGGTTTCAGAATAGGAATCGGAGGGGGTGCGGGTCTGGGCTGAGTGGAGGGGGTACGGATATGGGTATCCGGATTTTGGGTTTCAGGTTGGGTATCCGGGTTTAGGGTTTGGTTTATTATTATAATTATAATTATTAACCATATATATATATATATATATATATATATATATATAGGTTTATACCTCAAATAATTTTCAGAAAAATTTATAATACTTTAATAATAGTTGTACACCCAAAAATACATTTTCTGTGTAATATTTGTAATTAATTAAATATACATAAATAACTATCCATGAATTGTATATTTTCTAATTAGCTAAAAATAATGAAAATTTTACTTAATCTCAAATAATTAAATAATTTCAATAATAAAATTAATAAAATTAAAAATTAAAAAAATTAGGGGGTTTACAACTCTATTTACATCGCTCTAGAGTTGCTACACAGGCATGCACAACCTACCCAACAATGTAAAAATTTTCTTACTTTTAGGTGACCATTATTCAATTTTGGACCAAAAATTGAACCGATCCAAATTGAATATGCGATTCGTTTCGGTTTGAAAAAAATTGGTTAGGTTTCAAAAATACTAAAATTTCTTGTTTGCTTTTGTAGAAGCATAGAAAATATTGGTCCATGCGCATAAAGTCGTCTTATAAAGCCATGAGGCGAAGAAGACAAACTGCCAATAAAGAGGTCAAAACTGCTGATGTGTCAAATATATGTTGAAACACTTATGCGGCAAGAGTTTTGGAACACTGATGCGAATCGAAGCAACAGACTATCTATGCGGCTAAAATGTCTCGGCCTCATGCGACCTGACACGAGCATTAAATTCTCCCTAAAAAGTTGTGTAGCTCCGGAAGACGTGCAACCGTCGGTCATATAGAACATTAGCTGTAACATCAGTATAATATTACTTTTTATAGTTACAACGGAGCGCTCCCACGTGGCACAAAGTAAAAAAAAGTGGTACGACAGAGAGTTATGCGGCCAAGTCTCTCCAACTTAGCAGTGCCTATGCGGCTAGAGAGCATGCGGCATGATCTTTGCTGAAGCGTATCATCCTATTTCCCTCTGAGGCGCATCCTTCCTAGATGACCGTTGGCTATGACCATTAGGGAGGGCTTATAATCTTGTACACGTGGTGCTGAAAGTGTCACGCTTTGACTTCGTAAAGTCGATAATCGTCCCCGGACATGATGCCTTGCGTGCCTAGGTTGTGCAACGCACAAGGCAACCACGTATATTTTTGATAATTCGTTTGAAACACAGAGTATAAGTCACATTGCAGCAAAAATATTGAGATACATCATTTGAATAGGAAAAAACTTACTTTTTTATTCATAACTTGAAATATATTACATTGATATGAAGTACATTGCTTATGCCGTATCGGCTACATTTCTTGAAATAACAAAACAAAAAATAAGCTGAAATGAATAATACTTGTTGTCCCATACATTATACCATTCGTATAGATTGTTACAAAATGCCTTCAAAATGAATTGGACTTCATTTATACTTCAAATAGAAAGAGCTTCAAGTTGCCACTTTGTTCTTCAGCTTCTGCCTAGTACCGTGCGTCCTTCGCATTCTCGACACCTGAGATGTTGGGTATCAGTACGCAACTTATACTGGTGAGCGGGACGAACCCACTTGCTTAAACCAATGCTGATTATTTAAGGGACGCATGCATTGAATGTTATCTTGCTATCAGGAACTAGAGTGAATTTGCAGTTCATATCATAGGCACATTTGAAAGCAGCGACACGCGCATCCCTGCTTTGAAACATAGAATACTTACCCCTGCATAAGACAATACGTTAGCATGAGTACTATCTTATATGCGGTCATTGGTGATAATGTTGACACCATAAAGGACTATTTCATGGCATTGCGATGATATCCTCCCAGTCAAATTGTGAGCCCTCTGGAGGTCCCGTAATGTCCCGTGCCTTAGTACGTTCCATTATTTTTCCATAATTCGATTCAGTTTTGGTGCCCCGAATACCGTTTCAAGAAAATATTAACATTGTGCACAAGTTGTCCATGACCATGCAAATACTTGAACAATTATCTATGATGCATATGCATGACACGAAGCAGATTTAAGTAATATTATTTATGAACTTATGCACTAATTCAATCTTACCTCCAAGCCGTATGTTCTAATTTGGCAAACCCGTAGGCACCATGCCAAAATTGATGTTTCTAATATCGTATTTCCTTTCAACAGTTTCGTGGTTCAAACCACAGCTGTCGACTTCGTGTACGAAGCTTATGTTATAGGCCACGAGCATAGATACGCTCGACGATTACGGTTATCCCATGTTATATTTCTTAGTTAGGTCGTACGCATAGATGCGCTCGACGATTTACAGTTATCTCGTGTCCTATTCCTTAGTGGTAAGCATGCATTATGGCTAACATTTATATATATTTACATTCAACTAGGCATCGTCGATATGAACGTATTCGATGCAAAGTATGTGTTTACGCGATCGAGTAGAGAAGAAGGGACCGAACCATCCACCGATTAGAGAATGTGCTGAGGAAGGAGACTCGCTTTGCTACGATCAAACGTCAACTACGTGCGTTCCTGCAATGGCACTAGTATCGTTTAGAATCCGTTCTCAATCCGTTCTAGCAAATTCCTTAGAAAATGATAGCAGAAAATGACGCAAAAATACTTCATCCAAAATCTCGCAACGAAAACGTTCAAGAAAAGCAACAACACTGCATCTTGGACTTATTCCAACATAAGTCAAATCATGGGTTGGAATGATTCTCTTTTATTCGTCCGAACGGAGTCGATGCCGAAAGGGTCATTTGATATTAAGTTTAAATTGGGTCAGACTAGCCACAAACCTTTACGTAGTGTGTCTTCCGGTCGGAACAGGGATGGGGCACTACATAATATACCACCAAGAAATTTTTTGTCTCGAAACATAAGAATAGGGGTCCTACCTCCGACTCGACGAATAATGAAGGGTACTTCTCCTTCATCACCGCCTCCATTTCCTATATAGATTCTTCGACCGAATCGTTCCGCCATTGTACGCGAACCAAGAGTACTGAACGGTTCTGTAGAACCATCTCTTTATGGTCCAAAATTTGCACATGTTCCTCCGAGTATGATAAGTCTGCGCTCAGCACCAGTTGATCGAAGTTAACTACGTGACTTGGGTCATGTACGTACTTTCGAAGTTGAGAAATGTGTAAGACATCGTGCATATATGTTAAGGCCGATGGTAGTGCAATCCGATAAGCTACCGATGCCACTCTCTCGAGAATCTCGAAGGAACCAACAAACCTTGGACTTAGCTTGTCTGTGACCCCAAACTGCATTATACCCCGCATCAGTGTAACCTTTAAGAATATGTGGTCCCCGGCCATGAATTATAATGGTCCCCTATGGGTATCTGGATAACTCTTCTGACAATTCTGCGTGATGCGAAGTCTGTCTCGAATCATGTGGACCTTCTCAACGGCCTGTTCGACTAGTTCCGATCCGAGTACCTGTCATTCACCAACTTTCTCCCAGTATATCAGTGATCGACACTTCCTTCCGTATAGCACTTCATATGGTGCCATCTGGATACTCAACTGGTAAATGTTGTTATACACAAATTCTGCTAACAACAAGTACGTGTTCCAAGTAGTCTTCAAGTCTATAGCACACAGTCGAAGCATATCTTCAAGTATTTGGTTCACCCTCTCCATCTGGCCATCTATTTGAGGATGATATGTGGTACTAAAATTCACCTTTGTTCCTATTGCAGATTGTAGGCTCATCCAGAAATGCGACAAGAATCGTCCGTCTCTGTCCGAAACGATCGTGACGCGTACTCCGTGGAGTCGAATAATTTCGTCAATGTAAATCTGCGCTAACCGATCGATGCTCTATGTTACTTTGATTGCGTTAAAATATGTGGACTTGGTCAATCTATCAACAATGATCCAAATTACATCGTTCCCCAGCGACGTCTTCAAAAAATTGACGATGAAGTCCTTTGCGATATTGTCCCATTTCTACTCGAGAATATCAAGGTTCTGCAGCTCCCCTCCTGGCCGCTGATGTTAGACCTTTACTTGTTGACAAGCCATACACTATGACACAAAGGTTGTCACATCCCGCTTCATGATGTGCCACCAAAAAGTTGTGTGCAAGTTCTTATATATCTTGGTGCTCCCCGAATGTAAATAATACTTCACATAGTAGGCTTCCGACATTATTTCTCTTCTGAGTTCAAGATCGTTAGGAACACACAATCTTTCCTTCACTTGCAATGTTCTACTCGTATCTTCCGCAAAGTTGGTCTCCTTTCTGTCAAAATTAGCTCGCGCATCTTCTTCAAGAACATGTCGCCCTTCTGAGCGGACTTTATCTTTTTCCACAAACTAGGTTCAAGTTGTAGTTGAGCCAGCTGCTCCCTTTAACCTTGAACTCTGAGTTCGATTCCCATTGCCTCTAGATCTCGTAGTACTAGGTCGTTTATTGATAGTGAACCCACATACTTCTGACTTAAAGAGTCTGCTACCATATTTCCTTTGCCCGGTGTGTAAGCAGTCGTCAAGTAATAGTCCTTTATGAGTTCCAACCAACGTCTCTGCAGCAAATTTAATTTCCGTTGGGTGAAAAGGTACTTGAGGCTCTTGTGATCCGTGTAGATTTTGTAAACAACACGTAGAGGTAGTGTCACCACAATTTCAGTGCGAATACGATTTTTGCCAGTTTTAGGTCATGCGTTAGATAATTATTCTCGTGCGGCTTCAACTGCCTTGAATCGTAAGAGATCACATTATCCCGCTGCATTAGAATGCACCCTAAGTCGAGCCCCGATGTATCGCTGTAAATCTGAAACCCTTCAGACCCTTCCTGAAGTACAAGGATTGGAGCTGAGACGAGCCGGTTCTTTAACTCCTGGAAGCTAGTTTTATAATTGTCGCTAAATACGAATGTGATTCCCTTCTGGGTGAGGCGAGTCAGAGGCAATGCCACTCTCAAAAAGTTTTTTACGAACCTGCGGTAATAACCTGCCAAACCTAAGAAACTATGAATCTCGCTTGCCGACGTAGACTACCTCCAGTCTACTATCGCTTCAATTTTCTTTGGGTCCACCGAAATGCCTTCTATCGAGATAATGTTTCCTAGGAATGTCACGCTACTCATCGAGAATTCGCACTTACTTAGTTTGGAAAACAACTGATGCTCTCGCAAGGTTTGAAGTACGGTCCTCAAGTATTCCACGTGCTCTTCCCTGCTCTTTAAATATTTAAGGATATCGTCGATGAACACGACCACAAATTTTTTTATGAAGGGTCGAAAGACTCTGTTCATCATATCCATGAGTGCGGCCGGAACGTTCGTCAAACCGAATGGCATCACTAGAAATTCATAATGCCCGTATCTGGTTTAAAATGTTGACTTCGTCACATCTTCAGACTTAATCTTTAGTTGGTGATAGCCCAATCGAAGATCAATTTTGGAGAACATTGTTGCTCCCTGAAGTTGATCAAATATGTCGTCTATCCGAGGCAAAGGATACTGATTCTGCACGGTGGCCTTGTTTAGTTCGCGATAGTCGATGCATAGACGCATCAATACGTCCTTCTTCTTCACGAACAGTATCGGAGCACCCCAGGAAGAAACGCTCTGACGGATGTAGCATCGATCTAACATTTCTTGGAACTGTACCTTGAGTTCCTTTAATTCTGTAGGCGCCATATTGTACAGTGCCTTTGATATCGGTCGCGTATCCAAAAATGTGTTGATAGTGAACTCTATCTCTCGATCCAGTGGTATTTCGGGTAGCTCGTTTGGAAACACATCTAGAAATTCTGCCACGACGTCAGCCTGATTTACGTTTGCGCCTTCCTTACGAGTGTCTCTAACCGAAGCCAAGTATCCTTCACAACCAGAATACATCAAGCATCTTGTCGTCACTGTCGATACTATCATTGTTTTCTTTGACATCGAGCCGAACAAACACGAGAACTCGATTTTGCTAGGTAGATGGAACACACCTCTCTTCTCAGCGCAGTCGATCGTGGCATGGCATGCACCTAACTAATCCATGCCTAAAATTATATCGTACTCCGTGATGTATAGTACGATGACATCCAAGGATAGCTTCTTTCCTCCGATGCAAAGATAACCGTTCCTACAAATTAAATTTGCAATCATGTCTATTCTCGATAGGGTACTAACTCAAATGTTCATATCTAACAATGTCGTAGCTAATTTACTTTCTTTAGCAAATTTAGTAGATATAAAGCTATGCGTTACACCCGAATGGAAAAGCACTCTAGCAGGTATATCTTTATATAGTAATATACCTATTATAACCGTGTCGGAACCGAACGCTTTCTCCTGAGTCAATACATAGACTCTACCACGCGCTCCAGGATGCTGATTCTGCGGGTTCACTGGCGCCGTATTTGCATCATTAAGTGGTGGTCCTCTATTCTGATTCGGAAGGTTCCTCGAAGGATTTTGATTCTGAGTGTTGTTCCTCTGAGGATTCTGACTCCACCAACATCTGGTGCCCTGTGGCCAAAGCGACCACACATAAAACAGGGTCTTGTATAGTACTCTTCCATCTTGTGCCCGTTGTTGCCGCATCTATTGTACCATACTCCTAGGTAGGGACCCCTGTGCTCGAACGTATTAGGACGCTTGATTACACAAGATCCTCCAACATTATTGTGACGTTTGTTGAAATTATTGCAGACTACCGGTCCCGCCTTCTGTGAACCGCGACCAAAGATTCGCTCGTTGTTTAGGGCATACTCATAGAACTCTTGTTAGGTCTCGCAACTTTGGTTCATGACATCCCGACGAAGATCATCATTCAGCCCCAGCTGGAAATAATGGCACCACAACTGTCTATCTGGTAGAAAGACCTCAGAGAACTTTGCAAGCTTTGCGAAGGCCGAGTCGTAGGCATCCACTGGCATATTGCCTTTTCTTGGTGCGGAGAACTCGTCCTCCTTTTGTTGCCGCACTGTTCTGGGAATGTACTACTCGAGGAAGATGTCCTTGAACATTTCCTAAAAGATTTTGCAATTTGGATTGGCATCGTAGATCCCTTGCTTGGTGGCCTTCCACTAGTCGTGCGCCCTCAGCTCTAACTGCACCGATGCGCACGCTACTCATTTGGACCCTTTGATTCTGATTCAGTTGAACAGCTTCTCCAGCTTGGCTATCCATCCCATCACTACGTCGGGCTCGCTCCTTCCAGCAAATGTTGGTGGGTGCATCTTCGTGAACTCTCCCGCCTTGTAAGAAGCCACCTGCCTGAAAGCTTGGCCCAAAGGAAGCGCTAGGGAGGTGTGAGGTAAGGCAAGAATAGGGAGTAAGCCCGTAAGGAAGGAGGTGATGTCGACTTAGAAGAAAGACAGCGCGACAGGTTAAGGTCAGTGGCCGTCTCATCCCTATTGAAAGAAAGTTTGCAGTAATTATTTTAGGAAGCACTCTCTTCTTCGTCTTCCGCCACGACTGTCGGCGTAGGTGTCACCACAGTCGCGTTGTTGTTGGACACCAACGATGTAATAAGCTGCATCATTGTGTCCATTTATTTCTGATGTGCACCAAACTGAGCTTGGATCTGCACTTGTTGGTCCGTCGCTTGCCTTTGTTGTACCTCCATCATGTGCAACATCCTCTCCGTCGAATCGTTTGGACCTGCCCCTCCGGACTCTCCTAAAGTATTGGATTCACTTGGAGCACTGCGCGCAGCAACATTGTTGTTCTTTTTAGCCATCGCTATAAAAGGAGTAAACCCGCTATAAAAGGAGTAAACCCATTATTAGTCCGTAAAATATTTACGGATTTACTGTATGGGACTATTATTTCATGCAACAACATACATCGAAAGTATTCCTTCGAGAAAATCGCATCAAAACCTCAAGAAAATATTTTCGAAAGTCCGAGGAAGTAAACCTAGTGCTCTGATACCACTTGTCATGTCCTGACTCCGTAAAGTCGATAATCGTCCCCCGGATGTAATGCCGTGCGTACCTAGGTTGCACAACGCACAAGGCAAGAATGCATATTTTTGATAATTAGTTTAAAACACATAGTATAAGTCATATTGCAGCACAAATATTGAGGAACATCATTTGAATAGGAATAAACTTGCTTTTTCATTCATAACTTGAAATATATTACATTGATATGAAGTACATTGCTTATGCTGTATCAACTATATTGCTTGAAATAACAAAAAGAATAAACAAGCTACCATGAATAATACTTGTTGTCCCATACATTACATCCTTCATATAGATTATTACAAAATGCCTTTAAAATGAATTGGGCTTCATCTATACTTCAAAATAGAAAGAGCTTCAAGTCGCCTCTTCGTTCTTCAGCTTCGGCCTAGTACCGTGCGCCCTTCGCGTTTTCGACACCTGAGATATTGGGTATCAGTACGCAACTTGTACTGGTGAGCGGGACGAGCCCACTCGCCTAAACCGACGCTGCTTATTCAAGGGACTCATGAACTGAATGTTATCTTGCTATAAGGAATTAGAGTGAATTTGCAGTTTATCTAGCGTATATATGTGCGTGGCCTATAACATAAGCTTCGTACGCGAAGCCGACAACTGTGGTTTGAACCACGAAACTGTTGAAAGGAAATACGATATTAGAAACATCAATTTTGGCATGGTGCCTCAAAATATTTTGTGCCTACGGGTTTGCCAAATCAGAACATACGGCTTGGAGGAAAGATTGAATCAGTGCATGAGTTCATAAATAATATTTCTTAAATCTGCTTCGTGTTATGCATATGCATCGTATATAAACTATTCAAGCATTTGATGGTCATTGACAACTTGTGCACAAGGTTAATATTTTCTTGAAACGGTATCCGGGGCACCAGAACCGAATCGACCTAGGGAAAATAATAGAATGTGCTAAGGCGCGGGACATTGTGAGACCTCCAAAGGGCTCACAACTCGACTGGGATGATATCATCGCAATGCGATGGAATTGTCCTTTATGGTGTCAACATTATCACCAATGACACATATAAGATAGTACTCATGCTAACGTATTATCTTATGCAGGGTAAGTATTCTATGTCTCAATGCAGGGACGCGCATGTCGGGTGAATAAGATATCACCGATGTGTGCGATATAAATTCAACTTACTGCTTTCAAATGTGCCTATGATATGAACTGCAAATTCACTCTAGTTCCTGATAGCAAGATAACATTCAATTCATGTGTCCCTTTAATAAGCAACATCAGTTTAGACGAGTGGGCTCGTCCCGCTTACCAGTACAAGTTGCGTACTGAAACACAATATCTCAGGTGTCAAAAATACATAGGGAACACAATACTAGGCCGAATCTGAAGAACGAAGAGGCAACTTGAAGCTCTTCATATTTTGAAGTATAGATGAAGCCCAATTCATTTTGAAGGCATTTTGTAACAATCTATACGAAAGGTGTAATGTATGGGACAATAAGTATTATTCATGGCAGCTTATTTGTTATTTTTGTTATTTCAAACAATGTAGCCGATACGGCATAAGCAATGTACTTCATATTAATGTAATATATTTCAAGTTATGAATGAAAAAATCAAATTTCTTTCTATTCAAATGATGCGTCTCAATATTTCTGCTGCAATATGACTTATACTCTGTGTTTCAAATAAATTATCAAAAATATACGTTCTTGCCTTGTGCGTTGCATAACCTAGGCACTGTAAACCCCCTGATTTTCAAGAAATTCTTAAACTTGGATTTTTACAATTTTCTGGAATTTTCTGGAATTTTTTGGGATTTTTCTGTAATTAAATTCAGGAATTTTAATTATTAAAGGATTTTTAAATATTAATAAATAATATTAAATTATTATGAAAATAATATTTTATAGTGTAAAATGAAAAAACTAGACATAGGGTAATTTTTCGAGAATTTATTGGACCCCAGATGGATTTTAAAAGCCTTAAAAACTAATTAATTTATTAAACCCTAATTAAACCGGATTTATTTTAAAATAAACCAACCCAAACCAAATTGAACCAAACCGGACCGGGTTTATTTTATTAAACCAATTCCTTATCTGGTCGGATCCGGGTCCAACCCAGACCCGACCCGACCGCCCAAACCCGGCCCACAACCTTTCTCTTCCCCAGCAGTTTCTGAACCCCTCGCCTCCCGCCGACGCCGACCGCCGGCGACGCTTCCCTTCGCCTCCCCGAACCCCCGACCGCTTCACCTTCTTCTTCCCTCAACCCGCCGGCGCTCCCTCTCCCCTATCCCTCTATATAAACCCGCCGGCCGCCTAGGTTTTTTCCCTCCTCCGACTCCGGCTCTCCGCCCGACGCCGTCTCCTCCGCCTAGCGACCCTCCAGAACCTCCGCCTCCCTCCGGTCAGTCTCAACCAGCAGCAGCTGAGCAGAGCCTGGCCACCCGCCTCCCCGAACCTCCACAGCCCCGGCCCTGCCTCCGCTGGCCTCGCCGTCAACCCGACTCCTCCGCCCATCCAAGCCTCCCGTGACCCGCAACCCCGCTGCCCTTGAGCACGGCTCCCCCTCTCTCCTCCCAGCCGGCGAGCCCTCCGGCGGAGCTCCGGCCTACTCCGGTGGTCGAAGCACAGTGAACCCTAACCCTAGTTTCTGTGACGCGTGTCGGACACAGTGTCCAGGACACAGGACACGAGACGGATACGAAAACCCGGTTTCGCGGAGCACAGTTCAGGTACTCGTATCTCACTCCTCGTAACTCTGATTTTGATTCCGTAAAATGCATCGCGTAGCCTGCATGACCCTCTCGGTGCCCGTGCAAACCGCTCGGGACATCGCGTCCTGTGGTGATCGCGAACCGCGATCCAAAAACAAGAAAACCCACGCCCTGTTTCACCCCGGAACTGAGTGCGCCCCGCCAAACGGGATGACTTGGTCGCACGCGGTCTTCACCGATAC
The DNA here is from genome assembly GCA_036927795.1 of Iris macrosiphon. Lineage (NCBI taxonomy): Eukaryota > Viridiplantae > Streptophyta > Magnoliopsida > Asparagales > Iridaceae > Iris > Iris macrosiphon. Next base: position 114,307,793 of record JAYESA010000003.1, read on the forward strand.
GTGCGCGTCGTTGATACGGACGTGCGGGATTTCGTAGAAACTGATTCCGATGTGCGTGCACACCGAAATCAGTGAGTATCCGTAGACACCGCCCCGTATCCGCGGACACCGCCCCGTATCCGACCATTCTGATTCTTGCTGTAACTTAGTGTACATACGTCGGATCGAGACGAAACTTGTGCCATTGGACTCGTAGCAATACGCTGGTCCTGTGAGCCAAGTTTGGTTCGATTCTGAGAACGTTGACAAAATCGTGTGTCGTGGGCCCCACAGGCTCCACTCGACGGGCAATTTTGAGAACGGCTCATCGGAATCCAATTCTGGAAGTTCCGTTGGGTTCGTATCATCGTTCCTGACCTGTTGACACTAAGTTAGACTATTTTATAGACCTTTGACCCTGACACGTTTTTTGGTGCAAAGTGGCCCACATCTGGACCCCGCCTTGACCAAAAATAACGTTTTTGCCCTTGTCTCTAAATTGGACTCAAGGACAGACGTTTCTAGCTGATTAATATATTCTAGATCTGATAGTGATGTTTGTTTGAGCAACCGGAGTATTGTCTGCAATTCCCGCTGAAGCCAGAGCGACAGTTGGAGCCGAAAACCCAGGCAAGTGTACATTGCCATAAATACAGTTTAATGATTCATTTTCTCTTGATTTATTTTCTTGTGACTGTTGTAAATGCTCAACCCTAGGGCCGTGTGACTTACTTAGCTTCCGATTATAGTCGGGTGCCAACACCGTACGCGGGGTTGTGTAAAGTCACCTAGAGATGGATATCGTGACATTTATATTTCTTGTACTTGTCCTATCAAGTACTTTATACCCAGGACACTTGACACAAATTATGATACAGAATCTTTCTGACTATTCAAGGTGATTCTGTATAGGATACAGGTTTATGACTTATACAATTTACAAGCTTAGTTTTTATCCTGACTGATTGCATTAGTTTAATCTTGCGTAACATGAACATTGAGAACTGTGACGTGAGATTACATTGGGTGGGGAGAGTATTACCATATCAAGGCTGAATATATTATATATTGTAATCTGGATGTGTCCTAGTCTCTGACACAGAGCTTTGGCACCAGTTCTGGCCCTTCGAGAAAATACTGCTATGGTTTCTTTGACACTGATCCTGTAGTAGTCTCAACCTGAGTATGACTAATAATTCTCACTTACACTATCACTTAGCTGGTTACCCTATTGTTCCTTTATTTTTGTACTGCATTATTTTGGCTTGTGATTCCTGTACCTTGCTATGTCCCCTGAGGACCTGGAATGGATTATATCCCCAGGTTTAGCAGACGAGATCTACCCTGAGGTGTACGGAACAGGAGCACTACTCGGAGCAGTACCTGAACCTGAAGACGAGGTGATTGCTGAGGACTTCTCCTGAACAATTGCTTCGCCATGCCCAGTCATTATGGCAAATAGACTTTCTTTCCTGTTAATTAAACTCTTTAATTCCTGTTTATGAGAACATTGTAACAGACTTAATATCGGGTTGTTCCCCGATTTTATTTACTTTGACTGGTTGTTGTTTAATATTTCATTTGCTGATATTGCTATCTTTATTCTGTGGATGAGATTAGTAGACCCTGACTATTGTAAAACAGTTTAAGTATGCCTCGATGGATCCATTAAATTGGGTTTGTCCATCGGTACGTACTGCTGGCCATTGCCACGTGTCCAGTCCCTCGATATTTTGGGACTGGGGCGTGACATAGTTTTTGTGGTGGCCCATGCAGGTCAACGACTAAATTGTTCGGTTTTAACTTAGGGACCGAACAGGCCTGCAATAAGAAGAGGATAAGTTTTTAGGATCTCATCCACTTGCTTGAAACGTTCTTGATATCTGAATCGTATTCAAATTAACTTTTTGACTTGCATCTTACCTTGAATCCAGTGCGCTTCTTATAGTTTATTTTTGATGCAGAGTAATGGATTCACGAGCAAACGAAGGAACTCCAGCAAGAACACCAGTAGGTGCTGAAGCCACCTACGGAGAAGATGAAGTGACGCTACTGAGTGGAGATCCCTCTACTCACCGAAGCAGCCAAACAGATCCGCAAGCTTCTAGATTTCGGCGTGATGATATTCCGCCTCCGCCCCAGTTCACTCCACAGATGCCTGTCTTTCCACCAGGGCAAGCAATGGATGGACAGCAGATGTTCCAGATGTTTTACGCAATGATGCAAGCCCAGCAACAAGTCCAACACGAGGCTCAGCGTCGCGAAGCTGAGTACTTGAGGAACATCATAGTAAATGCGCTGGAGCAGGTCAACCTACCAGCTCGACGACCAATGACGGGCTCTATCACCGATTTCCGCCAGCTGAAGCCCCGTACCTTTTCTGGCAAGGAGGGACCAACAGAAGTTCATGAATAGCTCACCAACATTCGGCATCAATTAGAAGCAGCTGAGCTTCCACAGGAACGTTGGATGATTGCCGTCAGAATGCAATTGACGGACAATGCTCATCACTGGTGGCTATCCGAGGAGACCAGGCTCGGACCAGACCGGGTCACTTGGGAAGAGTTCTCCAGACTCTTCCAGGAGATGTACATTCCGGCTATCGCTCGATCTGAACTTTGGGACAAGTTCAATCGCCTCACTCAGGAAGCTATGACGGTGGAAGAGTACAACGCCGAGTTCATTCGTCTAAGTCGCTTCGCCCCAACATTAATCCCGACGGAAGAAGAGAAGGCCGAGAAGTTTTTTGACGGACTCAACATCGAGCTACAGAAACTGATTGGATCCGTCGCACCAACTTCATACTCGGACGTCCTTGCTGCAGCTCGACGCATGGAGCGCGTCACCAGGAGAGAGACCAGTCTGAAGCGGCCTTCCCCATTAACAACAACCAGAGCACCACAAGAAGAAGCTGCAAAGAGACCTCACTTACACCAACAGCAGAAAGCAGCTACCCCACAAGAGATAGTCCTCTCTACTTGTCACTACTGTGGTAAAGCAGGCCATATCGCCAGGGAATGCCGACGCAGGCTAGGACTGTCACTACCACATTTTAGGAAAAATGGTATTTTTGTAATTTTCTATTTAAATAAATATTGTGCATGGTAAATAATTTTTGTTGTATTATTTAATTGTTGTTGGATGTTATTTAATTATTTTGAACTTATATTAGTGGACCCAACTAGTTTAGTTTGGACCCATGGACCAACATGAATTAAATAGTTAGACTTGGCCCATTTAGAAAGCCCATAGTTAAGGAGATGGATTAAATTAATTAAGTGATTAGACTAGAAGCTTCCTTCCTTAATTATTTCTTTATGAGAGGCCCCAAGGGGTACATTGGACATTTTATAATTGCTTGGGAGAGGGGCAAGGCCGGCCTATTAAAAGAGGGGGGAAATTTCTCTCTCCTCTCATTCTCATTCCAAATCTAGATCTAGAATTCCCCACTCCCAAATTCTTTCCATTCCCATTCCAATTCCCCACCAAATTCATTCCAAATTCTTTCCAATTCATTATTAGAAAGTTGAGAAGCAAGGATCTAGAAGAAGGAAGCAATGATCTACAAAGAGGAGCAAGGATCTACAATTTGGAAGCAAGTTCATCTCAATTGGAGGTTTCATTGAGAATCCATCTTCCAATAGGTATAATTCAGTTTTTCCCATTAAAATAGCTTCTAAATCTGAGATTTAATCATGTAAAATCAACCCATATGTATGTACTACCCATAGGACTTTGTTTTGTGTTCATAGGAGACCCATGGAGAAAGTTATGGTGCTTTTTGTGTCAATTTTGTTGGAATTCCAAATTTATATTTTGTTGTGTGTGTTAATTGATCCTATAGATTAATTGGACATGTGCTTATGTGTTTGGGGCTTGTGTCGTGTCCATATTTGGGTACATGTGGTTCGTATCCCAACTATTTGGTGATACGTGTCATTTTGGGGGGTTTTCCTCCGACACGGGACTTTGAACATGTCGTATTTTGACACGGACACATAGATCTACTTTTGACACTTTGATTTATTCATAAATATTAATTGTGACTTGTTTGTGTCCTTCGGGGTACAATTGGTTGTGTGTTGGACTTGTGTCACATGCGTATCCTAGATCTAGTGGGATACGGTGTGATACTCTCCAATTTGGTGTGTTTATGTGTAGATCTAATTAATTATGCTTTAAATTCTTCATTTATAACTAGTAAATATATATAGATATTATATATTATTTTAGTGTATTTATTATGGTATTTATTGTGGTATAGATCTATAGATATTTCTATGTGTTCTAATGTGGTGTATAAATATATGTATGTAGCTTTCTTGCATAAAAATATATATGTACTTATGTTAATAACATAAATTATACATAAATGTTTTATAAAATATATTTATGTGTTTAAATGTGTAATTATATTATTTATAATTATTATGTAATTATTTGGATATTAATGAATGTATTTTTATGTGTGCTTCTAGCCATGTAAAATATGTACATTAATATGTGCATTGTGTTTAGTAATTATTAATATTTTAATGTGCAAGTTTATGTGTATATATATAAGTATATATATTTAATAAATTGTTTTATATATGTATATATATATATATATATATATATATTTATATTGATTTATAGTTATTAATATATAGATTATATATATATTTCTTTTGGCGACAGCAGCTTTTAATGACAGTTTCTGTCATTAATAACCCATGCAGTGAGCGGGATTCGCAGCAGCAGCGACGGATTTTGCTATGACAGTTGAGAACTGTCACCAATAGGTGACAGCAGTGCAGTTTGCACAGCGGCTTTGGCGACGGTGGTTTCAGTGACAGTAGGAACTGTCACTGAAAGCCTATTTTATTTAATTTGTATTTTTAGCTCACTGTTTTCAGTGACGTTTTGGCAGATTTAATTTATATATTATATATTATTATTGTATATATATATATGTATATATATAGGTGTTTTTGTGAGGTATAATACTAATAGTAATATATTATTTTATTTGTATAATATTGGTTTGTATATATATTATTTAGAGTGTATAATATTGTATTATTAGTATACTTTGTGTGGGTATCAATTGGGATTTAATTTTGATTCCTAAATTGTTGTATTTTATTTCTATATTATTTATATAGATTTCTTGTGAGGTTGACCTTGGTTTGACCATGTTTGACTTTAGTTGACTTTAGAGTTGACCATAGTTGACTTTTGACTTAGAATTTATTTATTGACCTAGAAGTTGACTAGTTTGACTTGTTCTCTTTCCGGGACCTTGTATTAATGTGGTATTCTATATCTAGGTCTTCGAGGTACCGAGTCAGACATCTGTGAGACTGTTCTTTGGACTTCAGGCGAGTACATTCTCTGATAGTTTCTCATTTATGATATCCTCTATGTTCGTTGTATCTAGTGTAGATATACATATTTTTCTTGACACTATGGTTACACGGATTGGTATATCCGGATCTCGTCATGAGATGTTATTCCTTGGTATATGGTGTATATGGTGCAAGTATTGTTTCATTGGTTATCTTGTACATGTACAGACACCGATTCTCGGGAAGACTAGCTATCTTCTTGTGGAATCTAGTGCCATAGCATACCGTGGTTGGATCTATTATACCAGTCGGGGGTGGGGAGTATTAGTATAGATATGTGATCAAATCCCTATTGAATAAAGTACTGGTAAGCGAATAGTGTTGATCATGCACCGCACGTATGATTAGCCAGGCCGCATTGCATCTTGCCCAAGCCGATCACATGTTAAGCTAGTACTCACACACTTAGTCATTAGTATTATTGTTTCATTGGCATATTGTTCCTTATTGTAATTATTTCCAGTATTTTCTTATTGTCTATATATCTCTCCTGTCTATTGTGCATCTTGTTTATCCATAACTATTTACTGTTACATAGTTTTTATCATTAATTAGAACTGCTGTTAGAGATGTACTCTGCTCCTTTCCTGACTGGATATATTTTTCCAGATGACACTGAGGAGTACCCTACCTATTATGGACCCCAGGATGTTGTGGGTTTAGATTCGGAGACCCTGGCTCAAGAGGGACTTATCCCAACTGAGACAGTTGACCCTGGAGTGTAGCTTGTAGTATGATAGTATTCTTTTGTACTGGATTTGTCTCCAGCTTATTTTTTTGTTACTCTTCAGACTCATTGATGTATTATTTTAAATTCACGAGTTGATGACTATTCTATTCTTATCTGATTTGTACTCATTTCTACCTTAGATCTGTGATTGAGTATACTATCATTATTGGTGGTTCATTATATTGTTAGATAGACTATCTAGACAGCGTTCTACCGCCGATTCTGCGGCGTAGGCTGGACGTTGTTTTCGACTAGTACCCTTACACCGGGTGCGGGTCGTGACACGTTTTTGGTGGTGGCCCATGCAGGTCTAGCTTCACAAGTATGTGATGTCGTGGTAGTGCAACAACTTAGTTGTACTACTGCGAGCCTGTAATAAGATATAGGATATAGGTTGAGATACTCAATCACATCTAGGAAAATTCTTTTGATTCAACTATTCTCCTTTGACATTGATACTTGAACTCTTAAACTGTCCTTTCCTTGATGTCTTACATCATGTGCCATATTGATCCTTATTTCGTCTTTTTATGAGACATACTCGGAGATACTTGTGGAGGCACGCAAGGTTGAGCGGGATCTGGGTTTGAAGACCAAGAGAGACCATAATTCTTTTCTGGGGTCAACGGCAGTACAGTATCTGCCAAACGTTCTCATTTCCAGTCCAGACCTTTCCAGCAGCCACAGCAGAACCAGACTCCAGCTAGAGCGCCTTTTCACCAGGCACCTCAGCAGCAGAGGCAGTTACAGCAGGCCCCATGCAACTTCTGCAAGAAGCCCGGCCACATCTGGGAAGTTTGCAGGAGGAGGCTAGGAGTTTGTTTGTATTGTGGTACTGAAGGGCATCAATCGAGGGAGTGTCCTCGTCGTGCAGTTCAAGGAGCAGCTCCAGCTCCGAGGACACAGACGAGACCACCTGCAGCACAGCCGAGGGGACCGCTTCCGATACAGCAGCAGCGTTTTATCCAGCATCAACAGCAGGGAGGTGCTCGGCAGGGACGAGCGTTTGCTATGACCGTCGAAGAGGAGGAACCCACAGGAGATGTCATCGCAGGTTCTATTCTTCTTGATTCCATTCCAGCTTTAGCTTTGTTTGATAGTGGTACTTCCCATAGTTTTGTATCTGTTTCTTTTGCTCTGAAGCATGGTTTGGTAGCTGAGTCTTTGCTTAGGACTTGCAAGATCATGACCGGGGGAGGCATTATCCTGGTTAATGATATTTGCAAGGATCGGAGAGTTACTCTGGGAGGCCGGGAGTTGAGTGCGTGTCTACTTGTAATGCTACTTCCAAGCTATGACATTGTACTTGGGATGGATTGGTTGAGTAGGCACCGTGCTAGCATAGACTGTAGAGGAGGTAGAGTTTTGTTTGGTCCGCCAGGAGAGCCAGAGTTCGAGTTTACTAGAGGAGCTGCGGAGCAGGAAGAAGGCATTATTTGTGGAGCTATGGTAGAAGACAAGGAGTTGCCACATCCGTTGATAGCAGAATTCTTGGATGTATTTTCTGAGGAATTGCCAGGATTGCCACCAGATCGAGATGTTGAATTTTTTATAGACTTGGTGCCAGGTGCAGAACCAATTTCGCAACATGTCTATAGAGTAAACAACAGCGAGCTGGTCGAGTTGAAGAAGCAGGTGGACGAATTGCAGGATAAGGAGTTTATCAGATCGAGTTCTTCACCATGGGGAGCCCCGGTATTGTTTGTACCGAAGAAGGATGGATCGGTGCGTATGTGCATTGATTACAGAGCTTTGAATAATCTCACTATCAAGAATAAGTATCCTTTGCCACGGATTGATGATCTGTTTGATCAGTTGAGTGGTGCGAAGGAATTTTCTAAGATAGATTTGAGATCAGGCTACCATCAGGTGAAGGTGAAGCCGGAGGACATACCAAAGACTGCTTTTAGAACTCGGTATGGTCAGTTCGAGTTTATGGTGATGCCATTTGGTTTGACTAATGCACCGGCGGTATGTATGAACTTGATGAACAAGGTATTCCACCAGTACCTTGACAAGTTCGTGGTGGTGTTCATCGACGACATACTCATATACTCGAGGACACTGGAAGAGCATGAGGAGCATTTGAGGATTGTGTTGGATGTGCTGAGGAAGGAGAAGCTGTATGGGAAGTTGTCCAAATATGAGTTTTTCTTGGACAAAGTAGAATTCTTGGGGCATGTTGTGACTGGTGATGGTATTTCAGTGGATCCGAAGAAGATTTCAGCAGTGGAATCTTGGAAGACTCCGAGTTCAGTAGCAGAGATCATGAGTTTCTTGGGATTGGCAGGCTATTACAGGAAGTTTGTGCAAGATTTTTCGAGGATTGCCGAGCCGATGACCAGACTCACAAGGAAGGATGTGGAGTTTGTTTGGACGGAAGATTGCCAGGTTGCTTTTGAGGAGTTGAAGAAGAGGTTGACGTCTGCTCCTATTTTGACGTTGCCATCAGGGTCCGGAGGTTTCACTATTTATAGTGATGCATCGGGGAAGGGTTTAGGTTGTGTTCTTCAGCAGCATGGGAAAGTGATTGCCTATGCATCCAGGCAATTGCGTCCTCATGAAAAGAACTATCCTACCCATGATTTGGAGTTGGCAGCTGTCATATTCGCCCTGAAGTTGTGGAAACATTATTTGTACGGAGAGCGTGTGGAGATCTTCACAGACCACAAAAGCTTGAAGTACGTTTTCACGCAGAAGGAGTTGAACATGAGACAGCGTCGGTGGTTGGAATTGATGAAGGATTTTGATATCTCTTTGCAATATCATCTTGGGAAAGCCAATGTAGTTGCCGATGCTTTGAGCAGGTATCCGGTAGCTATGTTCTTGACGCAGGATTGATATCTGTTGGAGGACTTGGAGAGCTTGGGCATTGAGGTGATTGTTCCTGGGTGTGCTATGCAGATGTGGGGATTGCAGATACACTCAGATTTGATGGACAGGATCAAGGCAGCACAGTATGATGATGTATCTTTGAGGAGTATCAGAGCTCAGGTGAGAGCAGGATTGGAGGATGATTTCACTATTGCAGAGGATGGATCCTTGAGGCATGGAGTTAGATTGTGTGTGCCTAGTGGGGAGTTGCGCGAGGAGGTATTGCAGGAAGCGCATCGCTCTCAGTATTCCATACATCCAGGTGCTAACAAGATGTATCGGGATATGCGAGAGAGTGTGTGGTGGTATGGCATGAAGAGGGAAGTGGCACAGTTTGTATCCAGATGCTTAGTGTGCCAGCAGGTGAAAGCCGAGAGGCAGAGGCCAGGAGGGTTACTTCAGCCATTACCCATTCCAGAGTGGAAGTGGGAACACATTACTATGGATTTTGTGTCCGGACTTCCACGATCTCCAGGAGGGAAAGACGCGATTTGGGTCATTGTTGATAGATTGACCAAGTCGGCCCACTTTTTGCCTTTCAAAGTGGGTTTGTCTACGGAGAAGCTGGCAGAGATGTATGTGAGGCAGATCGTTAGGATACACGGAGTTCCCGTCAGCATAGTCTCAGATCGAGATAGTCGTTTCACTTCTCATTTCTGGAGGAGTTTGCAGGAGAGTTTGGGCACTCAGCTCAAGTTCAGTACTGCATATCATCCCCAGACAGATGGGCAGTCAGAGAGGACTATCCAGACTCTCGAGAATATGTTGCGCACTTGTGTACTAGATTTTGGGGGTTCTTGGGAGGACCATCTCCATTTGGTAGAGTTTGCTTACAACAACAGTTACCAGGCCAGTATAGAGATGTCACCTTTTGAAGCTCTATATGGTCGGAGGTGTCGTACTCCTTTGTCTTGGGACGATGTTGGAGAGAGAATTTTACTTGGGCCAGAGATGGTTGTGGATGCAGCGGAGAAGGTTCATTTGATCAGAGACAGACTTCGAGTGGCGCAGGACAGACAGCGGCATTGGGCCGATAGCCATCGGAGACCTTTGGAGTTTGAGGTATAGTTTAGATTTTGTTTGTGCTTGTTCTTGTTTGTTATAGATTAAGTTCTTAAGATGGTATTTTGTTCTAGGTGGGTGGTTTGGTGTTTCTAAGAATTTCTCCGACACGAGGCACGATTCACTTCGGTGGAGGCAGAAAGCTTAGTCCGCGATTCATCGGACCTTTCACTATTCTAGAGAGGGTCGGTGCAGTTGCTTATAGACTAGACTTGCCACCTGCATTGGAGGAAGTGCACAACGTGTTTCATGTGTCACAGTTGAGACGATACGTGGCAGATCCTAGTCATGTATTGGATCACTCAGAGATAGAGGTGGGCCCTACTCTTAGCTATCCAGAGCAGCCAGTTGAGATTCTGGATCGGAGAGAGAAGGTGCTGAGGAACCAGACTATTCCTTTGGTACGCGTCGCATGGAGGCATCACTCTCCGGGGGAGTCTACCTGGGAGAGAGAGGATGACATGCGAGAGCGTTATCCATATTTGTTTGTACCTTGAGGTATGTTATTTTCTAGTTATATTCTATTCATTAGTTAATTGTGATTCTTTAGTTCTGTTCTGTGATTTTTCTGGGGGTAGTTTTCATCTTTAAATTTCGAGGACGAAATTATTTTAAGGAGGGTAGACTTGTCACTACCACATTTTAGGAAAAATAGTATTTTAGTAATTTCCTATTTAAATAAATATTGTGCATAGTAAATAATTTTTGTTGTATTATTTAATTGTTGTTGGATGTTATTTAATTATTTTGGACTTATATTAGTGGACCCAACTAGTTTAGTTTGGACCCATGGACCAACATGAATTAAATAGTTAGACTTGGCCCATTTAGAAAGCCCATAGTTAAGGAGATGGATTAAATTAATTAAGTGATTAGACTAGAAGCTTCCTTCCTTAATTATTTCTTCATGAGAGGCCCCAAGGGGTACATTGGACATTTTATAATTGCTTGGGAGAGGGGCAAGGCCGGCCTATTAAAAGAGGGGGGAAATTTCTCTCTCCTCTCATTCTCATTCCAAATCTAGATCTAGAATTCCCCACTCCCAAATTCTTTCCATTCCCATTCCAATTCCCCACCAAATTCATTCCAAATTCTTCCCAATTCATCATTAGAAAGTTGAGAAGCAAGGATCTAGAAGGAGGAAGCAAGGATCTACAAAGAGGAGCAAGGATCTACAATTTGGAAGCAAGTTCATCTCAATTGGAGGTTTCATTGGGAATCCATCTTCCAATAGGTATAATTCAGTTTTTCCCATTAAAATAGCTTCTAAATCTGAGATTTAATCATGTAAAATCAACCCATATGTATGTACTACCCATAGGACTTTGTTTTGTGTTCATAGGAGACCCATGGAGAAAGTTATGGTGCTTTTTGTGTCAATTTTGTTGGAATTCCAAATTTATATTTTGTTGTGTGTGTCAATTGATCCTATAGATCAATTGGACATGTGCTTATGTGTTTGGGGCTTGTGTCGTGTCCATATTTGGGTACATGTGGTTCGTATCCCAACTATTTGGTGATACGTGTCATTTTGGGGGTTTTCCCTCCGACACGGGACTTTGAACATGTCGTATTTTGACACGGACACATAGATCTACTTTTGACACTTTGATTTGTTCATAAATATTAATTGTGACTTATTTGTGTCCTTCGGGGTGTAATTGGTTGTGTGTTGGACTTGTGTCACATGCGTATCCTAGATCTAGTGGGATACGGTGTGATACTCTCCAATTTGGTGTGTTTATGTGTAGATCTAATTAATTATGCTTTAAATTCTTCATTTATAACTAGTAAATATATATAGATATTATATATTATTTTAGTGTATTTATTATGGTATTTATTGTAATATAGATCTATAGATATTTCTATGTGTTCTAATATGGTGTATAAATATATGTATGTAGTTTTCTTGCATAAAAATATATATGTACTTATGTTAATAACATAAATTATGCATAAATATTTTATAAAATATATTTATGTGTTTAAATGTGTAATTATATTATTTATAATTATTATGTAATTATTTGGATATTAATGAATGTATTTTTATGTGTGCTTCTAGCCATGTAAAATATGTACATTAATATGTGCATTGTGTTTAGTAATTATTAATATTTTAATGTGCAAGTTTATGTGTATATATATATAAGTATATATATTTATTAAATTGTTTTATATATGTATATATATATATATATATATATATATATATATATTTATATTGATTTATAGTTATTAATATATAGATTATATATATATTTCTTTTGGCGACAGCAGCTTTTAATGACAGCTTCTGTCATTAATAACCCATGCAGTGAGCGGGATTCGCAGCAGTAGCGACGGATTTTGCTGTGACAGTTGAGAACTGTCACCAATAGGTGACAGCAGTGCAGTTTGCACAGCGGCTTTGGCGACGGTGGTTTCAGTGACAGTAGGAACTGTCACTGAAAGCCTATTTTATTTAATTTGTATTTTTAGCTCACTGTTTTCAGTGACGTTTTGGCATATTTAATTTATATATTATATATTATTATTGTATATATATATATGTATATATATAGGTATTTTTGTGAGGTATAATACTAATAGTAATATATTATTTTATTTGTATAAATATTGGTTTGTATATATATTATTTAGAGTGTATAATATTGTATTATTAGTATACTTTGTGTGGGTATCAATTGGGATTTAATTTTGATTCCTAAATTGTTGTATTTTATTTCTATATTATTTATATAGATTTCTTGTGAGGTTGACCTTGGTTTGACCATGTTTGACTTTAGTTGACTTTAGAGTTGACCATAGTTGACTTTTGACTTAGAATTTATTTATTGACCTAGAAGTTGACTAGTTTGACTTGTTCTCTTTCCGGGACCTTGTATTAATGTGGTATTCTATATCTAGGTCTTCGAGGTACCGAGTCAGACATCTGTGAGACTGTTCTTTGGACTTCAGGCGAGTACATTCTCTGATAGTTTCTCATTTATAATATCCTCTATGTTCGTTGTATCTAGTGTAGATATACATGTTTTTCTTGACACTATGGTTACACGGATTGGTATATCCGGATCTCGTCATGAGATGTTATTCCTTGGTATATGGTGTATATGGTGCAAGTATTGTTTCATTGGTTATCTTGTACATGTACAGACACCGATTCTCGGGAAGACTAGCTATCTTCTTGTGGAATCTAGTACCATAGCATACCGTGGTTGGATCTATTATACCAGTCGGGGGTGGGGAGTATTAGTATAGATATGTGATCAAATCCCTATTGAATAAAATACTGGTAAGCGAATAGTGTTGATCATGCACCGCACGTATGATTAGCCAGGCCGCATTGCATCTTGCCCAAGCCGATCACATGTTAAGCTAGTACTCACACACTTAGTCATTAGTATTATTGTTTCATTGGCATATTGTTCCTTATTGTAATTATTTCCAGTATTTTCTTATTGTCTATATATCTCTCCTGTCTATTGTGCATCTTGTTTATCCATAACTATTTACTGTTACATAATTTTTATCATTAATTAGAACTGCTGTTAGAGATGTACTCTGCTCCTTTCCTGACTGGATATATTTTTCCAGATGACACTGAGGAGTACCCTACCTATTATGGACCCCAGGATGTTGTGGGTTTAGATTCGGAGACCCTGGCTCAAGAGGGACTTATCCCAACTGAGACAGTTGACCCTGGAGTGTAGCTTGTAGTATGATAGTATTCTTTTGTACTGGATTTGTCTCCAGCTTATTTTTTTGTTACTCTTCAGACTCATTGATGTATTATTTTAAACTCACGAGTTGATGACTATTCTATTCTTATCTGATTCGTGCTCATTTCTACCTTAGATCTGTGATTGAGTATACTATCATTATTGGTGGTTCATTATATTGTTAGATAGACTATCTAGACAGCGTTCTACCGCCGATTCTGCGGCGTAGGCTGGGCGTTGTTTCCGACTAGTACCCTTACACCGGGTGCGGGTCGTGACAAGGACTATGCTTAGGTTGCGGATCCATACAACATGCAGTGAGGGATTGCCCTGAGCGTAGAGAAGGAGCACCAAGGGCAAACCAACAAGCTCTACCAGCACCAGCAGGACATCAACCAAGGCCACCCTTGGCACTTCAAGCAGCACCCTACCAGCAAGCCCAGCAACAGCAGAGAGCACCACCTCAAGGACGCGGCCAAGTTTTCACGATGACTGTGGGAGACGCGCAGAACCATGGAGTTGCTAATGCGCGTAAGTCTTTATAGTTTTTTCGTTTCTAGTATTGCTATAGTTCGTGCCTGCTGGTTCGTGGCCCTAGACTTAACCTGATCATTTTAACTTGCTAATAATTAATAACCTAGTGTTAACCTAGTAATTTTGAACTTGCCTATAATTTAGAATGTTTTATAAATGTTAAACTGATATGTTTTTAAAAGAATAACCTGTTTTTCTAAAAACTGTAATTTTCTAGATTTTCTATAATTGGGAAATTCCATTGCTTAGGAAAATGACTTTCCCTATGTGTTTAAACCCTCAACCTTGATTTTCTTCATCGTATTGTGATTCGAATAAATTTGGCAACCGTGTCATCTCTGTTGACTGGTTATTCTTTGATTGCGAGGACACAATCCTCTTAAGGGGGGTAGATTATAAACCCCCTGATTTTTAAGAAATTCTTAAACTTGGATTTTTATAATTTTCTGGAATTTTCTGGAATTTTCCGGGATTTTTCTGTAATTAAATTCAGGAATTTTAATTATTAAATGATTTTTAAATGTTAATAAATAATATTAAATTATTATGAAAATAATATTTTATGGTGTAAAATGAAAAACTAGACATAGGGTAATTTTTCGGGAATTTATTGGACCCCGGATGGATTTTAAAAGCCTTAAAAACTAATTAATTTATTAAACCCTAATTAAACCGGGTTTATTTTAAAATAAACCAACCCAAACCAAATTGAACCAAACCGGACCGGGTTTATTTTATTAAACCAATTCCTTATCGGGTCGGATCCGGGTCCAACCCAGACCCGACCCGACCGCCCAAACCCGGCCCGCAACCTTTCTCTTCCCCAGCAGTTTCTGAACCCCTCGCCTCCCGCCGACGCCGGCCGCCGGCGACGCTTCCCTTCGCCTCCCCGAACCCCCGACCGCTTCACCTTCTTCTTCCCTCAACCCGCCGGCGCTCCCTCTCCCCTATCCCTCTATATAAACCGGCCGGCCGCCTAGGTTTTTCCCCTCCTCCGACTCCGGCTCTCCGCCCGACGCCGTCTCCTCCGCCTAGCGACCCTCCAGAACCTCTGCCTCCCTCCGGTCAGTCTCAACCAGCAGCAGCTGAGCAGAGCCTGGCCACCCGCCTTCCCGAACCTCCACAGCCCCGGCCCTGCCTCCGCTGGCCTCGCCGTCAACCCGACTCCTCCGCCCATCCAAGCCTCCCGTGACCCGCAACCCCGCTGCCCTTGAGCACGGCTCCCCCTCTCTCCTCCCAGCCGGCGAGCCCTCCGGCGGAGCTCCGGCCTACTCCGGTGGTCGAAGCACAGTGAACCCTAACCCTAGTTTCTGTGACGCGTGTCGGACACAGTGTCCAGGACACAGGACACGAGACGGATACGAAAACCCGGTTTCGCGGAGCACAGTTCAGGTACTCGTATCTCACTCCTCGTAACTCTGATTTTGATTCCGTAAAATGCATCGCGTAGCCTGCATGACCCTCTCGGTGCCCGTGCAAACCGCTCTGGGCATCGCGTCCTGTGGTGATCGCGAACCGCGATACAAAAACAGAAAAATCTACGCCCTGTTTCACCTCGGAACTGAGTGCGCCCCACCAAACGGGACAACTTGGTCGCACGCGGTCTTCACCGATATGTGCGCGTCGTTGATACGGACGTGCGAGATTTCACAGAAGCTGATTCGGATGTGTGTGCACACCGGAATCAGTGCGTATCCGCGGACACAGCCCAGTATCCGACCATTCTGATTCTCGCTGTAACTTAGTGTACACACGTCGGATCGAGACGAAACTTACGCCATTGGACTCGTAGCAATACGCTGGTCCTGGACTGTGTAGATGGGAACACCTGTGACTAGTCAGAAGTTGAAAAAGATACTGGAGGGGGTGGCCAGGATGTTTCAGGCCAAATTAGAGGAGACCTCATCCAGTAGGGCAGTCGTGCCCGCACCAGAACCGTCACAGGTGATAAAGAGCAGGTGATAAAGAAGATAGAGTTGCTGTCCAATGACATCAAACTTGAGGGGACAAGAAACTACCTAAGTTGGTATAGGAGGGCGCTGCTGAACCTTCGGATCAAGGGGCTTGAAAATATGTGAAGGGAGAGTGCACTGAGCCAAAGGATAAGACGAGTGTTGAGTGGAGCACATGGAGTCACCTTAATTCTCTGGTGGTTTCTTGGCTGTTGACTTTTGTGTCTCCATCCATAGCTGGGATGGTGGAATCGATCTGCAGTGCAGCTGATGTCTGAACGACATTGGCTGGGATGTACTCTGGAGCTGGGAGTGTCATGATGATGATGGAAGTTGAGGAGAAGATTGATGCTACCACACAGGGGGAGAAGACAGTACTCCAGTATGCAATGGAGCTACGTCGCTTATGGGCGGACTTGGACTACTATGATCCACTATCATTGCAAAATTCGGCAGATGTTCTCCTTGAAAAATAGTACCTTGAGCGTAAGCATGTGGCTCGTTTTCTTAAGGGTCTGAACCCGCAGTTTGAGGCTAGGAAGGCAGCAATGTGTCATCTGTCATCTTTCTCGTCCCTGGATGAGGCTGTTGCATCGATGGAGCAAGCGGAGATCCAACAGAAGGTGATGAAAGGCGAGACCTCACCAGCTGTCTGTTCTGCATTGGTGGTTCCTAGTACTCCCAGCAGCGATGACAGGGAGTGCTACAATTGCGGAAAGAAATGGCACCTCAGCTACAACTGCCCTCAACCCCGCAATTCTGGTCGTGGTGGAGGAGGCAGAGGACAGATTGAGAGTTCTAAGGGCAAGCTCCAGATTGAGAGTTCTAAGGGCAAGGGACTGGCCACTCAGGATCTGAATAACACTACCTACCTTGGTAACTTTATTGGTTATGCTGCTCATATGAGCAAAGGTATTCCGGTTCAGGCACTTGCATCCACTAAATCTCATACTGGTTGGATCATAGACTCAGGTGCATCTAGGCATATCACAGGTGCATCTAGTGAGTTTGTATTATATTATCCGAGCAAGTATATGCAGCCCGAGACAGTTCAGACTGCTGATGGGACATCTCAACCCATCAGGGGTACTGGCTCGATCCATTGTACTTCATTTGTTATCCTGTCATCTGTATTGCATGTTCCTTCGTTTCTGTTCAACTTACTTTCTGTTAGCTCTCTGATCAATCGAGTTGTACTGTTCTCTTTGATCGAGATATGTGTGCTTTCCAGGAGAAGGCCACGGGGAAGAGACTTGGGACTGGCATCAGGCGTGATGGTCTTTGGTACCTGGACAGGGAGGCTGCAATGCTCGTTTCTACTACTAGTGGAGGTCTAGAGACAAGCAATGCTCCAACACCGCAGATTGGGACATTTATCTTTTGATAGTTTGAATAAGTTAGAACCTGAGATAATGAATAAAGTAGACAAAAAAGATTATTTTGTAATGCTTGTGAACTTGGAAAGCATACACGTTCTACTTATAAAATGGTTGGTCTTTGAAGTTTTGAGCCATTTGCACTTGTTCATTCTGATGTTTGGGGACCGTGTCCTACTACTTCTATCAGTGGATTCAGATGGTTTGTTACCTTCATTGATTGCTACTTACGTATGACCTGGATCTACATGATGAAGCAAAAATCTGAGGTGTACAAATATTTTTAAGACTTCTCGGCATATGTGAAGACTCAGTTTGGAGTACATGTGAAGATTCTTCGAACAGATAATGGGACCGAGTACACCAACACGGAGTTTGCTAATTTTATCTCTAGTCAGAAATTTTTTCATCAAATACTTGTCCAGACATTCCTGCTCAGAATGGGGTGGTTAAACGCAAGAACATGCATCTACTAGAAGTGATACGTTCTTTGATGCTGACAATGAATGTGCCAAAATTCTTGTGGAGTGAGGCTATTATGACAACTTATCTAATCAACATGATGCCGTCAAGAGTATTAGGGATAAAGACATCATGTGAGATGCTCTTGGGCTCTAATTTTTTTATTGTTCCTCCCAGAGTGTTTGGCTGTACATGTTTTGTGCGAGATCACAGAATGATGGTGAGCAAGCTGGATCCACAAGCAGTTAAATGTATCTTTGTGTCAGAAAGGATACAAATGTTGGCGTCCCACTGAAAAAAGGTTGTTTGTCAGTATGGACGTGACCTTCCAGGAGTTTGAACCATTTTATGGGGAGAAGACGGAGTTAAGTTCCTTGTTCTATGATGGCTCTACTGATCCTAGTAGAGAGGGAGAATGAGAATGGCACCGTGGTTGGTATGATTCCATGTCCTTTTGAGTCACCGAGGAGTGATGGTGTCTCAAGGGGAGCCGACAATCAGGGGGAGCTGAGAGTATATATAGAGCATGAGCAGCAACAGCAGGAACAACATGAGCAGCATGAGCTTCCTCCTTATGTCCCTATGCTAGTACCAACAAATGCTGATGTCCCAAGTCCCTCTTCTCCAGGACCTTCTTCGGCCCTTCCACCTGAGTCACCTGATAATAATTCCTCCCCTGATACTTCTAATTCTCATGTCTTGCTTCGTAGAACTTCTAGAGTCAATGCTGGAAAACCTCCAACTAAGTTTGGCAGTTGGGATACTGACATTGTACATTACATTTCATATGCATCCACTCCACCTGCATATAAGTCCTTGCATCATTAGATTCAGTGCTTGTACCTAACAACTGGCAGGTAGCTAAGCAAGATCCTAGGTGGTTGAGTACCATGCAGGAGAAACTTCAGGCCTTGAAGAAGAACGACACATAGGAGCCGATACCACTGCCAGCTGGAAAGCGTGATGTTGGATGTAAATGGGTTTATACTGTTAAGCAGACTCCAGAGGGCAAGATTGACAGATATAAGGCCAGATTGGTTGCTAAAGGCTATAGCCAAACTTATAGTATCGACTATGACGAGACCTTTGCTCCAGTCGTAAAAATGAGCACTGTGAGAGTGTTGGTGTCATGTGCTGCCAACTTCAATTGGCAACTGCATCAGCTAGATGTCAATGACGCCTTTTTGCACGGGGATCTCCCGGCGGTGTATATGGAGATTCCACCAGGCTTTGCTAATTCACAAGCAATGGGGAAGGTATATAAATTGAAGAAGTCTTTGTATGGGCTAAAACAGTCTCCGAGAGCATGGTTTGATAGATTCAGGCTTGCAATCTGTGGTATGGGGTATAGGCAGTGTAATGAAGATCATACTGTGCTTTACAGGCACTTCAAGACTCGTATCAGTGTTCTTGCAGTCTATTTTGATGATATTGTAATTACTGGAGACGATACTGAGGAGATCCTACGGCTGAAGAAAATGCTTGGAGAGGAATTTGAAGTTAAGGATCTGAGGCAGTTGAAATACTTTCTCGGAATTGAAATTGAAAGGTCACGAAAGGGTATAGTACTTTCTCTGCGAAAGTACGCTCTGGACCTTCTTTCAGAGACAGGAATGCTAGGTTGCAGGGTTGCTTCTACTCCTAACGACAGAATCACAAGTTGTGTGCTGATGGTGGTGATCCGGTGAGTAAGGAGCAATATCAAAGATTAGTTGGTCGGCTCATATATCTATGTCATACGAGACCTGATATTACTTATGCCGTGAGTGTGGTGAGTAGATATATGCATGATCCCAGAGAGCAGCATATGGAGGCAGTTCGCAGAATTCTCAGATATATTAAAAAAAGCCCAGGAAATGAGTTATGGTTCAAAAGTTTTGGACATCTGAGAGTTGAAGGCTACTGTGATGCCGATTGGGCGGGTTGTATGGACGATCGCAGGTCCACTACAGGTTACTGTATTTTTGTTGAAGGCAATCTTGTATCTTGGCGCAGCAATAAGCAAGATGTAGTGGCTAGGTCTACAACTGAGGCCGAATACAGGACTACGGCAGTTAGCATGTGCGAGATGATGTGGGTGAAGAGCTTGTTGGCTGAGATGCGTTTGTTTAGAGGGGACTCCCTACAACTTTTGTGTGACAACAAATCAGCAGTTGATTTTGCAAACAATCCAGTTCAGCATGATCACACCAAACATGTGGAGATTGATCGGTTCTTCATCAAGGAGCAGCTGAATAGAAAAGTTTTGACTTTGGGCTATATGAAATCAGCGGAGCAGTTAACTGATTGTTTAACTAAAGGTTTAGGTCTTAGAGAGTTTGATATCTTTTGTAACAAGATGGGGATGATTGAGGATGATTGATATCTATCGCCCATCTTGAGGGGGAGTGTTGAGTTATGAGGGACTTATTTAGTCCCACATCGGATAAAAAATAAGGAAGAGGCTAGCCTCCTCCTATATATATGTACCCCCTCACTTGGAAATAAATCAATTATTTTCTCTCTACAATGATGATGTTATATCGAGGTTATAGAGTTTTATTTTCAGTTCAAGGATGCTACATAGTAACAAAGTACTGCAAAATCGCTGTTTCTTTTCAAGCATCATGCTTTAGTCTATTAATGGCAGCCGCCTCAGTCATACCAGGTTGATCCTAAATAATAAACTTCTATGTATTTTTTTGCTATCACGGTGTTATGGCCTTAATTTTGCTAAGCTACGAATTTAGACTGTTTCATCTTACAAATTCTAAGTCCTCTAGTTTGAAAAGCTTCTCACCACCCCTCTCATATAATGTCCTAAGAAAATGTAGGGTGTTAGTAGAAGTATCAACAACAATACTAATAATTCTGTTCAATTTGTCTCCATGCACAAAACTAAAAATGCAGAGCTTTGTCGGCCACGGGGACTCGATAAATGAGATTCGGACCCAAGCATTGAAACCTTCACTTGTGATCTCTGCCAGCAAGGTAAGAAAACTACACATCTGTCTCAATCCTTCGACACTGCAACCTCTCATATTTCTGGTGGTTTTTCACAAAATAGGATGAATCTGTCCGGTTATGGAATGTACAAACTGGGATATGTATTTTGATATTTGCTGGAGCAGGTGGCCATCGCAATGAAGTGTTAAGTGTTGTAAGTGCTAAAACACTACTTGCGTCCATCTTTAGTTATCATGACTGTCAGTGGTTAACTACTTGAGGAAACCTCATATTTTAGGATTTCCATCCTTCTGACATTTACCGCATCGCAAGTTGTGGTATGGATAATACTGTCAAGATCTGGTCGATGAAAGGTAAATGAGTTTTTTGATCTGATCAATTTGGTGTGGATGTCTTAAGTAGCTATATCGTAACTTTGGCTACTTTGTGCAGAGTTCTGGACATATGTTGAGAAGTCTTTTACATGGACTGACTTTCCATCAAAATTTCCCACAAAATATGTTCAATTTCCTGTGAGTCTCAATATTCTATTCTATCTGTAAGAGAGCCCCCACCCTACCCCACCGACCCACAATAAGTAGTGGAGTACTGTTTGAGGCATTCTGTGCCTTAGTTTAAGATGATGAAATTTACTAATTCATTTTCTATTCTTGTCCAGGTGTTTACAGCCTCTGTTCACTCCAACTATGTTGACTGCAATAGATGGCTTGGTGATTTCATCTTGTCGAAGGTGAACTATACCTGTAAATTTAGGGGGCGTTTGGTTCAAGTTTTAGAGGCTTGAGAATTGAGTTTTAGATTCCTTACCCTTGATTGGTATATCTAGGATTGGGAATTGGGAGGGAATAGGGGGGGCTTCATCTTCCCATTGTTGTGGGAAAGTAAAACCCAAGGCCCCTCTTGGGAATAGTTTTGCTTTCCTAGGAATGTTGTTTGGACAATAATATCCTCCTTTTACTTTCAAAATTTCAACTTCTATACCAAACATGTGAATTTAAGTAATAGAAACATTATGAAATTAAAGGGTATTTATGGGAAACTAAATAAATTAAGATTTCTTTTCCATATTCCCAACCTAACCTAACCAAACATGGGTATGTGAATGTTGAATTCCTTTCTCATGGGAAAGAATGGAAAATGAATTCCTAGGAATACAAAATCTTCATCCAAACGCCCCCTTAATGTAGAAAATTTGCTTTAAATAAATTATAGCTAATATGCTAGTATTTGAGTACTGTAGAGCGTTGACAGTGAAATTGTCTTGTGGGAAGCAAAAACAAAGGAACAGAGTCCTGGGGAGGTGAGATTTTTGAACTTTTTAATTGGTTGTCCAATTTTTATGGTGGCAATTCCATGGCTTGTTATCTAGACCTCTTACTTATTATGTGCATGTACACAAAGCTATTTGCAAAACTATGGTTGCCATCATGATTGCTAGCTCTGGAGGGCATGTCAGTCAGTAAATTGGCATTATTTTCACTGGTCAATTACTAACAGCTTCCTATCAAACTTTCTCAGGGATCGGTTGATATCCTGCAGAAGTATCCTGTGCCTGAATGTGATATATGGTTCATCAAGTTTTGTTGTGATTTTCATTACAATGCAGTAGCCATTGGTAAAGTACTATGCTATGAGGCCATTCCTATGTACCTCTCTCAACATGTATTCATTTTCTATACGTAGAATCTATGGCATTTTTTTTTGCCTTTTGAAAAGGAGATTTTTTGGAAAGTGAGAACAGTTCAGGAGTGACTTCCATAAGCTTGCGCGATTTGTGTTGTCTACTCCATCATTTGGCAAAGCTGTATGTAAGCACATGAGCTTCTCTAAGTAATGAGTATGACCTCATGTAGCCATCAGTTAAATGGTGAATGTAACCACATTCTTTCTGAAGAATATTTTTATAGATGAGACTCACTTAACTGCAAATGTATGTACCAACTTTATCCTAAGAAGAAAGGTTGTTGAGCTCTCAAGGTTAAAAGTGAATATTTTTCAGGAACCTGAGCCCCATCCCCCCGCAAAAAAAAAAAAAAAAAAAAAAAAAAACCCACACACACAACCACCACAACACTGGTGTATTGTATTGACTTGGACTGGTATGTTTTTATTTAATGTACAGGTAATCGCGAAGGGAAGATCTTTGTTTGGGAGCTCCAGTCCAGCCCACCTGTTCTCATAGCCAGGTCAGCTGTGTCCTCAAACTTCCACCCTTTCATTAATTATTTGCCCTCTTTTATAAGTTTGTGTTACTTCATTTTTGAATTCTTGTCCTGTATCTTAAGTTTCCGGACTCTAGTCATATCAAAAAAAATGTTACACTTTCTCAGGCTATCTCATGCTCAATGCAAGTCTACAATAAGGCAGACAGCCATGTCCTTTGATGGAAGGTACTTATGTAACCTGGATCAATTTTTTTTGTTATAAGCTCAAATAAATTCTTGAAGAATACCCAAATTTAGATTTGGGTGCATTGTTTTTACAACCTTGTATTGATCATAAAATTATGGTTACATGTATGCTTTTGTCTTGCACAGTACCATTCTTAGCTGTTGTGAGGACGGCTCAATTTGGCGGTGGGATGTTGTTCCCTGAAGATAATTGGTAGTAAGTCTCTTTCCGGTAGGAGTTGAGGGAACCTTTGTTGTAGCTTTAAATTCTTTGAAGCAATTAACAAAGTCATCTCGGAATCCAGGATCAAATGGGGGACATTGTGACAGTTTTAGTCAATGTATCAAGACGTACGACATTTTGTGATATTTTTTACCTGATTTTTGTTGTGGTTACTACATCATTGTTAAGTTTGTAATATTGCATTATTTGTGATCTTATTTATTTATTTTTCACTGAGCTTACTCAGTGCCAAAGTTGAAACAAAGTTGCACTACTGGTACTAGACTATATGATGTATAAACCATCTAGGCGAATATTACTAACTGGTAGTATTGAATTTTTGTTGTTGTTGTTGCATCTATTTCGTATATATGACTAGTAGGAGCGATGGAAACTTGTTTTCTGATCTGACTGACTTTCTATTTACAACGGTTATTTGGGCAAAATAAAAGGTACCAGGGTCAAAAATTCACAGTTTATGAGAGAGATTGTAGCTGTGCTGATCCAACTATTGAACATGAATTTCGCTAAGATGACTCCCTAGAAATCGAAATTTTGGTTCCAGATATAGGTTGCGTTTGGTTCAGTTCAATTTTAATGTAATTGTAATCGTAATTGAGTTTGTAATGTTAGCATTTAAATTGTCATGTTTGATTGGGAACATGTAATCAAATTATGTAATCTAATATCAATTGCATTTAAATATTTGGTTTACCATGTAACGCAATTGAGTTTGTAATGTAATAAAAAATAAAATAAAAAATTTTTTTTTTTTCAAGAATAAAAAAAATAAAAAAATAAAATAGAAGTTATTTTAAAAAAGTTTGAAAATTTTAAAAAATAAATAAAAAGTTAAAAAGAAGAAGAAGCAAAAATACGAAATTAAAGAAAGTATATATAATATTTTGACAAATTAATTAAAAAAAGTAATAATAATAATAATAATAATAATAATAATAATAATAATAATAATAATAATAATAATAATTTATTATTATTATTTAAATGAACTAATTTTGTAAGTTCCAAGTTGTAATGTAATTGTTAATACATGAGTTTATGATGTAATTGGTTTTAAAAAGAAAATTACTAAGGGCAGTACATGAAGTGAGAGGAGCTATCATAGTTTTTTTTTTAATTGTCATTTTTTTATACCCAAATTTTTTTTTAACATGCTAAGGTGGCTATATCATAGTTTTCTGTCCAGTATGACTGCCAAGATTCTGGCCGTCCTAACCACAGATAGGACTACAAGAATCTGGTAGAAAATTGTGTCTTAGGATTGCCAAACTTTGGTAGTCCTTCGTCTTTTCTAACCGGCTGTGTCGATTTCTAAACTTCCAAAACCTAAAAATATTGTTCAAAATAAATAAATTTCTAACATACATTAATTGAAATCTAAAAATCAAAAAGAAATAAAATCATAAAAATTGTTGTGTTCAATTTTCTTTGAAATCTAGAAAATATACATTGAAATGGTAATGTCCCCTAAGAAAAAGAGGAATGTCTATGTGGCTATCTTCGATTAGAGTTGTAAGAGGAAGAGATTACCAGATGAAAATGAAGTTGTATAAGGAAGAGGAAATGAAGTTTGGGTGTTTGAAATGATCATGTCCCTTAACAAATGATACGGTGCTTCCTAACATTTTTACAACTTAAGAGTGAAATCCGCTTTATCACGTTTTAGTGCCACCCTTTAGAGAAATAATGTAATATAATCAAGCTTGTAAAGCCATTGCATCTAAATTTTTTTTGTCCAACTGAACACCCGAATTACATTTAGAATGCAATGCCAATTACATTATGTTATCAAACCTACAAACCAATCATAGGCAAAAGGTAAAAAACCATATCCCCCACATTATCCATTTACGATGACATACGATTGTAATTGTACAGAATAAAAAGTACCCACAAAAATTCGGCTAGTAGATGAAAATACAACAGTCACTACGTAAAATAAAGTGGAGTCACTCTGGATCACGAGCTAAGACCAAACTTCCGTAGACATTCGTCTATTTTCAAAGAAAATGTTGCTTAAAACTGCAGTATTAAAATATTTGAGAGGATGCTTGCAACAGCACAAAATTTAGAATAACGGATTACTGATATATCTTCGTTTCATTGATAATACAAGCAACTGAACTTAAAATCTTGTACACAGCAACAACAAAAAATGAAGCCTTTAACCCAACTTTTTGGGTCAGCAAACTCTCAAGTTTGTATGAGATCTCAAATTTCCATCAAGAACTGATGATGACAATGAGACTCGAAATGCAAAAAACATGTTTTTCTTTTGCCTTTTCTTCCTGGTACAAATACATGGTATAATACGGGGCATCCAAAAATTTCCGAAGGTAGGCCTCTCCTTATTGCAGCCTGGTATACACTCAACAACATACACTGTATGTACAAAAGAATCTGGCTAATGAACCAATAATCTCAGATAGAATTGCTCTGTGTCAGACCCATAGTCTGCAATCTGGATAGTAGTAGTTGTATGTTTTCAAGCTTCTGATTGAGCTGTTTCATGTCCTCAGCGCTCTCAGAAAACTCTGAACTGCTTAATTCTGATAGCAGGGATGAACACTTGGCCTGTGACTCAGAGAGCTCAGACTGCAATGAAGAGAGAGTTGTTTCCAAACTACAAGTTGGGCTCTCAGGAATGGTAGCACTAAAAGTAGGGGTGCCACTAAAACTGCTGATGCTACTCCGCCTACTGAGTTTCCCTGGTGTGAAGATTTTGTCTAGGCCCTCGCTTCCTGCACAGCAGAGTGACATCATGAAGAGTCTTAAACAATGTCCTCAATGATATCCAATATTTGAATACTAAATTGATACCGATATTTAGTGGTTCATCTGATATATCAGTTGCTCTATCAGCCATGGGACACTAAATGGGAAAAGATTTTTGTTTTCTCAAAAAAATAATATAACGGCTGGTAAATTGGTAATATCAGTGTATAACAGAATGAAAAATTGGTCATTATGCTTAATGCTTATTTAGATAAGTTTTTATATGCAATACGATCATTCGGTAAGAAATGCTCATAATGTTATCATGTAGTTAACTATTTACACCAGTAGAGTTATTTAATTACTTCTATGGCATTTATTTGAATTTCTACAATATTGATAGAATTAAATTATCCTACAAAAAATATCATTATTTAATAGATAATTTCTAGCATTACAAATTAAATAACCAAAACTAATCTTCATATACTAAAATTTTATTTATTTAATATTAACTGGATATACAAAATAAAAACTTCCATTTTGTTATATGTCGGCAAGTAAATCATTTCCAGATAATTTGACAGTATACCTTTGGGGCTGGCTGGTACTATAAAGGGGTATGGCCTCTAAGGATATGTGATGTATCAATCGATATTTTGTATACTAAGAATCATGCTCTTAAATCGATGAACCATTATTCTAGCACTTGGTTGGCTAGTTCATCTTTTATTTTTCTTGTCTACTGTTTACATCAAAAAGAATATAATCAACAACAAAACCTCTATCCCAAATTTCTGGGGTTGGTTATTTGAATCATTTTAGTCCATGCAGCTCCATTAAGGGTCATGTCCATTGCAACATTAACAAAATCCACATCCTTTGTTATGGCTCTACCCAAGTTCATCTAGGCCTACCCCTTGTTTTTAGCAACTCACTTAACGAACATCTTGTCATTCATCCTAAATGTTCTTCTATTGGTCAGTTGTACATGTCCAAACTATCTAAGACAATTTTCTCTCCTTTTATCCTCAATCAATGTCGCCTCCAACTTCTTATGAATACGATCATCTCTTATCCCATCTTTCAATGTATTGTCATTCATCTTAGCATTCTCATTTAGCAACACATTTTTTTCCATATGTTGTTTCTTAATTGTTCTACACTTACATTCATACAATATGGCTGGCCTTGTAGCTGTCTAATAGAATTTTCCTTTCAACTTTTAAGGGATACATGTAAAAGATTATGAAGAAACTTAACTTTTGAAGCATTGAAAAAAGGGAAAAAGAAGTCGTCAATCGTAAACCACACTGTCAAACAAACTAATTATAAACCTCAAGCAAAATAATTAAAAATGACAATGCACGGGATAGGTGAAGAATCATATATTATGGACAAGGATAATACTTGAAGTGACACTCTTTTAAACATGGCAGGGGTCACTAGCAGACACAAGTTTCGTTACACCCTGGAAACTTATGTTGGACACTGACACCATACTCCAATAAAAGAAATCGAAAGGCATGTCAACATTCATGGGTAAGAGGTGTAGTTTTATTAAATGGTCACATTTAGCATGTGAGGGGCCACCAGAAATAGTTTCACGAAGTGGAAATAGGCAATACATCTAAAATTTGACTCTTTGGATTATTTGCAACTTCTCTCCCAGTGTGTATATATATATATATATATATATATATATATATATATATATATATATGGGCGGGATATTGCACCAATATTATTGCACCAAGCAATCTCAACCACATATTTTTTTTGAAATGTGTGATTATAAATCATCCCATAAAGTTGTTGCCACGTCAGCATACTTTATAACCACACATTTCAAAAAATGTGTGGCTGAGATTGCTTTGTGCAATAATGGTGCAATAAGCCTTGGTGCAATATCCCGTCTTTTATATATATATATATATATATATATATATATATATATATATTGATGGGAGAAGACTTGGATGATGATAATATATAGCTTAGTTAAAACATTCACAGGTTTAGTGCTTTATGTGAAACTATCTTTACAAGACTAGAATGAAGTATTTAGTTGGAATGCACTACTCTGGTTAATTGGCAGAAATCTAGAAATATATCAATTGTGGTGTTTCTTCCTTGTAGTCAGTCACTCAATATCATCGGCAAATAGTAGAAAAATTGTTCTCCAAGAATTTCCCAAGAATGTCATAAAAACCTTCTTATGTATTTTCTTGTCAGATTGACAAAATCTTCCTATGTATCCTGTTTATTTCTTCAGTCTTTCTATTGATGGTAGTCATGCCATGTTTCACATACTTTTTCGAGATTATGTATCCCATGTCATGTTTCACATACTTTTTTGAAATTATGTATCCCATGTGTGTCCCATACACCCAGCTACCATGCCCATAGTAATAACTATGGCATAGGAAAACACCAGTCTCAACTCTGGACATGCAGCTGAAACTACCAAGCTGGAGTATTAATGTTGCAGATACTACATACATCAGTTTTCACTTGTTTATGTTGCACAGACAAATATGGAAGGATATACTACAGGACACAGGTTGCACAATTGACATTTTGGCATGTCCTGGTGTATTTTTTTAGGTTCCATGTCATGTCAGATACATGTCTGACTCGGATACGCCATAGATTGTGGGCAGTTTGTGCTTGTCATCAATAACATATAATTTTCACATTAAAAAGTGGGGGATTGGATAAAGACCTTGTAAGATGTGAGAGGGAGTGGGATGGGAAAGGATTAAAAGGAATCATAATGGTTAAATTTCAGTAGTTATAAGAGAGAACAGATCCTCAACAGAAAGCAGTAGCCAGGGAAGTAAGCAATGTATATAATGTGCAACATTATTCAAGAGGAAAAGAACTAGGAAGATAAAGTGCTGAGGTTCTCCGACTGAGTTTATCGAAGGAGATGATCCAGTTGCTCTAATGACATCTTGGTTGAGAACCAGTAATGGTATGATGACATATATATTGAACTGAGAGCTTCCGTAAGGTGCTAAGAAAAGGAACCTGAAATGGATGGAAGTTACAAGGAAGGATTGGGTTAACTAGTGCAGGTTCTTCAATCGTGATCTTTCCCTTCATTAAAAAGAATGATCTGGAGACGAGGTATCACAAGGATGGCTTGACAAATGATTTATGTGGCGTGTGCAAGCATTTGTAAGTCTCTGAGCCTGCACATGTTTACGTGTGTGCAGATATGTGTATGGAGAGTACAGGAAATTAGGTAACATTGTAGCTTGCTTCAGCCAAAGATCGCAACATTGTTACTTAATGGGCCATCTGATGCAGAACAACATTACTCACCATGACTGTATGCCCTAAAACATCTAACCACGGAAAAATATATCGTTTGGAAATTTTGAACTTATGAATTAAGTATCATTTGTTTTGAAGTTTGAAAGTTGATTGTTGGAACAATTGGATTCAGATTTAGAGTTTCAAAAACGTGAGTTCTATCCATAGATGTTCTAGCCTTCTAGGGCATATAGGATGAGTAGCCCATTGAGTGACTATAAGATGCCCCCTCACCTAAAGGTGCAGTGTCACCACATTTACCGTTATCTGAAAGCCTTTTTAAAAGATAGGGCAGCCTATGGCATGTAACAAAGTGGGAAGGCTCCACAAACTAAAAAGTAAATTTACAAACGGCTATCAACCTAAAACAAATTCGCTTAAGGGCTGTTTGGTTTGCGGATTTGGAGTGTGGAAGTGGTCAAAATTCAGATTTTTGACGACTTACGTGTTTGATAGGATTTGCAGACAAGATTTACTGTGATTTGACATGGTCAGTAAATCTTGTCTGCCACGGAATCGAAGTTTTGACATCGGAGTTTTTTTCTCTGAAGTGGAGCGCGGAAGTGGAAAATCCCCATTCTCACTTTGCGAGTTTGGTTGGAGGACCACTTCCTCTCTACTTTAACAAAAATAAGATTTATTATTCATGTCACTTTAACAAAAAAGTTACACTTTCCCACTCACTTCAACCAACCAACCAAACACCAGAGTTTAGGATTTTCAACTTCTAGACTCTACTTCTTCAAAGCATCCAAACGAAAGATTTTCTACTTCGCTCCACTTCACCGGAATACGTACGCAAATTGTCGATTTCTTTTCCACTTTGCCCCACTTCGCCGAACCAAACAGGCCCTTAGTGAATGCCAGATTTTTGCATGGAGGAATGTGAGAGGGGCCTCCCATAGAACCTTACAAGGCCAGGGTTAGCTATAGGTGTGAAAACCCCCAAAATTTTAGTCGATTGGGCCATTTGCAGGGACTGGGACTCATTGAGTAGAAGAGATTGTGAAGCCCCATGATTTAGTCATACATTGGATATGGGATGAGAATGCAATTGGTTATATTTTGAGTGCATTGGTCTCATGTGTGGACCTGGGTGAACCATTTGGCGAGTGAGCTAGGATGCAACAAATGGTATCAAAGTTACCTAGTGGATTCACGTTGGTGAAACTAGTTCATTTGTGTTGGATGCGACAAGGACGTTCTGCCTGAAACCCCAAGTTATAGTCTCACACCAGATATAGGATTAGAATTTGATTGGTTTATATTTGAGACCTAGGGTCTCATGTGTACATCTGGCTTAACCATGTTAGCAAGTGGGTCGGAGCATAAAGGGCTGTCAAGGGTCCGGGTTCGGATCAGATTTATGTTAAATCCAAATCTGATTAGAAAAAAAAAATCGGTCTCCAAATCTGTACCCGAAGCCGACATGAGTTCCATTCTGGTTCTAGTTTTAGCATCTGAACCTGATTTCAAAATTGGGTCGGTTTACATTTTTTATAAAATACATTTTTTTATTAAAGGGGGGGGGGGGGGGGGGGGGGGGTGGTGTTTGAGTTGCAACCTTTCTGATGCTGGGGTGATTCGAACCATGTATCTCAAGAGAACACTAAACCTCCTACCAACTGGCCATAAGCCAGTTTGTGTTCATATATAAAGAAGGTTATGTATATTTCTTCTAAACTTCAACCAGACCAGAATTATTTTTGGTCTCATCTGTTGATACCCGAACCCACCCCGAAATTCATCAGGGTTTTACATCCAAACCCGAAATTTTAGTTACAAATTGGGTGGGATCATCAGGTAATCAGTTACCATTGACAGGCCTAGGAGTGAGGTAATAATGGGAGTAATGCAATTTTAGTTCAAGCAAGAGAAAAGAAGCATCCTAATATATTCTGAAACTATCATGATGGAAATTTTTATATCTTATAGTTGGAGTCAAAGGAAACCTCATCTATATTCACCAGAAAGGCAAGTCATCTTTCTGCCCTCACTAAATCTTTCCTTTATTTCTCTTCAGAAATAGAAATGGTAGGAAATAGAGAAATCCAGCCCTAAAATTGTATCTTGATAATAACTCTAGAAACCAAAGAAGGCATGGAACAAATGGATTGATCGAGGGAGAGGAGTTCGTAACTTCACAAACAAAAAACTAACCTTAGTTGTGAAGGAAAGAACAAAAGAAGATGATAAGAGTTATAAGAGTAAGGGACATAATGTTAATGTTTAGAACATGTGGTGTTTCATGTAACTGAATCTTTGGACACAAGTCTAGCAGAATACCCATTGGCACACTGTTGTAACATAGTGGAAAAGAGATCCAATCAGATTTGATCATGTTGGAACAGATGAGATAAAAATACTGCATCTCAATGAACAGTTTTTACTCATAAGACCAGCTTTATATATTAGATTGCGATTCATAGGTAATAGAGTAATGCCACTATTTTTCACAGCTGAAAATAATCATAAAGATCATTTTTAAACACTGAGATCTATTACATACCAATATTGCTGAGCTGATCCATAGTTGCCTGGCCAATGGATTCATCAATCTTCAGTAACCGAAGAATTCCTGCAGCAATTCTACCCATCGAGTCGACCTCAGCCCGGCAGAGTATGGCTAGGTACTCCAACTCCTCTCTTGATGCAGTTGCCTCAATCTGCACACAAAACCCATCAGATTTGGATCAAGCTCCATTTACAACCATGACGATTAAGGAAGACCGGTAAGTGATATCTTACAGGTTGTTTAACAGAGAATTTAATGCTCTCCACCATCCACTTTGTCACTTCAGTGTCTTCCTCTTCCGGTAGAACAAGACGAACTTCAACATTCACTCCTTCAATACTATCAGTTTCTTTGATTTTTTTATCATTGCCTACTTGGTGATTCCCTCTCCCTCTTGAGTTTGCCTGGACGAAATCATTCTTGAAGCGAGGTTTCAGTGCCTGCCAACCTTCCACGCCCACCTGCAAACATTTTTAATATTATTATTTACCATTATTAGGAATACTAGGAACCAGCATAAAAGTGCCAGCACAATTAACCAGAAACAAAATGGAAAGGTATCAACAAAAAATGCAGTAGTTCACTAGTATGGAAGAATTCTAGAATATCAACAAAAAATGCAGTAGTTCACTAGTTCACTTGTTCCAACGGATTGGAGCAAGAACATCTATTTTGCAAATTCTAGAATATCAAAATCACTTTGTTCAATAAGTACATGAAGAACAATATCATGCATAAAGTGCAGGTTGTTCCATATATTACAACCATGTCCATCAAAACCCTATTCCTTACGGGCTTGTAGAGTCTAGTGCCCCTTTTCGTACACCAAGACCCATACTAATAAAAACGCAACATACTGCACCATGGGTCAAAATGACTCTGACAAGGCTAATAATATTGAAATTGAGCTACAAAAAAGAAAGAGAAGTCAAAAGATAAAACTAAATAATGTAGTACGAATTCTTATTTTAGAATACTATGTTTAGACTCAATATTGGATCCAAAAATCACCATACTGCTTATAGTGTCTTTGGCAGACTAGAGTAAGATCTACCACAAAGAGAAATGGTGCAACAGTTTTCTTTAGCTCAAATTCAACATTGAAGAAGTGAAGAACATACTTTTAGAACGCTTTTTGTCATAATAAATCGAGTAAACTCGACAGGAAATACAGTTAAGGATGCGCTTTTAGAATGCCTGTTAGGCTATTTCTTAAATAAGCCAAAGAAACTTGGGAAGAATAAAATTACAGTACAAATATAAGAAACAGCTAACAAAGCATAAATTTTACTCAACGAAGAAGATCCATCACCATTATCATCCAAGCCTTCTCCCATGAATGGGGTCGGCTATGGAGTAATAAGAAAGCTCCATAGAAGATTTGACAAAAAAATTATGACCAGTTGTCAAACTGTCATCAACCCTCTATACTAGTGCCAAATTCGTGGCAAAGTTAGCTATAAGCATGGGAGGGTCATGCATAAAACCTAGGCGGAGAATTGGCAGGTAGGTAGGGCTAGCTTTTGGATATGGAGTCGCAATCATGCAATCAAGAGCACCCTTCAAGTTCCCCTAGACTATAAAGAGCCTAAACGAAAAGGTAAGATGATACAATTTGCAATGGAGAATTGCCTTAATCTCTATGACGCATCTAAGTCAAAAAATGAAAAAGAATGACTC
Organism: Iris macrosiphon; assembly: GCA_036927795.1. Taxonomy (NCBI): domain Eukaryota; kingdom Viridiplantae; phylum Streptophyta; class Magnoliopsida; order Asparagales; family Iridaceae; genus Iris; species Iris macrosiphon. Next base: position 114,341,688 of record JAYESA010000003.1, read on the forward strand.
ATCGAAGAAGATGCAAGCACATGAAAGAGGGGATAATGGCATAATGCTATGGCATGACCCAGTTAATACAACTGTCTACTCAAGTTGCCGTCTAATATAAAGCATAGAAAATACATACATTTTTGTCTTACAGATGTATTCATCTCCCTATCCACTTTGATGGAATCACTGCTGGAAGCCCTTGCATCTGTTCGTCCGCATAGTACCTGTCCCTGTATCCCCCACTAACACTTGGTTATTGTAATTTGATGTTGTAATGATTCTGGATTAAACCAATCACATAGTAACTGTTGAACCAAGGGACCTAACCGAGTAGGAAGTTTTTCCAAGACCAAACAAGTTCCTTACTGACAAACTCTAGTGTGACTAAGGGCAGAAGGGATTAGATCATAGAAGACAAATTTTATAGTTAGAAGAAAGAATTTCCAAGTGTTTCCAAGGACTAAGTCTTGTCTTCAATAGGGATCAACAGAAGCTTTTAGTAGTACTGGCCTGGGAAATGGGCATCAAAAGTGTAGTTTTTAGTTCTCACAATGATTAGTAAGGTTTTCCTAGCATATTGTGCTGGAGGAACCATAATATGTTAACAACATTAACATATTAAACATCATAACTGAATACTAAGTTTAGATGTACAAACTGAAAGTACATATAAACTTCAGGCTTTAGCATTGTAGCTATATGTGTACATCAAAATACTAAAGCAAGTAAAATAAAATAATATTTCTCCTATTTCCATCTACTAGCTATGCTTTTTAAATAAGAATCTACAATAAATTTGCCTTGGGGAACAAAATCCATAACATTCTTACCGTGATCAATTCCACAGGAAATTTCTGTGTCCTGCTCAACTTTTCTTTGCTGGTCAAATTATGTGGACTGCTTTTCGCTTTTACAAGTAAACTCTGGAATGTTGTGTGCCAGCACCTTTCTTCTCTGCTAACATCATCCCCTATGCAAGTTGTCCACCTTTCTTGCATTTCCTGTGTGCCTTCAAGGGCGAATAACCAATTCTTTAACTCTACAGCTATATCAACATCATCTGGCATTCCCAAGTCCAAAAGGTTAATGGAATCTTCTTCCAAACATCCGTCTGAGATACAACAACAACAACAACAACAAAGTAACCTTTTAGATAGCAAGCATAAAATGAAGGGAGCTGTAGAGAAAACTTAAACAACCTTTCTTTCAAAAAAATACTTCTGTTCATATTCAACATAACTCCACAACAACAACAACAAAGCCTTTATCCCAAATTTTTGGGGTCAGCTGTTTGAATCCTTTTCTACCATTCAGCTCATTTAAGAGCCTTGTCCTCTGTAACACTAATAAAGACCATTTCCTTCTTTAAACTCCACTCCATGATAAAAAATAACAAAACTGTAAACTCAAATTACATTGACACAAGGATCACAGCTGTCTCTGTCTAAGATCTATCATATATCAGAATAAACTTGATAATATAGAAGAGCTCATTCACTAAAATAAGAACATGGGACGTATTTTATGAAATTACATTTTTATGACCCTGCAGAAATTTCAGTATGATAACAAAATTTGAGTTTGACAGCCTAATGTTCCTTTCTCTCATAAAAACATGACAACCTGGGGGAGGATGGGGAACAACATAAAGATATAATAGTACATATCAAGGGCTTACTCAGACATGAGAAATAAAATTTTGAAAGAAGTAAAATGTTTCAAGTTAAAATGCTGTTAGTAATAATATTTGGTCAGTCATGAAATGAAAATAGAATTTACAATCACGATCTGACCAAATTTGTGCAGCAAGACCATGATTATGTGATGTCACTGACAAGTTAATAGATATTTCAGATCATGAAAAATCAAGAATAAGTTGGGCAGAAAGTGGAATTGAAAAATCTGATATTTGGGCGTTAATCATCGTGGAAAAAAAACTTAAGATATTGTCAGCGGCCAAACCAAACATGAGGAATTCCATACCCTCTTCTCGGTCAACCTCCAAAAGAGGTGATGCTTTGAAAAGCTTTGCCAAGGGCCCTGAAGACAAATTTTTTAATCCTTTTGATAGTTCCTCCCCAGGACCACCATCTGGTCCAAGTATACCAAAACGATGGAGCAGAGCTTCAGTGTAATTCATTCCACCACCAAGTCGTACACCAGCAATCTTTGCAGAGACATTTAGACTATGACACTCCATATCCTGCACATCGTAGGGCATGACATGAACTGCACTTATCTCAAGAAATGGAACTGGTTTCTTCTGAAATTTAGCTCGGTTTTCAATCCAAAGAACTGCTCTCATTTGTGGGCACCCATTTTCAACTGCCAGTGCACCATGCTCACCAGGCAAAGACATGCCATTCTCGTGAGGCAACACCCCTTCTCCATCCACACAGTCAATACAGACCGTTTCCCAGCGTAAGGTGGTCGACACAGCGAAAGCACCACCTAAACTACGATGGGAAACTTTCAGGAACAGATCTTCTCCACTAAACTGAACTAAAGGCACCCCTTGAATATTCACTGATGATAAGTCGAGAAATTTGATATGTAGGCTATTTACAGCCAAACTTACTGCAGTATCACTAGGAATTTTTTCCATTATTTTTTTACCCAAGGACTCATCACACCTATGTCCATTATTTTTGCTGACCTTTCTTATCTTTTCACTAACTTCACCAAAGTATGCATAGAGATCTAAGACAAAGAACATCTGCTCAACTGAAGTATTGGATGAAAACTGTTGGCAGGCAATTCCTAGCCTGACAATGCCTTCTGGAGGGGGCACATGGAACACTGGTCCCCCATCTGCAGTGACCATAGCTGCCTCAAAGCAAGCCTCGTGCAATTCAACACATCTCCAAAGACCTGCAGACCAGTCGGCAGAACCTTTCTGTTCTTTTGATTCTCTATCGGTCTCCAGTGAGAGGCTGAGATGTGAAGCTCGCATTGTCCATTTTCTTTGACTGGCATCAACTGGTTGACACTCCCAAAGACTAAAACAGGCAGGATCTTTATCAAGATTCAGAAGCGCACACTTGAGTGCCGGTGATTGCGAGAAATATAGGTCCTCTACATGAAGTCTGGCTCCAGAGAATAAATTGTGGGGATGAATATCACCAACTGCAGTAAAAGTTTCAGTTTGTCCAGCATTTAGGGGAACGGTAAGATCAAACTCTTTCAGAGTGAACTGAAAGGAATTGACTGAGTAATCAGGCAAAACATCGCCAGGGTTAACCATAATCCCATCAGCTAAGAAAGAGGAGATCCTCAAGCAGGATTCTTCCTGGAGAATGATCTAATGGAAGAAGAAATCTTTGGTTATTGAGAAGAAAAGAATAGAGTTAATCCATGAAAATTAATTCAGTCGACAATTGGAAAAGTCCTCATCGTACGTACTGTAAGAGGTTGACAGTTGACAACAGTCTGTGAAGCAAAAATTGGAGCCGCAGGTGAGGGTTTAATCTGAAGAGAATGGAGGCAAATGAGAGGAATGCCAACATTGAACTGCCAATGCTCGTCTCCCAAAGGATAAATAGGAGGGCAGAAATTCTCACCTGTGTCAACATCGATATATAAGATCAGTTAATAATATTCTCAACAAAAATAAGACAGTAATAGCAAATTTATTAAGTATAGCCATGAAAATAAAGATAAGGACCAAATTCAGGGGTTCGCTGTGGTTCCTTTGCAACAAAACACATTGATGGCTGTACCAAGGTGCACGATGGGTGTGAAAAGGTATCCCTGAACAGAATAATTTACCACCATCAATTTTACACACAAAAAAAAGCAGTATAACTTTGTTACCATACAAAATGAAATTTAACTCTATATATAATGAGCATTAGAATGCAGGTAGGTCTCTTCTCACCAAAACTATAAGGCAACCAAACTAATATTACCAATTTTGGCAGAAGTTCACACTCAAAAAGGCGATTGAAGGAATTGAAGAAAGAAACTATGATCGTTCTAGTAATTGAAAATAACCAATCAATAAAAAGACAAGGGTAAGAGAGACAAAACTATAATGTTAGCAAATATCTTTATCACGTATAATTTCCAAACAAGAACTTTACTCAAACAAGATAAGAAAATATATAATTGCCGGTTAAGATTAATGGAGGGCGTTGTGGCGCGGCAGTAACGCTTGATGCTTTGCATCCTGGAGTTGCATGTTTGAGTCGCTAAAACAGACTCCATATATTGGGGAAGGAAGGTAGCGTATAATTTGACCCTCCCCAGTACGCCCTATTTTGGTGATTAACATTAATCTCGATGTTATACAGAATGGATGAATAATACATACCTTAGAAACAACCCACCAATCATAATGCAAGACAAGTTCTTTGTTATTTCTCCATCAGATACACTTGCCTGAAAAGGGACAGAATATGCAATAGTTGGTGATAACAATAATAGAAATTTGGTTTAATACTTGGCTTAACTTTATTGATGTGTAGGGCTACATATATATATATAGGACAGGCTAACCCCTCTCTCTACTATTCTACTAGATGTGGGACTAAACACCAACTAATACTCTTAACACTCCCCCTCAAGATGGACGATAGATATCAATTATCCCCATATTGTCACATAGTTTAGAAAGACTCGATGAATTAAGGCCCTTAGTCAGACAATCTGCAACTTGTTCTTCTGAGCGAACATGATCGAGCTTTAATATCCCTTTTTCTGGCTTCTCTTTGATGAAGAACTGATCGATCTCGATGTGCTTAGTTCTGTCATGCTGGACTGAAATGTTAGCTATACTTATTGCAGCTTGACAGTCACTCAAAAGACTCAACGGTGTTCCCTGGTCCAGCTTCAACTCTGTCAGCAGTGCTCTTACCCACAACAACTTTGACACTCCCGGAGTCATAACTCTATATTCTGCTTCAGCAGTCGATCGTGCTACCAGAGACTGTTTCTTGCTTCTCCATGAGATTAGGTTACCCCCCCCCCCCACAACGACACAGTACCCTGAGGTAGACCTTCTGTCGTCCATGCAACTTGTCCAATCTGCATCACAGTACCCCTCAACATCCAGGTGTCCATTTTTCTTGAACCATAGCCCTCTTCCAGGAGTCCCCTTCAGATATCTCAGGATACGAAAAACTGCATCCATGTGACCCTTCCTTGAATCATGCATGTAGCGACTCACTACTCACAGCAAATGAGATATCAGGACGAGTGTGGCCTAGATAAATCAATATGCCTACAAGTCTCTGATATCTCTCACGATCAACAGGCTCTCATGTCTCTGCATCCAACTTATCTTTCTGATCAATTGGAGTGACTGTCGATCGACATCCCAGCATACCAGTCTCTGTGAGCAGGTCTAGTACATACTTCCTCTGAGAGAGGACGATCCCATCTCTTCCTCGAACCATCTCGATCTCGAAAAAATACCTCATCATTCCCAAGACCTTCACTTCAAACTCCTTGGCGAGTTTTGACTTCAGCTGGGTGATCTCCTCATCATTATCACATGTGATCGCTATATCATTCACATACACTGCAAGTATGGTGATGTGGCATCTTGCATACTGGAAGAAAACTGTGTGATCTGCATTGGTCTGGCAGTACCTCATGCCTGTGACAGCCTTCCTGAATCTATCAAATCAGGCTCGAGAAGATTGCTTGAGCCCATACAGTGATTTCTTTAGCTTGCACACCTTTTCCGTCGACTGTTTCGTGCAAAATCCCGGGAGGTCTCCATATATACTTTCTTTTGTAGGTCCCCAAAAAAAGCGTTCTTCACATCCAATTGATATAGCTGTCACCCATGGTTTGCTACAAGGGAGACCAGGGTTCTCACAGTGCTCATCTTTGCCACTGGAGCAAATATCTCATCATAGTCGATGTCATAGGATTGAGTGAATCCCTTTGCAACAAACATTGCCTTGTATCGCTCCACCTTTCCTTCTGGCGTCTTCTTTACTGTGAAGACCTATTTGCATCCAACTGCTCTCTTTCCTTTAGGCAACGGAACAAGCTCCCATGTCCCTTTTTTTCGAGTGTCCCAAGTTCCTCCAACATTGCTGCTCTCCACCTTGGATCTTCCATCGCTTCCTGCCAACACTTAGGCAAAGATGTGGTGTCTAACGATGCAATGAATGCTCAATAGGTAGGAGATATATTAGAGTAGGATAAGAAATTTGCAATGTCATGTTCATAACTATAACGATTAGGGGCTTTTCCCGTATTACTGCGAGAAAATCTCCTTAAGGGAATATGGGAAAGTGGTGAAGAGATCATACCATCCGAATCAGAGGGATCCGCATCCAAATCAGAGGGATCCGGTGCGGGAGGTGCATCTTCAAGAGTTGGGCAGGATTAGGCGAGGGATATAGCACAGTAGAAACAATAGGCACAGTACTGGACTGTTGCTTTCTCCTTCTGTAGACTTGGAGCTCTGTAGATTGTTCTGTAGTCAGTTCCTCCCCTTGCACTGGAACATCACTTTCTTCCTCCTGATTGTCACAACTTTCTTCCTCCTGATTGTCACCACTTTTTTCCTCCTGATTATGTGCATCCTCATCACTTTCCTCACCCTCGCTATTTCCCCCTTGTTCCCTTGGACTAGCTTCCATCATTGGACATTAAACTGACCCGACAATCACGCTTGGGCCCATCTCCCCCTCACTCCTAATACCTCATGTGTTAGGTGTCACCAAATGCGGAGCCTTCACCTGAACCATTGTGGTAGTATGGTTCCATCTCTCTGAATGTAACGCCCATACTTACAAAGAGCCTTCGCTCCACCGGACTCCAACAAGAGTATCACAAGAGTGACCCTTCTGAGTCCCTAAATAGCCAATAAAGATGCACTTCACTGCCCGAGGGTCCAACTTTGCAACCACAGATCTGTTATCTTTCACAAAACATACACATCCAAATACCTTTGGAGGAACAATGTACTTATTCTCTCCTGTAAGCATCTCAAACGGTGTCTTCCATCCTAACACCTGAGAGGGCATCCTGTTGATGAGATATGCAGCCGTCAACACGACATGTTCCCACAAGTGTTTAGGAACATTCATGGCAAACATCATTGACCGTGCTACTTCCAACATATGCATGTTCTTCCGTTCTGCCACGTTATTCTGTGCTGGTGTATAAGCATACGAAGTCTGATGTATCCCATGGACTGATAAGTACTCTTCAATAGCCATGTTGGTGTATTATGTCTCATTGTCAGATCTCAAAATCTTCACTTTAGCACTGTACTGTATTGTAACCCTGCGATGAAAATCTTGAAAGCATGCAAAGACATCACTCTTACTCTTCATTAGATATACCCAGGTGACACGAGTGTAGCAGTCAATAAAGGTGAAACCATTTAAAACTATTAACTCCAGTTGTAGGACAAGGTCCCCACACATCAAAGTGTATCATATCAAAAGCACCTAAACTTCTATTTCCAGAACTCACATAAGAGCTTCTGGTATGTTTTTCAAGCTCACAAGCATCACAAACCAACTTTTGTTTATTAGCCTTTTGATAAATAGATAGATACATCCGACTCAGTAGACTGAATGAAGAGTGTCCTATGCGCTGATGTTGAAGTAATAATTCTGCTTCCACTGTTCTTTGCGGCTCCTCCGATTGTGCTTCTTCCACCAGTGATGCCAGTGCTACGTCCAGTCCAGCCCTGTCCAAGTACCATAGCCCCTTATGCTAAGTGCCAGTCCCCAACCGTCTCTCCGTTCCCTTCTCCCGAAAAATCACCTTAGGAATGTCAAAGGAAAACACAATTAAGTTGAAGAACAATGGCACTAATGGACAATAGATTAACGAAAAAAGATGGAGCATACAAGACATCAGTAAGGGTTATGGAAGGGGTTGCATTCAACTGTGCCTTTACTCATAATGGGTCTAGCATTACCATCAGCAGTCTGAATGCTTTCAGGTGTCGTCAGGTAAGCGTAATCTTGGAACTCATCATGGGCACCCGTGACATGGCAGGATGTCCCAGAGTCAATTATTCAACCTGGTCTGTGGATATATGACAGGGCATGAGTAGATATACCTGTGCTTGTATGGGCATAGTAGGTGATGTTACCCCCAGAGGTGGTTGGAGTTGATGCCCCAGAGGTGTTGGCTCGACTGTCGCTGGTTTCAAGCTTCATGCTTCTCCATATCTCTAGTATTTTCCTCTCACTAGGGATTATATCGGGTGACTGACTCCCACTTCCCTCTTCTACCAGGTTTGCCTTGTGTCCTCCGGAATGATTACTTCTGCCACCAGCATAGCCTCCTTTGCCACCCTTACGACCTCCATGGCTGCGTCCGCGGCCGCTGGACTGGCCTCTCAGGGATTTCGTACAGAATCTGATAAAGTGTCCAGGGTCTCCACAGTTGTAGCACCCTCCCCCTACAGAAGGATTTGGATTAAAAACTGCTAGAGCTGATTTTTCTCCCAGAGAGCTAGTAGTGCTAGGCATTAGCTTCAGTCGTGCCTCTTCTTGTGCCATAGCAGCTATGGTCTCCTCCAGTGATGGCAGCCTGGGTTGAGCAAGTAGGATATTCATCCACTGCTCGAATGTTGGGCTGAGCCCCTTCAAGAACTTCATCATCCTCTGTCGCAAAACATATTCCATGAACTTCTTATAATGTTTCGCAAATGCCGGTTCCACTTGCTCATCTTCCACACCAATGGGGTCATAGTGGTCGAGATCTGACTAATACTTCTTCATTTATGCCGCATTCTCAGAGATGGTGTGTTCTTGGATCACCTTATCAAGTTCATCTTGTAGCTGAAAAACCCTCATAGGGTTGCCCGACCCTGAATACATATCTCTCAGCGTCATTCAAATGTCACTAGCACCCTCCACTGCTTCCACGTTGTCCGACACTTGGTCGGTCAATAAGGCTGTCAACCATCCAGCAACAACATTATTGACGATCTCCCACACAACAAATTCTTGTGAGGAGTGATCTTCAGGTGCCTTGGTTTGGCCATTCACATAGCCCACCAAGTCTTTTGCCTTCAGAGTGCGCATCGCCTGACACGACCACTTCAAGTAGTTGGAAGTATCCTTCAACTTTATCTCCTGTTTCTCCAACTTTCTTATTTTGTATGTTGAAGGATCCACGTCTGCGTGTGCACCACGGGAGCTAGTCTCGGTCAGTCTCTTGAAGAAGAGATCGTCTACTAAAGCCTTCATCTCTTGGGCCGTCAACTTGCCGTAGATCGTCTCCATCGTCTTCTTCTTGTCCTCTTCCATCAGCAAGATCAGCAAAACGGTGGCAGATCTAGATTGTCTCCACATTTGATCGTCGTCTTCTCCACGTCTACTGTTCCTTCTTCAACGGCAACGGTGTCCCTGAGAGTCGTTGCTCACGTCCCGTGCACAGCTTCGACCAAGAGTTCCCTCACTAATATACCTCGATCCAACAAACAACAATATAATTAATATTCTGATTACAACTTACTGCTACAAAACAATAATCAGAAAATTAAATTGCTCGGTCTTCCGTGCAATCGCAGTTGCATATGGACAGAACCGAGTTAGAATAGAACTTGCAGGATAGAAGATGAAGAAAAAGATCATCGGGGTCGGGGGTCGCCGGAATCGCAGCGGCAACAGCAGCAGTCGCGACAACAACAGCAACAGCAGCCGTCGCAACGCTGGAGCAGGCCGGCGGCACTGCGGCACGCGGCCGAGCAGTCGTCGGGCCTGGCGGGAGTTGCTGGCAGCGGGGCATGCCGACTGCATTGCGGCGGGCGGCCAGGCGGTCGTCGGGGCCGGCGGGGAAAGAGGGGAGGGGGGGCGGCTGTGAGAGGGTTAGGGTTAGGGTTTGGAGAAGGGTGAGAGAAATTTGGCTCTGATACAAAATAGAAATTTGGTTTAATACTTGGCTTAACTTTATTGATGTATGGGGCTACATATATATATGAGAGACTAACCCCTCTCTCTACTATTCTACTAGATGTGGGACTAAACACCCACTAATACTCTCAACAACAACAACAAATAAAAGCTGAAATTACATGCAAATTCAGAAAGCAAGAAATATAAAGGATCTGCAAAAGGTAGGCTACTCCACAAAAGCACTAAAACAATCTAATGGCAATAAGGGGGAAACAGGCCTAAGGTTCCTACTTTGAAGGGACTATCAATTGATATTTGTGTTCATTACTTCATTACTGGCTGTGACATGAATATTATACAAGGACATAACAAACATTAACACTCTTCAATCGGAACAATGTACAAAATTGTGTGATGTTAGAAGTTATCCAATTAAAGGGATGTCGAGCGAGGATATATTACCCGAGAAAAATGTAGAGACTGCATCAGAAGTTCAAGCCGAAACTCTGGAAATAATTTTATCCTCGTCAATGTTATGGAAGATCCTAAACATTAAGTATGAAGTGCAGCAATAGAGTACTAATTCAACAAGGTCAGAATGACTAATTATTGGGTTCAATATTTTTCTCAGTAAAGAAAATTTTACCTGCATCTTTAATGCACAGAAATATATGATCTACTATAACTGAAACCAGCGACCGACCAGCTGCTTCTGTACAACGCTGCAAACATTCAATACTTCCATTTATTAATAACACTCAAGAAAGTGAAGCATAAATTTGGAAGAAAATATAAATATATATTAGATGAAATAAAACCTGTTGAGCTTTTGGGTCCACATCTCCCCTATTCAAACAAACGTAAAATCCCGTCATGAACCGAAGAAGAGCACGTAAACCTGCTCAAATGTCAAAATCTTATTACAACAATAGTACACTTATCAGTACTAGTAAATGTGATTACATCAATCGCAGTTTACCTGGTTCACTTAATGCAGGACAGACAGCTTCTGTAATATGCAATTGAACCTCAAGCCCAAGTGGACTGTTCAGTTCTGTCCTTTGCACAGTGATCTGGAGTTAACATAAGATCAGAAAGACTACAAATCTAGAAATGATATGAAGCTCAAAACTCTAATCATGAAATGTTAAATGCTAAGATAATATTTTCAATTTACATAAGCCTGTCCAGATATTCCTTCTAGGAATCTTTCACCACCAAAAAACAATCGCTTCGCACCATCATCATCTCTCCTGCTAGCTCCATTGCTAGAGGAGGTCAAGCGAGAATCAGTAAACATGTCAGGATGAGGTAACAGGTCAACTGATAATGATTGCCATTCCAGTTTCTGCAATATAAGAAAGCAAGCTAATCAGTATGTTATTAACCAACCATCATAACTTTAGAGCTCTAAGAAGATAGTAAGTTCAAGTCATTTAGATGTGGCAACAGCAGAACAATTTCTAAAACAAAGTACTACATTAACTAACAACCTTGAACACATAGATGCACTTCTTATTATTGGAGAAGTCCCTGGCCTCCTTGAGGCTGACAACCTATCACCGAGTACGTTTCAAATGAAATGAGTTCAGAGGGTAATGATACAAGAGAAGATACCAAAATGCAAACAAACAAACCTACCTGCCAATTTTCATTTGTAGTATACAGCAGAAGGTTGCGGATTGTGATAGAAGCTAATGGTGATGACCTGGCAATCATATGTCGTTCCACATTAGAATTATAGTCAGACAGCCAACCAACTACAATATGATACACCTGAGATAAAGTAGGATCTACAAAAGGAAAGCAATAAAGATTATGATCTAAACATCCCTGCTTTAAAATGAAATACATGCTAGGACAGTTATATATGAATCATTAAGGTTCTCCTTTTGTACATCATTGAGAAATGAGAAATCATTGTCAACAACATCCATAAACAGGGAGCTCTATATCAATGTTAACAGAAATTTCATGGTTCGAACAAACATAAGATTAAAAAAAATCTTTGCATTCTAAGATACACATGGCGAATAGAATACTTTACTCTAACTATTTTATTGGCGTCTATGTCTATGTTGCACGACCACAAATAAATGGTGCCCATATCCATATGAGGTTTATACCCATATGCATGTTCGTATTGTGCAACACAGGGGACTATATATGACCTATTTGAAAATATCTGTATCCCATTTTGTATCGTGTCATTATCCGTTTCCGTGCCCGTATTTGTGCAACAAAGATTGGTGTACATATGAATTATATTATGTTAAGCTTAATTTAACGACCCAAGTGGTAAGTACAATCCCATATAAGTTTGAATAGTTCTAGAGCAAGACTCGTGGGGAATATTGTTACTCTATAAAATGGATTTGAAGCTTAGGATGAGACAATTTTGACCCAGATGGAAGGGTGCCATAAAACTTCAAGTGACAGTTGACAAGCAAGGAGCCCTAACCAATCAACTTTACTGTTGGTGCATACACTAACCAATAACAATTGTTGCATATTCCTAAGATAAGCAAAGTTCGGAACTCTTTCATTTGTTATGGTCTTATATATGGGTTTGACAGTAGTAACTTCTCAAGATTTTAGGAAGATGTTGAGATGGAAGAATTAGGTATATCAGGCTTGTGATGTCCTGTTTGTAGAAGGCCTTTGGGAGTTGCCTCTCAGACACATTCTTTCTCCAGTGCAGCACAGATAAATTATGATTCATCTTTATGCAACTAACTTGATTTAAGACCTTAGTGCGTTTTCACGCACTTTGTAAGTGCAAATAGGGTGTTCAATTAGAACCAGGAGTATTTCAAGTTTTGCGGGGCAGTATATATATATATATATATATATATATATATATATATATATATATATATGAAAAAGTGAACTCCTTGTCCGCCAACAGAAATACCTGGAAAGTACCAGGACTCTGTGTGAGTTAGATTTATTAAGGAATCAAGTTGCAAGACAGGGCTTGTTGACTTGGATTGAGAATCTTCTACCTGTAGCTAACATCTTAACTTCACATAATAAAAGGATATGCGGATCAACATTCTCTAGCTTTTGATAAATGGCGTCCCTCCATAATTTCCTTGTTTTCTGTTTCCTTTTTCTCCTCTCAGATGAGGTGAGTTAATATATAATGACATGACTTTTACTCCCACGATGGAGAAATTGGAAGTCTCAAAGCAGCCGCTCCCTATTTATTTATCCATAGGTAGTTGGTTAGGAGTATCCAATAACTGCAGCAACTACCACCTACAAAGAGAGAATGGGGAAAAAGGAGGTAGGAAGCCCCGAGATTTTGTGGAAGCTCATGAAGTAGACTTGTAGCCATTATTCTTAGGGCTAGTTTGGATTGCAAATACTTTTCATCCATAACTATTTAGTTCCAAACACAATAGGGAAGTCAAACGACTTGCGTTCCGGATGAGCATTTGGTCACACTGCCATTCATTTAGGGGTTCAAATGGACGTATCCAAAACGCTAGCCAAACCAGTGTTCCGGAAAAGTGCGATCGAACAAGAGCAGATGAAAAGTAATTGCAATCTACAGTAGCCCTTAGTGGTAACTCATTGTTCCCCGTCTTCTTGCCCTCTTCTTCTTCGACAAGATGGTGTATCTTAAACTTTTCATTTTCATTAACCAATTGAAATATTGTCTAAATCAGCATTTCATAGCATTATAAATCTTGTGACAAGTATATCAAGGTGTTCTTTGGAGAATCTCCAAACACGTTGCAAATGTTCCATCAACATCCACTAAAACTCTAGTCCAATAACTTCAGATATTTCATTAGTAAATTCTAGTGGTGAAATCCACGATAACAATCCTTGTGATGAAGTAGCTAAAGGGAGTAGGAAGCTGTAAAGAGTTGAGATAAAACGCAATAGACTGTTGCCCATTAACAGAAAGGATTAATGTGTTTAGAGATTAGTTATTTGATTGATTTACTGGGTCTTTGTCTTTGAAGCTAGTCCGACTCTGAGAACTTTGACCATGTTAAAACTCAGATACCAAAAATTAGGGCCATAAACCCAAAAAAAACAACCAACTAAAGAAGAAGTGTTGGAAACAACTTGGTAAAGGCACCTTGGATGGAAGCTGCAGCCTATGAAGCTAAGGCAATAGAAAAAAAGATATCCAAGTAAAGAAAATGTCAAATAGCAAACACAATAAAAGTCTACAACACAGGAGAAAGCTAGCAAGGAAGTGGATGCGACCAAGGACAGTAATCATCAGTCCTTGTAGCAGATATCGTAATCACCAAACCACACAAAATGAACACCAAATAAGAAGAAGGAACAAAATAAAAGATAATGATATCCCTTAGGTGAAAAACCATCTAAACCATTTCAATAAAATAGGATTATGTATGGTACTTAAGCTAGGATCTATTGGTTAGCTGAAGCTGCTTTCTCCTGCAATTCAAGCAGCTGCAGCATGACTCTCAGTAACTGGTTGCACTATGTTGTTTGGTAGATGCTTGCACAAGATACTGCCAATCAGAGGACTGAGGAGCAAGCTGAAATAACAATGGAGCAAATCCTTCACCAAACAATTACTTGGAGGTATTTTGTGTAGTGTCCCGTTCCGCGTAGGCACTATGTACAAGTGATATCGCTTTGCTTGCTCGAGCGGAAGTCTTCTCGGAGAGTTCCCGATCGAACCCCAAGACGATTGATCTAGATGAGTGGGCAGAACTTCATTCTCTGATTCTTGCACGTCTTAATAATGAATCTGAGTATTTGAACGCTTGTTCTAAGAAGATAGTTTCATAAGAAGAATGATAGAACCTGACTCTGCATGCTTAATAAGAGAACTCGTATAGCTTGTCATTGAAACGAACATGCTTGCTTAACTAGAGAACTTGTATGCTTGTTTGAAAAGAGAGAGAACATCGTCATGCTAAGTCAAGAAGTATAAGAAATGTTGCATGCTTAGCTACACTGACACAGCTATCGAACGAACATTTGCCATGCTAAAAAGATAAGTAAATGAATCGCTTGAACAAGTCCCTTTGTAATATGCTAAGAAAGAGATAGATATTGCATGTTAGTTATGAAATCGAAATCGTGCTTGCTATTTTATGTTTCGCTTGCCTGTTTTGCTATATCGAACTGCTATAATTCTTTGATTCTTATATGCAGAGATTAATAGTGCGCCCTGAGGTACGGTCCTTGTGATCTAGTGGGGTGTGCTAATAGATATGTGAAAGATATGCTTTGCTTGACAAGATGTGTTTTGCTCGACCATATATGTTTTGCTTGATCATTGTTTTGCTTGCATTATAGATGCTTTATGTCATTGCATCGGTCTCGGACAACTTGTGCACAAGGTCTTGTCTCTCGAACGGTTCCTGGGGCACTGGGAATCGCTCGGTCCGGAAGAGATTTTCGTTTCATCCTGAGGATACGGCTCTACGAGGTATAGTGGGGTGATATGTCTATTAGTATTGTGCGGAACTCATGATGTCACAGCTGCTAGTACTCGTGTGTTGGTGAAGAGCTGAACCTTGAGTCACAGCTGCCGACACATGCGCATGCTAGTGAAGAGCTGAATCTTGAGTCACCGCTGCTAATCATGGGGCTACCCATGGACCATTATATAGTTAGGACGCATGATAGGCTAGCCTTCTTGCATACCTAACTGTTTGATGCAGAGACGGACAGGGAAAAAGAACCTTATACATATATGTTTATGCAAATTATTGCTAACTTGTATGTCTGCTGCAGGGATAACCGTTAAACAAGGGATAAGAAATACAAAGAGTATACATATATAGGTTGCTTGTTCATTTCGTTTGCATCATAGAGTTTATCTGATAGTGCTTCATGCATTCACATCGATTGGACAATGGCTATTAGTGCAGAGCTGAACCTTGGTCCCGGCTGCTATAATGTTAGTGAAGAGCAACCATGAGTCAGCTGCTAATAGCATCAGATAAAAGATTCATTAGTTAGCTGGTTCACCGCTACTGATCCTGAGTTTATCGGGGACCGATATGATATAGCTAGTTCTTCTTGTTTGCTTGAAAGAATGATAGTCCACTTGATGCACTTGTTTTGATTTGAGATAAACAGTCCACTAGAGATAACTTTTGTTCCTATGAGTTAGAATATGGTACACGATACATGTTGCGCACTGCACGAAAGAACACTGTTCCGATTGTATGCTTATTGTTTGAATATGCAAAACTGCTTCCAAAGCTATGTTTTCGAAAAGAAGTAAACTGACTCAAATCCTATGCTGCATGAAATGAACATAGGTAAAACTAGTAAGATCACTAGTAATGTAATATTTTATCACATGATTACTTAGTGTTGGTTTTAGTGAATGTTGCTTCTGTTCGTTGATTTTATACTCACCAGTGCTTTCTCCAAAGTGCTGACCCACCAACAGTTTGCTTGTTCGCAAGTGCTGGATCATCCGAGGAAGCGATAGTCGTGCCTCATCTCCAGGTCCCGAAAATCTGGTTTCGATGCCTTGAGCCGTATCGATTGCTTTGTGCTGCTTTTGTATAGAGGGACATAATGTATGGAACGATGCCATTGTATTCAGAGAACCTCGTGCCTTGATTTGCCCCATTTACTCAGATAGATTATTGTTTGCAACACTGTCCCTCCGCTGCGTACTCGATCGATTCGATGACAGCTACAACTTTAACGATGTTGCCTTGTGCGGGCGCAACCCAAGGCTCGCACGGCATCACGTCCCGATGACAAACGACTATACGTCCCGCGGGAGCGCCGAGGCGCGGTGATTCGCGCCCGGTGGGGGCGTTGTCGGGACCTTCGGGATCGGGGCGTGACATTTTGTATGGAAGATAAGTTAGCAACAAAGTGATATCAAGAACTCTATCATGGGATAAGCTGCCAAAACTCTTGACGCGGACAGCTCAACATGATAAGCATATTACTTATACCTAACTAAAAAGGCCCATAAAATGAAGAAACTGCACACAAAAATTGATCAAACCTTATGAAGGTTTGTATTTCTAATGCCAATCCTCTATAAATTGGGCCCAGCTTCTTGGCTAAGGCAAGAAGCACCTTGCAATTGAACCTAAGACAACAAAACTATCTACACAAATGAGCTAACCACTAGAACAATGGTCCTAGGCCTAGCCAAAGAAAAAAGTACTTATCAAGTATTGCCAAGTTATGTGGTCAATAAAGTACAAATTCAGAGCTTATTGAGTAGTTGAGAACCAGGCCTTGAATGCTGGATGTGATGTCCTGATGAGTGAACATCTAAAGTAGCAGATGAAAATATTATATGCTCCCCCTCATAATTATAATTGTAGCTTCAAAGACCTTTGTTAAGTGTTATATTAGTAATGGACTTTAGTTCCACATCGAGTAAAATAATAGAGAGAGGGGTTAGCCTCTCATATATATATGTAGTCTTCTCATCAATAAAAATTATTCCATTATTCCAATTCTACATGGTATCAGAACCATAACCTATCCATCCCTCTCCATCCACAAAAAAAAAAAAAAAAACCTAACCCTAGATCAGCCCCCCTCCTCTCTCCCCCCGACTCCCTCGCCCCCCCCCCACCCCCACAACCTGCGGCAGGCCCGCCTCCCGCTGCCCCCGACCTTGCCTCCATGCCCCGCCTCCCTGCACCGCTGCCTCCGGCCTCCCTGCACCGCCTCCCTGTCCCGCTACCCCAGGCACGTTGCCCCACTCCAGCAGCACCCCCCCTTGCTACAGCAGCACCCCCCCTTGCCTCTACAGCCCCTCCGCCCCTCTCCCCTGTCAGCCCCCCTTCACAAAACCCTAACCCTAGCCACCATGTTCATTTACCACAAACCCTAGCCGTATTTTTCCATCTTAAAAAAATATTGGGATTCTTAGAGGTTAAACATTTATTTATCTTGCATGAATTTTTGTTTCTTTCCTTCCTTGATCTTCACATCGAAATCTAACAGAGAGTAACCTGGATTGCCTTTCTGTCCCGTCGTATGTGATCCACATTCACTCTCTGCTTCCTATGCGCGTACCGGTGCTGGTCACGTTTCTAGCGCATTGGCAGAGTTGATGTGATTATCAAGTTGAAAAAATAATACCGACAGTCGAATCCGGAATACTGAAGGATGACAGGCACTGACGCAAATAGCAGTGCTACAGACACTAGTGTCAGAAACGCAATGGCGGGACCAACGGGCACTGTCATGAAGATTTTTTCGATTCGACTTGTCGATCGGAGGTTGGATGGACCAGAGGACTACTCGACATGGCGAAAGAAGGTCGAGAAGACGCTTCGGGGAATGCTTTTGTCCAAACATCTGACTGACAACCCTCCAGCAGAGACTGATCACATATTTGAGCAATGGGAGACAGATGATAGTCGACTATTTACACAGTTGATGAATTCAATGGAACTGTAGGTGGAAGACATGATTCAAAATACAAATTCCGTAAAGAAATTATGGGAGATCCTAGCGGCGACGTTTGATGAAAAACGCGATTTGTCCCGTATCTACGACTCGGTCGTTGGTGTATACCGAGCAAATCAAGGAGACAAATCTCATAAGGACCATTACCGGACCTTTAAGGCTATTACTGATGAGATCGACCGTGTTTTACCTCTCACAACGGATATCAGTGAAGCCAGGGCCCAACGTGAGCAGCTTCATGGCATATTTGGCATCTCTTCGTCCTGATACGAACTCTGCTCGCTCTCAGATCATTGCTGGATCTGACGTTCTGTCTCTGATGGAGGCCCATTATCGCGTTCTTCGGACAACGAAAGTTGTTGAGCCCACTCCAGGTACTGCTCTTGTTGATCAATCTGCTTTTGGTGCAGCTCGTCCTGGATTCCGTGGTGGTCGTGGTGGACGACGTGGTGGTCGCAATGCTGGTCGTGATGGAGGACGAGGTATTGGCGGTCATGATGGAGGAAGACCGCGCACATGCTTCAACTGTGATGAGCATGGCCATTTCCAGTGGCAATGTCCTAAAGCTCCTGCCGCCAATGTTACAACGAACGCTCCTGATGATGGCGTTCGATCTGTCCAGATGATTGCAGAGTCATATACAGATTTTCTTGAGTTCCAAGCTCAACGTCGTGGTGAGGCATCAACATCTGAATCCACAGTCGGGTACTCCGCAACATGTGTGGTGAGGTCCAAGCAGTGGGTGATTGACTTTGGTGCGTCAGCTCACATGATTGGCGACGCAGGTATGATATAAAATTATATATCGGTGGAACGTGTTTCCGATATTACTGTTGCCAATGGTGGCTCACTAATAGTCCGTGGAGGTGAAAGTGTCTTTCTTCTGGACTGTCCCTCAATTCCGTATTACATACACCTGGCAATCCGTTCAGTTTACTTTCCATTAGTCAGATTATGCGCGACATGCACTGCTCGGTAACATTTTTTCCTGATGGTTGTATTTTCAGGACCTAAAGACTGGACAGGCTGTCGGTAGGGAGCATGTGGCTGGAGGCTTGTACCTGTTTGACGCACCTTCCTCTGTTGTTTGTGTCGGAGTGAATCTCGATCCTTTTGAACTACACTGTCGTTTGGGCCATCCATCTATCTAAGCTCCCCAGAAATTATATCCATCTTTATATATTCATATTTCTTTTCATTGTAGTCGTGTAGTTTGGCTAAACATCATCAGATTTCATATCCGATAAGTCCAAATAAATTTGCATCTGCTCCTTTCGAGTTGGTGCATTCTGATATATGAGGGCCATGTCCGGTTGACTCGATGGTGGGTTTCGAGTATTTCGTTACATTTGTTGATGATTTACTCACGTGTCACTTTTGTCTATGTGATGAAAAATCGCTCCGAACTATTTGAAATTTTGTGCAACTTTTATGCGAAAATCAAAACACAATTTCATATTCCGATTAAATGTCTTCAAAGTGACAATGGTCGTGAATATATGTCTCATGAGTTCAATTCACATCTGTCTCGACATGGCATCATCCACCAAACTTTATGACCTTATACGCCACAACATAATGGTGTGACCGAACGCAAGAATCGTCATCTCTTGGAAACGACGCGTGCTCTTATGTTTCAAGCACATACTCCCAGAAAATTTTGGTCGGATGCGGTACTTACAGTATGCTATCTTATTAATCGCATGCCATCGTCGGTTTTCAATGGTGCTACCCTTTTCTAGGCTACATCCCGAACGAGAACCGTTTCATCTACCTCTCAAAATCTTTGGTTGCTTGTGTTACGTTCGGAATACCCGACCAAAATTTTCTTGGGTATCCTAAAGATCAGAAAGGGAACCGTTTCCTCTAAACTAGAACCGTTTCCTCTAAACTAGATCCTAAGGCAATCCAATGTGTTTTTCTTGGGTATCCTAAAGATCAGAAAGGGTACCGTTGTTTTTCACCTACCCTGAAGAGGTATTGTTTTCTCTCGGGATGTTACTTTCGTTGAAACCGAATTTTCTTCACTTCCACAAACTATAGGTCCAGTGCCCCAAGTTTATCCAGAAGAGAATTTCTTATTGTTTCATGTTCAAACACAACATCCTCCCGTAAGGGTGCCCTCCCCTACCGAGACAGTATCTCGGTCCGACGGTTCGCAGACACCAGTTCAGTCATCACCGCCGTCGTCCGAACGAGTGTCGCAGATGGTGCTTCCGCCTACAGTCACAGAGCTATCATCCTCCTCTAGCTCCACTGAGTCGCCTCCGCCTGTTCCTCCAGCTCGACCCTGTCGTGCCTGTCGTGATCATCCCTTGTATGTTGAAAACTACAAAGGGTTTGCGAGCCACGCTCAATCCTTGATAGCTACTATTGATGGAATTCTGATTTCCAATTCTGTCGAGGGTCTCAAACATCCCGGTTGACGTGCTGCTATGGAATAGGAGATAAAAACGCTTCAGGAGAACCATACTTGGGACTTGGTAGATTTGTCGCCCGGTAAACAGGCTGACGGTTGCAAATAGGTATTCACGATCAAAGTAAAACCGGATGGCACCCTTGATCGACTAAATGCTCGTCTGGTGGCTAAAGGATATTCCCGGACTTATGGTGAGGATTATTTTAAGACATTCTCCCCAGTTGCCAGAATGACCTATGTACGCGTACTCTTGGCCTTAGTTGTTCGCTATGACTGGCCACTGCTTCAGCTGGATATCAAGAATACCTTCCTCCATGGAGATCTTGACGAAGAAGTATATGTGGTGCAACCTCCCAAGTTCGTTGCAAGGGAGAGTAAAGTGTATTATCTGAGGAAGGCCATCTATGGTCAAACAATCATCTCGTGCGTGGTTTTGTCGGTTTACAGATGTTGTCACTCAGTTTTGCATGTGTCAATCGAAGAAGGATCATTCGGTATTTTACCGACAGACATCGGCTGAAAGGATACTACTTGGTGTTTATGTTGATAACATTGTGATCACATGACACTCAGGGCATTGCAGGACTGAAGAAGTTTCTGGAAGAACAGTTTCAGACCAAGGATATGGGATTGTTAAACTACTTCTTGGGTATTGAAGTCGTAGGAGAAAAGAAGCACATTGTCATGTCTCAGAGGAAGTATGTGCTAGACATACTAAATAATGCAGGAATGATGCAAGCCAAGGGAGCAACGTCGACAATGGACCCAGGAGAAAAATTACTCCCCGACATGGGGGTACTGATGACTAATCCGGATCAATATCGCCGAGTGGTTGAAAAACTCAACTACTTGGCGGTTATGACTCGTCTAGATATTTTTTTTGTCGTCCTATCGCGAGTAGATTTATGTCTTCTCCACGAGTTCCACATTGGCAGGCAATTCTCAGAATTCTGCGCTATCTAGTCCAGAATCCTGAAAAATGAATTCACATGGAGAACCAGGGACATACAAATGTTGAGTGCTTTACCGATGCTGACTGGGGTGCAAGCCTGACAGATAGACGATCTACATATGGTTACTCGGTATTTATCGGCAGAAACTTGGTATCGTGGAAGAGCAAGAAGCAGAGTGTGACCGCACGATCAAGTTCCGAAGCAGAATATCGAACCATTGCTCATAGCACGGCAGAAGTGTTATATCTGCAGCATCTTCTACAAAAGCTGGAAGAAAAAGCCGGATCTAAAGCAGCAGATATGTGGTGTGATAATCAATCTGCTATCTATATTACTACCAATCATGTATTTCATGAAAGGACGAAGCACATTGAAATTGATGTTCATTTCGTCCGTGATGAGTATAAAAAGGGGATGATAAAGTTTTATCACGTGAGGACCGGTGATCAGCCGATATCTTCACGAAATCTCTTTTGGGTCCTCGGGTGCAATTTTTGTGTAACAAGCTGGGCATGATTGACATATATGCTCCAGCTTGAGGGAGGGTGTTAAGTGTTATATTAGTAATGGACTTTAGTCCCACATCGGGTAGAATAATAGAGAGAGGAGTTAGCCTCTCCTATATATATATATATATGTAGTCTTCTCATCAATAAAAATTATTTTATTATTCCAATTCTACAACCTCCATCAAATCTTTGTTCATTGTGTGTGTGTGTTGGTGGGGGGGGGGGGGGGGGGGGGGGGGTGGAATAGAATGAACAAATTACAATTAGATTCCCACATTTATGAGGTGGTGTATAGAAATACTATAATAAAAGGGAGGAAAAAAAAACCTGAAACAAAGGTCTAGATGGAACTACATGTCAACAGTACAAAACAGTTTAGAAATATCAGAAAAACTAAGTTATAGCTAATATAACACATCCAAATATCTCAGTTAACCAAACTATTGTGCAGGATCAGGCTAAGGGGAATTAGATATCAAAAGTAAAAAATGTTAGATACACCTAATAAACCGCACGAGTTCTATCCCATTTATATGGAACATGTAGATGACATGATTGGGAAAACTGTAGGTGTACTGTGACTCATTTATATTACAATTTAGTATTGGTGATTTAGAGAATCGTAGTACAAGGAACTACCATGTTGCACCACCTTGGCTCCCAGCACCACCGCGTGTTTCAATCAAAAGATTAACAGTCCCTATTTCCAAAGTCATTCCATCTGCAATCTGAAAACACACACCAGATATCACATAAATTACTCCTCATCTCAAGCAGAACAAGTACTTCAGAAACTCTAGTATTTTGCTGAAAAGTTACTAGCATATATTCTCGTCCAAAGGAGTTAAATGTTTCATGTGAATCATCAAAGGACTAAAACAGCCTAAGGAATCCATAAAATTGTCACCCTCAACCAAACAGTTGTGAGGAGCCTGAAGCACTACTCACGTCCTAATATATTTATCTAAGGACTGGTTATATTTTGTCTACCATGAATTGGGTGGTTTATCAAGTGTATGAAAAAGATAACTAACAAAATGAAAAACCATATTCTATTATAGTACATAATAGAATCTGACACACACGGATTTAAAACCAATACCTTAAGAAACACTGACATTCAAAATTCATGTCCGTGCCATGCCGTGTCAGACATGTATCGGACACGCACGGACACTCCAAAATACACTAGCACACACCATAATAAGTGCCTGAATCTGTGTCGCCTTGCCTGAAACGTGCCGTGTGGAATCCGTGTCCATGCAACATAGCCAATACCTTATCCGCAAATCCATAACCACTGCCTTTTGCAGAGCTTGTTGATGTTTGAGCACTGTAACAAACAGAAGTAATAACATTAACAGATGCCCAAGCTTAATTCTTGATAGGAAATTTAACGGTGTCATACAATTACCTGTTGGAGCTTCCAGCAATATCCGTATCTGAATTCTCCTCAAGAACCACATCAAGCCTGTCGATTTGAACCACAATTGGTTCCACTTGTACATAAGAAACGGCTGGGAGCTGACAAAATTAATAATTAAGCAACAAAGTATTAGGCCCCATTTGCTTATCATTTAGTCCTCTATGTTTTGAGTTTAAACTCACAATCTTACCAAAACAACATTTGGCAGACCAACTCCCAGAACATGCTCTAAGAAAAAAAAAATCGGAGATCTACGTTTAAAAGCAGGTTTTAGAAAACAATAAAAACCTGTTTTTCCAACACCATTCCCCAAAGTGTGGCGGGTCCCCTTCTCTCTCGGCTCTCATCTCTCTCTCTCTCTCTCTCTCTCTCTCCACGAGAAAAAAAAGCAGCTCCCAAGCACCGCCTCTTCTTCTACACGAGGAAGCCAAGCACCGGACGAGATCATTGGCCTCGTCTCCAGCGGTCACGGACACGGACACGAATCTGTCTTCGAAGGAGTCGATGATGGAGTTGACCGATTTCAGTTGGGGATTGTCGATGGGTTTGGGTCATGCGCTGGAGGAGGCCGTTGAGTAGGCCGAAGTGGCAGATTTTGGCAAGGAAGAGGCTAGGGTTGAGTTTGGAGGGAGGAGGAAGAGTGGTGGAGGAAGTCGAGAATGAGAGGGGGAGGGATGCGGTCAGTCGCGGGGGAGAGGAGGAGGGCGGTGAAGCCACCGGGGATGAGGCGGGAGGGGGAGTCAACTGTTTTTAACATTTGTATTTTAAAATTATTTTTACCAAACACAATTTTTAACATTTGTATTTTAAAATTATTTTTCAGATGAAAGTAACCAAACGCAAAACCAAAATTTCTATATTTAGAAAACGATTTTTTAACTTACTTTCATAAACTTGTTTTCAAGAAAAAATTTCAGAAAGCATATCCAAACGGACCCTTACTCACTCCATTATGTCATTTATCTAAGGAACACCAGGCTTGCTTAAAAATAGGAAAACAAAACCAATACACCGTCATAATTCCATCAACTCACGATAAAAATAACATGTTTGATAAAAAGAAGAACAAAAATAGACAAAGCACATTCTCCCTACCCTACTCAGCGACATCAAATAGAATAAAAATAAATTCCAGGTGTAGTTGAATCTAAAAGAAAAGAAAAAGGACATTACACAGTCAATGATCCCATCTTTCTGATATAAGATTATGCAACTAAGAAAACAACAATACTAATAGCAAAAGAACATGCATATGTAACTAACTTGCCAACTTAGCTAAATTTAACGTAACCAAGCAAAATCTCCACAGTTACGGGACGAAAGAATATTTCAAGTTATATTTTCCAAATGTAGGTATTACTCTTTTTTATGTGCAAGAGTATCTTTTAATCTTATTTTCTCTTTAGTCTCTAACAAACTCCTCTTCTTAAAGTAATAGTTTTCCACTATCAAAATGAATTTGGTGGTTTTCTGTTGCCTTTATATCCCAAAAAATTATATTAAAAAAACAGCTGTAATTAAATTTAAAAATCGAGGAAGAAGTCAATTCGCCACTAATCCTCAAGAGACTGATTTGCTGACCATCGTAAGAAAATATCAAAAAAAAACTTTTTAGTATAGTAAGAAGAAAGTAAAACTTTACATGTAATTAAGAAAGAAAAAACAGTGCATTCCACATGTATTGCGATATCAAAAAACTGAACAACAATTCTCTTCATCTCCTGCCGAAATCCCAAATTTACTTAAACTCCTAGAAAATGGACACAAACTGAATCTAAAGCAATTAAGGAAGAAACTTATACATCCCAAATCATGCATTTCAAGTAACTAAGCAACCAATCACTGCACCCTCTAAAACTCTCCCAAATTCACTCATTTCCAATAAAATCTTCAAACTTAGGAAAAGTAGTGTTATAACTAAGTTTTCATGCAATCAAGCAGCATAACTCAAATAAACCTTTCAAATAAATTAGTAACCAAAAAAAAAAAAAAAAAAAACAATAACCCCCCTTATAAATTTCACTGGTAAATACAGATGAACCCATCAAAATCCCAAACTCACTCGTCACTCCATAAAGTTCCCAAATATATATTAAAAAAAACAGTGATTACAACCTAAGCTTTCATGTGATCAATCGAGAAATCAAC
Organism: Iris macrosiphon; assembly: GCA_036927795.1. NCBI lineage: Eukaryota > Viridiplantae > Streptophyta > Magnoliopsida > Asparagales > Iridaceae > Iris > Iris macrosiphon. The sequence continues at coordinate 114,367,358 of JAYESA010000003.1, forward strand.
ACATTCACAACCTAACTCCAGAAAAGCTTCACAATTACCCCTACCCCCCCCCAAACAACAACAACAAAAACTACAACTTTCACCAGTTTTATAATCAAAATTCAAAATTTAATGAAGGAAAAAAAATTGTAAATTACCGTAATTTCGAGCTTTCCAACTCTTGCGGTGGTCACATTGAGAGCCGGCGGCAATCCGATGCTCGCGTGCAGCGCGTCTCCGTTTAGATCTGCAGAAAAATTGAAGAAATTGTTGTAATTTTGTATAAAAAAAGAAACTTTCCTTTTTCTTGAGAAATTTCAGAAAAACCTAGGTTGGAGAGCTGGGCGGTGCGCCCCTGGAGTTTGAACTGGTCGCGGGAGAAGGACTTGAGCCAGTACTTGAGCGTGTACTCCAGAGCTCGCGCGATGATGGACTCCATCGGAAGGGCTTCTAGATCCTCTAGAAGCTTCAAGAAGGTTCCGGATCCGAGTCGCCGGAGGATGGCCGGATCGGCGTCGGACGAGGAGAAGAAGAAGAAGAAGAAGTGGAAAAAAAGGATAGGGGGAGACAATTAATAAAGTGATGATATATTTGTTCTCCATGTGCCGGTTATTTGTCAATTAGTTCTTCATACTTTTTCATTAGAGTGGAATTAATTAACTCTTTTTTTATGAGAATATTATTCTTTTCTTAATGCACAAGTGATCGCCATTTGTATTGTTAATAAAAAAAATTCCTTAAAATAATGAGAAAGAATTTGGCACAGTAAATTTAACCACCAAAGAAGCTTTTATAATATACACGAATTTCAAATTGGACTATCAACATTATCTTTAATTTATAATAAAAAATAAAAAATAAAATTGTAATAAATTGAGAATAGTATAATAACTCGTCTTGCAAAACCGCTAGGATTTCAAAACATAGAACTTTAGTATTGTCTTATATGCGAAGATTTTAGCATAGATCTTATTTAATCTAACAATTTAGTTAGCATGGGTAAGATTTGTTGCACACGATATCTTCTTTTGGAAATAATTATTTATTTGTTGAACTTTTTTTACATCAATTATTGCAACATGTAAGTAGTGTTAAAACGGTTGTATATGATACTACAACTTTTAGTGATCTTTGAAAAATATTAGACCACTCATGATAATAATAACAATGTTAAGCATCATATCAAGCTCACAAAGTTTAGTTCTTTCTTACTATGCAAGTTTTTTTTTGCTCGTAGGTAAAACAAAAAAAAAATATTAAGCGTTTAGAAAATATATTGACATGTGACTTATATTTTACTCAAAAGTTTACATGTATAACGTGTTATGGTGGAACATGGTATGCTAAATAACTAGCACTTTAATCATTGAACAACTGTCTCGATGTTTTCCAATGTGCCTTTAATTTGGGAAAAAGCAGAAAAAAAATATTGAGTAACAAAAAAAAGAATATTTGTATTTCCAAACTAACCTGATATCTTTCTCAAAATAAAAAATATGTATATATTCAAGATTATTAAGTGTTATATATAGCATTCAATCTTGCTAAACATGGACACTCAATCAACAATACAAATACATACTTTGAAGTTGTTGCTATTCTATAAATGAGTAAAATTAACTTTTGAAAACTACCTCACGACAATAAACTAGCTTATAAAAATGTAGAAATAACTGTCAAGAAAAAAAAAATGCTACTTCTAAAAACAAACCATACAAAATAAGCAAAAAAATTATTAGTAGCAATTGGTTTTTAAATTAAACATGCATAAAAAAGTGACATCTCTACTAATATAGGACGGATTGAAAAAGGTACAAAATTGAGTCGTTTAAACCGTATGTAAAACCTCTACTAATTATTTAAAAAATAAGTAATATTTAACTACCTAATATGATCTAATTATAACTAAGTACCTCTAACTCAAGCAGTTAAAGTGGAATACATTTTTTTTGGTTGTCTGAGATTTTTATGGACAATAGTATATTTAAAATTTTTAATAATTTTTTTTACGCAAGTGCAATATGCTTTACTAGTAATAATAAGAGATATTTTAGCAAATGTTCAAAACAGAAAATGTTAAAACTGACATATACTTCAACTAGAAAAAACTAACAAATGTAAAAAAAAAAATGGGTTAAAAAAAGTGGGAACATATTTTGAAATTTTAGTTGCTCGTATAAATAATATGGATATTTGTTAGCTTTTTTTTTTTTAGTGAGAATATATATTAGTTTTAACATTTTGTTTTGAGTCATTTGTTAAAATATTTCAAATAATAATAAACACAAACATGTCAGCAAATTTCATTTATATTTTGTCGGCTAGATATTATGACAATGTTTGTCGGTCTTTCGTTTTCTTTTTCTAAGATTAGATCTCATTCGTCCATTCTCCACCGTCTTTCGGTGCTACCAAAATGACACAAATGCACTGAATGTATAGAAAGAGGCACGTTGTACACAAATGGGGGTAGTTTAGGGGTTTTCCTTGGTTTTAGACCCCGATGTTCCATTATTGGCAACCTTTTCTCTTTATTTGCGTAAAAGAGCCTTTGCCAACGAGTTTGCTATTTGTCGTCAATGGAGGCAGGGTCTTTTTGAAAATATATTTTATTCTGACAATTATTCCTCTGGATCCGATTTTAGGATGCATTTGCTTGCAATATTTGACTATATTGACTTCGTTAATCAGAAATTTATATTGATAATAATGGGGCAAAATTTAACAAATTATATTTTTAAATGACTATGCTTCTAAACGAAAATTTTAAAGTAATATGTGACATGTGTAAACCTCCAGAATTTTCAGGATTTTAAAAATAAATTTTCAAAATTTTTCTGGAATTTTTCTGAAATTTTTAACTAATTAAAATCAAGACATTCTGGTATTAAATAATTTTAAATACTTTTATTAAAGATTAAAATACTATGAAAATAATATTTTTGGGTGTAAAATAAAATATTAGACATAGGGTAGTTTTTCTGGAATTTATTGGACCCTAAAACCATTTTTAAAGACCTAAAAACTAAGTTATTTATTAAACCGGATTGAACCAACCGATTTAATGAACCAAACCAACCTAAACCGGACCCAAACCCCTAACGGGTCGGGTCTGAACCCAACCTGGAACCCGCTAACCCGAACCCGACCCATACCCTATCGGATCAGGTCGGATCCGGATCCTAAATCCGAAACCCGACCCGATAACCCGCTGCTACAGTGAAACCCTAAAACCGATTTTTCCCGACCCCGCATCTCCCCTCTCCGGCCGTTTCCGCCGCCGTGACCCTCCGGCTTCCCCGCGACCGTTCCCCGCCGCTCCGCCTCCACCATCTCCTCCTCTCCCCGTCGCTCAACCTCCCCGCCGCATCACCTCCCCTCTTCGCAGCGCCTCCAGCCAACGAAACCCCCGCTGCCGCCCCGGCTTCTCTCCGCCGTTGAACGGCCGCCGCCCCGTCGCTTTCCCTAACCGCCGCCACCGCCGCTCTGCCTCCCTCCAACGCTTCGCCTCCCCGACCCTCCTATATAAGCCACTGCCACCACCACCGTAAGCCACTGTCACCGGCCACCACCATCCACCCGACTTCCAGCAGAACCGCCCGTCCTCCCCGACTTCCCTCCGGCTGACCCCGTGCCCTAGCCGCCGACGACCAGCAGCCCTAGCCGCCGTGCCCCGCCACCGTGCCGCGTCGCGCCACCCCGCGAGAACGCATAATTCAGTCAACTTCGGCGCACTGTTCAGGTGGCTATTTCTCTCTCCTCGCTGTCCAGTTTTTCGTTCCGTCTGCTGTGACGCGTAGACTGCATGACCCTCTCGATACCCGTGCCATTGGTTCGGCGTGTCGCATCCTGTGTCGGTCGCAAATTGCGACCCATCCGTCGACAACATCCATGTTCTGGGAACTCGTTGTAACTTCGTGTACGCATATCGTATCGAAACAAAACTTGCGCCATCGGACTCGTAGCAATACGCTGGTCCTATGACCCAAGTTTGGTTCGATTCTGAGAAAGTTGATAAAATCGTGTATCGTGGGCCCCACGTCTCCACTTGACCGACGATTTTGTGATCGGCTAATCGGAATCCAGTTCTGGACATTCCGTTGGGTTCGTATCGTCGTTCTGGACTTGTAGACACTAAGTTTGACGAATTTGGAGAACATTGTCTCTGGCACATTTTTTGGTGCGAAGCGGGCCACATGTGGACCCCGCTTTGACCAGAAACTGTCACTTTTGCCCCTGTGTCCAAATTGGACTTATGGACAGGCAATTCTAGCTATTTGATGTCTTCTGAATCTAATGGTAACATTTATTTCAGCAAGCGGAGGAGTACCTGCAAATCCCGCTGATACCAGAGCAACAGTTGGAGTCAGAACCCCACGCAAGTGTACCTTGCCATACTTGCAGAAATTGTTTATACTATTATCTTGATTTATTACTGTAAGATCTCTATTCAACCTAGGACCGTGTGACATTACTTAGCGTCCGAATAATATTCGGGTGTCAACACTGTACGCAGAGTTGTGTAATGTCACCTAGACATGGATATCGAGACCCTATACATTCTCGTGCTTGCCTTATCAAGTACGTCATACCACAGGACACCTGACAATATTCATGAGACATAATCTTCCTGAGATATTCATGGTGATTCTGTATAGGTTACATGATTCGTGACATAGATATTGCATGTGCTTAGCTATCATTATGACTGCTGCATTAGATATGATCTTGCGTGACATGGACATGAGACATCGTGGACATGAGACGTGTGATTACATTGGGTGGGGAGAGACACACAAGCTACAACTGATTTTATATATAAATTTATTATGGTGCCATAGGCCCACTACATAGTAAATTACATAGTATATCTGCTACAAGCTCCCTGACACAGAGCTTGTAGTAGTCTCAACCTAAGTCTAGTGATGCTCTCACTTGCATTTCACATAGCTGGTTACATAGTTTACCCTATTGATTCATTTATTATTGCACTGCATTTATTTTTGGCATGAGTTATTTTTGTACCTTGCTATGTCCCCTGAGGACCTGGATCCGGATTATGTCCCCAGGTTTAGCAGAAGAGATCTATCCCGAGGTATACGGGACAAGAGCATTAGCAGGAGCAGAAGCAGGAACATGAGCAGTCATTGGAGCAGTACCAGAACTCGAGGATGAGGTGATCGCCGAGGATTTCTCTTGAGTATCTGGTTATTATACTCAGTTCTTTCTATTGTTAGACTCTTTATTCTTGTCTGTTGAACCATTATATCAGACTTATCCTTGGATTGTTCCCCGAGATATATTTTATTGAAACTTGTTGTTGATTTATATTTCTGATATTGTTTGTGTTTATTTCTGTGGATGAGATTAGTACCATTGCTCATATTATTGTTTTACAGCTTAAGTACACCCTGATGGGTCCATTAAATTGGGTTTATCTATCGGTGTGTGCTGCTGGCCATTGCCACGTGTCTAGTCCCTCGATATTTTGGGACTGGAGCGTGACATAGTTTTGTGGTGGCCCATGCAGGTCAACGACTAAATTGTTCGGTTTCAACTTAGGGACTGAGCAAGCCTGCAACAAGGATAGGATAAGTTATATGATCTCATCCACTTGATTGAATCGTTCTTGATATCTATATCGAATTCGAATTAAATTCTTGACATGCATCCTGCCTTGATTCCTCTGTGCCTCTTATAGTTTATTTTGAATGCAGAGTAATGGAACCACCAGCAAGCGATGAGACTCCTACAGGAATACCATACGATGATGTGGTCACCTATGATGAGGGAGTGACACCAGAAGACAGAGGACAATCAGCTCAAAGCAATCAAGCGGGCCAGCATACTTCAAGGTTCCGGCGTGATGACATCCCACCTCCGTCGTAGTTCGCTCCACCAATGCATGTTTTCCCACCAGGACAAGTCATGGATGGGCAGCAGATGTTTCAAATATTTTATGCAATGATGCAAGCCCAACAACAGGTTCAACAAGAGGCTCAGCGTCACGAGGCGGAGAACTTGAGGAACAGCCTAGTAACCGCACTGGAGCAGGCGAACCCACCAGCACGACGGCCAACGATGGGCTCTATCACCGATTTTTGCCAGCTGAAGCCCCGTACCTTTTCTGGCAAGGAGGAGCCCACTGAAGTTCATGAGTGGCTCACCAACACTCAACATCAATTGGAAGCAGCTGAGCTTCCAAGAGAATGTTGGATGACTGCCGTCCGGATGTAGTTGACGGACAATGCACATCACTGGTGGCTATCTGAGGAGACACGGCTCGGACCAGACCGAGTCACTTGGGAAGAGTTCTCTAGAATCTTTCAGGAGATGTACATTCCAGCCATCGCTCGATCAGAACTTCGGGACAAGTTCAATCACCTCACTCAAGACAGTATGACAGTGGAAGAGTACAATGCGGAGTTCATTCGTCTGAGTCGCTTCGTCCCTACTTTGATCCCGACAGAAAAAGAGAAGGCTGAGAAGTTCTTCGACGGACTAAACTTTGAGATACAGAGACTGATCGGATCCGTTGCACCTACTTCTTACTCGGACGTCCTTGCTGCAGTACGATGCATGGAGCATGTCACCAGGAGAGAGACCAGCCTGAAGCGGCCTTTCAATCAGCACCAGCCAGAGCACCACAGGAAGAAGCTGCAAAGAGATCTCACATGCACCAGCCACCCAGAGCATCTTCGCAGATACTGCCTACATGTCAATATTGTGGCAATGTAGGCCATATTGAGAGGGAATGCAGACGTAAGTTGGAATTATGCTTGATTTGCGGATCCAATCAACACTTAGCCAAGGATTATCCTGAACATCGAGAGGGAGCACTAATGTTAAACAGACAAGCTTTACTGTAAACTCCCTCGACCAGATTTCAGTAATTTAGGATTTATTTTAGCTAATTAGAATTTCTGTAACTTTTTAAAATTTATTTTGTTTACATATCCTATTGATTGTGCACCTGTACCTTACACAATTAATTAGAGCATTACACTAGCTATTATTCCCAAACAAAATTTACATGCCTGCCCTAGACATGTTAGACTATTTTTCAAAATTTTGTGCAACTCTCTGATGCTTTATTTTGAGCCTCGTTCGAGACGCACAAATATCGTTACAAAAGTCCGTATTTATTTTCTATTTTATTTTTTGCTCTTTATCCATCTCTGTACCCCTAGAGATTGAGGACCAACAGGCACCAGTTTTGCCCAAACAAAAATACGATAATATTATACTTTGAATATACTACAATTAGTATATTGACATCGTAGTAAAATTATGGCCCTACCTGCCTCTAAATAATTAGAGAACACCGTGCGCAGTATTTATTAAATAATAAATACGATGACCCGTATCACCAAGAAACCAGGTCCTGCCCCTGCCCAGACTCACCCCCATCCCCTCAGGACCCTCCCACAGCTTTTTTCACTCAATTCTGAGCATTTTAGTATTTTCTGGGAACATGGTATTTTATCAGACAAATTGCGTAATTACGCAAAATACCAATTTTGGGACCTATTTGTAATTTAGGAAAATTTAGGGGTTTTTATGCAAATTTCCAGTGTGAAGTGGCATCACCTCATTGGCTGGTGAATGTGGACCGTCCACGTGTCATGTGGGACCCACAAATGGCTGCATAAATATCCTAGAAACCCAAAAATCCCAAAATACCCCTAGACTTCCCCCTAATTACACCCTATGCCACTCAACCCTAACCCTATAAATACCCGAGCACCCCCCCCTCATTCCGACCACACCTCAGCACCACCACGGCCACCCTCCGCCTGCCGAACCACCGCAGAGCTGTTCGCCTCTCCCCTGCCCTTCCCTCCGACCACCGCCACCCCCCTCCGGCCACCGCCTCCGCCGCCCTGAGCCCCCACAGCATCATCCCGACCACCACCCCCACAACCGACTTCACCACCCGACCACCCCCAGCGCCACCCTCCGCCACCGTGCACCACCGCCACCACCACCACTCGACTCGCCACCACCTCCTCCACCGTCCCGACCAACTTCCACCGCCCCACGACCACCACGCCGGCCGCCCTCACCCCCGCAGACCCTCCGCCCTCACCCGCACCCACACTGCCACCCTCATCCCGACCATCCCCCACCGCCACTCCGGCCACCCCCGACCTCCGCCACACTGCTCGAACTCTCCGCCTCGACCCCCTCCACCGGTCCCCCACCCTGCACCGCCGCCTCCGCCACCGCAGCCGCCGCTGCAACTGCTACAAGCTGCTGTTGCTGCTGCTGTTGCTGACATCAACAGTTGTTGCTGCCGTTCCTTCGGCCGGCCGCCGTCAGCTCCGCCGCCGTCCTCCCGCCGGCGACCCGCCGTGGGCCCCCCTGACACCCTGTCAGGCATAAATACCCTATTATACACAGAAATACCTATATTACTATATATGCATGTATATGTATGTATATATGTATATATCTATGTATATATATATATATATATATATATATATATATATATATATATATATATATATATATATATTTATATATATTAATATATATATATATTAATATATACTATTATATGTAATTAATATTATATTAATATTATAAATACTGTAAATATACAGTATATACATATGTATTTACATTCTGCATTTTATTTTTATTATTATTTAAATATATATATATGTATCTATGTATATATCTAAGTATATATATATATATATATAATTATATAATTATATATATATTACTATATATATATTAAATACAGTATATTATATATGTATATATATGTATATTATGTATTTATGCATCTTTTAATTTCTGTTTTTATTTATTTATTTATTATTTATGTAATATATATGTAAGTATATATATATATATATATATATATATGTATATATATACTTATATATATGTATTCTATATATATATATATAAAATTATTATTATTATTATTACTATATACATATATATATATATATATATATATATATATATATATATATATATATACATTGTATATATATATTGTAATATATATGTATATATATATATATATCCTCTTTCTTTCTTATATATCTATATATATATATATTTATATATAATATCTATTATGTATATACATACATTATATATATATATATATATATATATATATATATATATATATATATATATATATATATATATATATATATATATATATATATATATATATATATATATATATATATATATATATATATATGCTTTTAATTTTGTTTATTATATATAATTTTATATATATATATATAATAGTAATTTATATATATATATATATTATGCTATATATATATATATATTATGCTTATATATATATATATATATATATATATATATATATATATATATATATATATATATATATATATATATATATATATATATATATATATATATATACTAATAAATATGTATGTATATATATATTTAAATTCTTGCATTTTCCTTTTCTTTTATATATATGTAAATGTGTAAATATATATATATATATATATATATATATATATATATATATATATATATATATATATATATATATATATATATATATATATATATATCTATTTATATATCTATCTATATATGTATTTAAATTCCTGCACTGTCATTTTCATTTTTATATATGTATATATATATATCTATATATATATATATTATCTATATATAATATATTTAATAAATAGTGCTGGATAATACAGCATATATATATATATATATATATATATATATATATATATATATATATATATATATATATATATATATATATATATATATATATATATATATATATATGTATGTATATTTATATTTCTGCACTGTCTTTCAATTTTATATATATATATATATATATATATATATATATATATGAATAAATATACATTTAATGTTATATATATTATATACTATATCTATATATATATATATATATACTCTATATATATATGTACCTATATATTATATGACTATATATATATATTGTATACTTACATAGTATTTATATATGTTATGTACCCTCTTATTAAATGTTATATTTACGAGACCTGTACGTCTTAAACAGAAAATATCTCCAGCACAGTCAGTGACCCCCTGTCACAAGGACCCTCAGTCTTGACAGTGGGATCAGGTGTCCAACACAATCAGGAAGTAGGCAAGTATACCTTGCCAAGTTACTGTTTAAACTCAAATGTTGCTATATGCTATGTTTCTTGAATTCCAGATAACTATGAATACCTGAGATTGCCTCGGGTACAGTCAACAGATACGTTGACTTGTAGCATAATTAACTTAGTCTTTTCAGACCTACCAACATCTGTGAGGGTATCTTAATATCCTCCTAGACCCTATCACGGGAACACGCAACATGGTTGCAATACATATTGGGATGCGAGCTGCGTATTTGATTAGCTACCAGTACGTGTGACACGTATCACGGCTTAGCATAAAATCAGGAAAACTCAGAACAGTACGACTTGGCATTTAGTTACATTGGGCGGGAAAGATAACTAGTAGACGTATGGGACACCCCCCTCCTTGATGTTTTTATTCTTCGTACCATGCTCCTCGGAGATGGTCGATTGCAGAGTGCCCATGAGTCTGGGGGCATTGACACATATACTAGCCAGTCACCACGATTGGTGAATTAAGTCAGCATATGTCTAACCTACACATTCTCATGCGTACTACGAGGTCTTTACTTGCATTCACTTAGATGGTTAGCACCCTGTATTTATTTATTCAGTATTTTTATACCTGGCATATTATTTTCCTGTATCTTGTTATGTCCCACTGAGGACCTGGTTCCCTTCCAGATTTAGACGAGGCCTTCTATCCCACGGTGTATGGCCCAGGACAGGAGACCAGGTGTGCTACCGAGGAAGAATTGGAAGAGACACCATCAGAATCTACCTGATTCTAGGAGATGCTCTCTTGGCAATGGAGATGTTTTGCTAGATAGACGATGCTCAGTCTATCTTGTTTTCTGTACTATTATTATATTTTGACAGTGGATTTGTTCCCACAAGATATGTAATATTACATTTTCAGACTCAGCATTATATATATATTCAGCACTATTTCCTGACATTTTCTGTGGATGAGATAGACTTGCCTGTACTAAACTTGTAGTATTTTAGGACAGCGTAGCTCGTTCATTTGGGTCCATAAAAATGGATTAAACCCTTAGTAGCGTGTCAGCTGGCCAATGCCACGTGGCCTAGTTCCTTACATTTTGGGACTGGAGCATGACATGGTTTTAGTGGTGGCCCATGCAGGTCAAGTTTATTGCTGGTGGTATGATGACATGCCCAGCAAGCCTGCTATAGGATAGAAATAATAGGACTCATCCACTCTGACTTCATTCTTTTTTTTTGCATCTTGCTTGATTATCAATCATTATTCCTTGTACTTTTTCTAATTATTCTATTTTCTTCAGAAATATGGACATACCCGGAGATATGTGATTGATGGTGCTGATCCAGCAACAGACCCCTCGCCCGATGTCAAGGGAACCCCATCCACCCCGAGAGACCCATCCCCGAGAAGGATGTTGGTCTACCCAATGACTCCATACCTTCCCCAGAATCCTGCCCAGACAGGAACACCAGCCCAGCATGAAGGACAAACCTCCCAGGCGGAGACACCACTGCCTCCACCTCCCGCCTTCCCTGCCCAGATGCCGCAGCTTGAGGGACAAACTCAAATGTTCCAGTTCCTCTAAGCTATGATGCAAACTCAGTGGCAGCAGACTGAAGCCCTGAGACAATCTCAGTGGCAATAGACTGAGGCCTTGAGACAGACGTTGATGACGGCCTTGGAAAGAACGACTGCCCCAGCACCAGCACCTGTCCAACCAGTGGGCACAGTCCGAGGCTTCCGACAAATGAGCCCGAGAACCTTTAAGGGCAGCGAATCCCCAGAGGAGATCTCAGATTGGATCTCCAATACAGAAATGCTGCTAGAAGGCTCGCAACTTACCCCCGACCTATGGATGACCGCCGTAAGAGCTCAACTCTTAGGCAATGCCCATCACTGGTGGGAATCCATAGAGCGTAGCATCGGCAAGGATCAAACTTGTGAACAATTTTTGGAGCACTTCAATGCCAAGTACTTCCCTGCAACAGTCCAAAATGCCCTATACTCCCAGTTCCTGCACCTGGAACAAGGGAACATGACTGTTGACGCCTACGACGTGGAGTTCAGCAGACTAAGTCGATTCGGTACCATCTTGATACCGAATGAGCTGGAGAAGGCCAAAAGATTCTACCACGGCCTCACCTGCGAGCTCCAGAGGTATACGACAACGCAGTCAAGGATCTCCTACGATGAGGTTCTTACAGAAGCGAGGGTGCAAGAAGCTATTGGCCGAGGAGCGAGACGCTCTAATCCAACCTTCCCGGCCAAAAACCAGCAAGGGGCAGGAGGCCCTATCCGTCGTCCACCAAATCAGACACAGCAGACGACGGGGCCCTACTAAAAGAAGGAGCTCCCGACTTGTCACTATTGTGGCAAGAAGGGGCATTTTGCCAATGATTACAGAAAGAAGAAAGGACTCTGCCTAGTATGTGGAGCTAGCCAACATATGGCTAGGGATTGCCCACAACGCAAAGATGGAGCCCCGGGCCAGAAGACGCAGACCTCAACTGGAGGTACACATCCTTCAACCTCTGGAGGATATCAGAGGGGAGCACCCCTGGCTACACAAGAGGCCCGGTTCAACAAGGCCAGACAACAATCTGGAGGACAAAGGCATGGACAAGCCTTTGCTTTAGCTGCAGTTGCCGAAGAACCCGAAGGAGAAACCATCGCAGGTACCATTTTAGTTGCATCATTACCTGCAACCGTATTATTTGATTTCGGCGCTACCCTGTCATTCATATCTAGTAGTTTCGTAGCCATACACAAACTAGTCACTTCCCCGCTACCCAAGTGCTGGAAAATTCTTACCGGAGGAGGTATTGTTCCAGTTACCAACATTATTGAAACATGCCCGGTAGTTGTTTGTAGTAGAGAGCTAAGAGTGCGATTTTTGGTACTCCCAATGCCAAATTTTGACGTCGTCTTAGGCATGGACTGGTTAATCTAGAACAATGCTATCCTAGACTGCCGAAAAGATAGTATCATCTTTAGACCACCAGGACACTCGGAGTTCGAATGCGTACGAGGTACCATCGAGCAAGGAGTAGGCCAGACTCCTAGAGCTTATATGGCAATGGAGATAGAACCCCCAGCACTCATTGCAGAATTCGAAGACGTATTCCTGGAGGAATTGCCAGGCCTACCGCCTGACAGAGAAGTGGAGTTCACTATTGAGCTGATACCCGGAGCTGCACCGGTATCCTCAAATGTGTACCGACTGGCGAAGAAGGAACTTGACGAGCTGAAGCTGCAACTTGAAGAATTGCAAATCAAGGGATTTGTTCGTCCTAGTGCATCACCCTGGGGAGCACCAGTGTTGTTTGTACCCAAGAAGGACAGAACATATCGCATGTGTATTGATTACAGAGCCCTCAACGCTTTGACGATAAAAAATAAGTACCCCTTGCCGCGGATCGATGATCTGTTCGATCAACTGACGGGAGCTGTGGTTTTCTCAAAGATAGACTTAAGATCTGTGTGGTGGCCCATGCAGGTCGAGAGTATATTGTCTCGGTTACGTTACTGTACCAAGCAAGCCTGCACCTAGGAATAGAGTATAGGATCTCATCCATATTTGACTATGACTCATCCTTCCTTCCAATCTGTTCTATTTGAATAGCCGCATCATGCTCGATTCATGTACTTCCCTAATAGTTCTTTAAGTATAGCCTTCTCCTATAATATAGAAGTTCCTGTTGTTAGATGATAATTAGAGTAGCACACCTATTAAGAATACAACGAGAATATAGACACACCACTAAGTTTAGAATATCTAGTGAACCCTAGAATTCCTTATCTTTAGATTGGTATACCATTACCCCTTGATGTATTAAGTAGACTTGAGAGTAGTATAGACACTACTAGAGTTAGTTAGAAGTTTTACCATAATGTTTGACACCTAGTATCACATAGTCTTTTGACCTATTAATGGAGTGTGATTGAACAACATTAATTGCATTCTAGCAAAAGACGACAATATTCATTCAGACGATAGAATTTAGAGGTCCTTGCCCCTATTTGGTCGACTAGCGACTTAGACAAGGAGGTTGTATGATAACTGTAGGGATTGTTCTAAGAGATAGATATCTATATACCTATACTTATATATATATATATAGATATCTTGATAGGTAATATATATATATGTTATGATTGGGTAAGGTAATGGGTATTGGGTATGTGTGTGTGGATATATATATGTATATAGGTAGATACCTACTTAGATGTATTAATAGATAGTAGATATCTATATTACCTAGCCTAGATTAATAACTAGGTGCATAATTAATAGCTAGATAGCTAGTTAGAGGGCCTTAGGGCGAAACCTCAATACCTTGAGATACCGAGGTATCTCGATACCTTGAGATATTCAAGGTATTGAGTTTCGAGCGGGATATTTGAGCATTAGCCTAGGAAATGCTTGAGAGTAATTTTTATATGTTTATATATATATAATTACGCGTGCTAGCATAGGTTTTAGCGGGTTTAGGCGGGGTGCGTGGCCTAGGGCGAGGTATCGGATACCGAGGGTATCCCGGTATCTCGATTAGGCGAGTTTGTGAGTTTAGTGGCTTAATGAGCTCGATTTGACCTAGAATTTCAGGGGCACCCTAGTTTGACCTAGCTTTGACCATAATTGTCCCCGTTGACCGTAAAAGTCAACGTTTGACCTAGTTTTGACATAGAGTTGACTTTTTGGACCCCGGGTTGACTTTTTGACCCGAATTTCACCGGTTTGACCCGTTCGACCTAGAATAGCCCTAGAAGCCTATTTTTAATTATTTTATATCATTTTAAATACTTATAACCCTATTTAATCCTTGCTTTTCGTATTAGGTCCTTGCGTCACCGGTCCGGACCTCGATCCTCATCAGTTGCTCAGGACATCAGGCGAGTACCTACCTCTGATAGTTTCCATTTCATGATAGCGTTTATATCACCTGTTCTAGAACTGTAATACTTGATTCTGACACTTTATTACACGAGCTGGTACTAGTGGATCCCGTCATGAGGTGCTATCCCCCTTACCGTGTTCAGCGGGTACTCTATCACGTGTATTTCATCATGTGCTTCGGGTATTGATTATCATGTGCTATCATGTGTTTCTTGTGCTCTCGCCTTCGTGTGCGCGAGATATTATCATGTACGTAGCGTGTTGTGGTTGGATCCAATGGTATTAGTGGGGGAGGGGAGTAGTGAGTTGGTTATATGATCAAAGCCAAACAGTATTCATGTGTATGTCGGTTATGCAACTCACGCATAACGGAGTTATCGTAGTGACTTTCATGTGCAACCTAAGCCGATCATATAACGAACTTGTGCTCAAGGCACTTAGCTAGTATTCATGTTTCTCACCTGCAGTTACTTTTCCACTACTTGTATTGTTCTCCAGTTTATATTACAGCTATTTATTGTGCTCCAGCTTATATTTATTTCCTGTGCATCTTGATTACTTTTCTATTGCTCGTCATATACACCTTACCATGCATTTGGAGTTGCTTTCAGAGTTATGTACTTCGCTCCAGTCCTGACTGGGCATATTTTTTCCAGAGGATCCTGAGGACTATTGCCCTACGTTCTACGGGCCTGGTATTGACGACTGTTGTGATCCCGAGGAGGAGTGCACCGAGGAGACGCCGATAGCACCCTAGTTAGCTAGGTGGGTTTCCTGGATTATTTCCAGTGGTTTGTATTTTGGATGACTGTACTTATTCTTTTGTTGCTTGAGATGTTGTAGCTATTTGTAGACTTGGACTGTATTATTTTGGATTGTCTTGCTCTCTTGGTTCTGTTTTTTTGTTTATATCATATCGTGCTTATTTCTTCCCCTAGATTTTGTGATTGAGATTCATATATATATTGCGTGGTTGCCCTCCTTCGGGAGAAGATTATTTTGATATATATATATTGCGTGGTTGCCCTCCTTTTGGAGAGGTCATGCCGAATTTTTCAGTGAGATATAGATAGATATGGTTGACCTAGAATGGACCTTTACAGCGTTCTACCGCCGATTCTGCGGCGTAGGCTGGACGTACCCACGGCTCATGCCCAATTTTCGGGTGCGGATCGTGATAATTGTAGAGTCTTTTATTATTGTTGTTTAGTTGTTTTTGTTTTTGTGAACTTAAATTAAATTGTACCTCCTTTCATCATCATCTAGCGTACTTATATTTGCTGTACTACCTTGACTTATGCTGCTATTATAGCCTAGTTTTTGCAAGCTTATTCTTTATCGAGCTTATTTATGACATATGTATTATTAGGGAGGCCCATAATAATACAATTCAGAATCAGCGTATAACGGTCTGATCAACCATAGTGCGCTTGATTCGCCCTTCGCAATAATACTTTACGTGGATTGAGATATATAGTTGACTAGTAGACACCTGTACTTGCCCTCTAGATATGTCTAAGCATATCGTATCCGTTACATAACTGTACCGATGCGAGCATGTGGATAGGCATTACCAAAATAGGACTTCAATCCACAACTGCTTTGACAATTCCTATTTGAATTCTTTAAACGCCTTGATCCCGATACTTCTATTCTATTACCTCACCCTTGAACTATTTATTATTGATCTCCGTCTTCCCTTATTTCGGAAAGAAGAAACCTCATGCTTGGTATAAGATTAATACACAGAGAGTACTAGATATACCCCGTAGGCCGATCACATACTTGAGGATTATTCTTTTATAATTAAGGACATATCATATATGATATAATCGGCGTTGAAGTTTTGAGGATTGAATTACATGAGTAAATAAATTAAGGAATATTTTTCTTAAAGTATATAGCCTTCTGTGATAGATGGATAAATTCTAAGTTGGGTAGCAGTGCATTGTCAACTTGAGAGGAATTTCTTTTAGATTGTGATCAAGTAAGATTAGATTGGGAGATTCAAGTCATTTTAATTTTGAGAAATTTTAAAAGAAGGATTAAGATAATGAGGATTTAACGAATTTTAAAATCTTGATATTGCGGACCAAATATTTATACTTTGAGCACATGATTTAAATTTTGAATATTGAAGGATGAATCATCGATTTAAATTTTGAGGATAAATATAGAATTTTAGACTTGAACAATTGGTTAATTAGATTTAAATTTTATAATTTGATGATTTGAATTAAAAGTTCAATTTTGATTGTTGGGTCACCTATTTGAAATATTGATGATGTAAATTGAGTTTAAATATTTGAATAGTACAAAATTCTTAAGTTAAGAATAGGAATAAGATTTGATTAGAATTGTTTATTGTTCAAAGTCTAGAGGAGATTATGATAGTTGAAAATTATGATATAAATTTTGATGTGAGATGTCATATAGACTTGAGTTAGATTTGGATGTTGATTATTTAAAAATCGAGAAGAGATTACGACAGGTTGAATTTTGATTTAAACAGTGGTTATCTTAATTTTGAAGTGATCGCGATAGATTTGAATAGATTTTGTTATTTAAATTTTTGGAAGAGATTACGATTGACGTACCTTATGTACGAATGTGAAGGATTTAACAAATTATGCCTTATTTTAATTTCGAGGATGAAATTGTTTTAAGTTGGGTAGATTATAAACTCCCTCACCCAAAATAGGTATTTGTGTATATTTTATATTATTATATTTATTATAGATGTTGAAATTATTTAGAGTATTATCTTAGTTAATTAAAAAATAACTTTTTTTAGTATATTTACTTATATAAATATTTATTTAGAATTATTTTTAGGCTATTTTAGATTATTGGGATTTTTCCATAATTTTTAGTTAATTAAAAACTAGTAACACTAATTTTTGAGGACTTTAAAGAATTTATTTTATATTCAAACTTAATTAAAAATATCCAGAAATTTTATTTTAGGTTCTAAATAATAAAATATATTTTCTAGAATTTTTTGGGAATTTTTTGATTATTTTTAGCATTTATTTCGAGTTAATTATGAAAAACTGAATTAAAAACTAATTTCTGAAAAAGAAAACCCAAAAAGTAATTAATTCTGCCCAGTCAGCAAACATGGGGCCCACCTGTCAGCCTCCAGCAGTGAACAGTGCCGGGCCCGCCTGTCAGTGACCGCTGAGTGGGTGCGAGCCGAGCCGAGCCGAGACCGAGTTCGACTCGGACTCAGCTGAGCCGAGCCGCATCGAACTGCGACCGTTCGATCTGGGCGGGGCTACACGGATGGCTGCCACGTGGTGCGCCATGAGCCGCGGCTGCACTTTCTCTCTCCTATATATATATATATATATATATATATATATAATAGTTTAGATATTAATTTCTAGGGTTTTTCTTCAGCCGATTTTTGGAGAATTGTCATCTAGGGTTCCTTCATCTTCCAGAAGCCATTGCGCATAGCTTCGGACTCCAAACGAGGTCTAGTTTTTTTTGTTAGAACGATAGTGAGGTTAGATTTCTGATTATATAATTTTTTTTTCTAAATTATTAGTATTAAATTCTGGAAAATTCGTAAAGTACAGCATGTCCAAAAATAGACGTATTTCGATGTTTTTGCAATTTCGGGAGAACCCGGAATCAGAATCACGAACTGTTTAAAGTTTCGGAAAGATAATGTCAAGATCATCGACATATATTTTTCCCAGAATTTATTTCGAAGTATTTATATACTGTTAATTCTGTAGAACTTCTAGGTTAGAATTTAACCATCGGTGCACAATACAAAATTTGTATGTGCCATAATTCCCAAACGAATTTGAATTCGGACGACTATAAATTCCAGCATGTTTTTGACACTGAAATCTATAGGAAATCATGCATGAAAATTGAGTTTGTATCGGTTGACTTTTCGGTCAACAGATCGTCTCGATTTGCGTGTCATGAGTCTCGAGTTGATAAAATTCAGTTTCTTTGGACAAAATTTAGGAATTAACATAAAAATCAGAATAATAAGATTAAAATAGAATTTTAGAGTAATTATTCCAGAATTAAATAAATTAAAATAAATTATCTTTTGACGTGATAAATTTGTAATACATAGGCTATTTGGACTGTGACTTGGACTCTGATTCATACCAGCAGCATGATCCCAGGCAAGATACCTTGCCAAATTGTTTACAGTACTTTGCATGCTATTTATATTTCTTTTTATTTATTTCATTTCTGTATAGTTCTTGCATGTGTAGTTTTTCTCCAGTCATTACTATGTATTAGATATGTTGACACACACATGGCACCTAGTATCATGGGAGGACAATCATTAGGCGTATGGGCTTTTAACCACTCTGGTAAACCGTAGTATATAGTTTGCACTACGGGCATGTGTCACGCTGGTCGCTACCCCAGAGGTATGTCAATTTCTGTAGAGTCGCGCTGGTCACTACCCCAGAGGTATGTCGATTTCTGATGTTCTAGACGGGTGTGTGAGTTGTGAGGCTTAGATCGAGTAGACTACCCTTGCCCATACGTCGAAAAGTTGTCCTCATTTGCATTCATACAGATTGTCTTGTATAGCGTACTTATTTATTTTCAAATTATATGCATGTTTACTGTATTCAAGTTGGCTCGTATTTTCTGTATCTTGTTACGTCCCTCTGAGGACCTGGTCCGCTGCCAGGTGTATCTGTTCTTGAGTATTTGCAGGAGCGCAGATTTGGATGGTTGTATATGCTTAGTGGATGTCTTCTCTTCGAGCCGTGATCGATAGCTGGTATACTTATATTGGGTTTGATTGTGTTGTACTTATATTGTATTTACTTTTCCTATTCGAGTTGGTAGTGGATTTGTTTCCATCCAACTATTATCCTAGATACTTCTTATTGAGATCTAGTTTCATCGATACTGTTTATTTATTTCTATATGATTTTGGTGGATGAGATTTAGATTTTACCCTGTGACTTGTATTACAGTTATACCACTTGTGGATTTGATATTCATATTACAGCGTACGTGTGGATTTGGTTTCCATATATTGGAGTTGCCATATCCATGCGGCTGGCATGCTTACGTGTCCTAGTCCTACGTATTTTTGGGACTGGGGCGTGACAATCTGGCTATCATCAAGTCAAAGTACGGCGAGAAGACATTCCAAAGACAGCATTCAGGACTCGCTATGGTCATTACGAGTTCCTGGTGATGCCTTTTGGACTGACTAATGCACCAGCCGTATTCATGAACCTGATAAACAAAGTCTTCCACCAATATCTAGACCAGTTCGTGGTAGTCTTCATCGACGACATCTTGGTGTATTCAAAAAGCCACGAGGAGCACGAAGAGCACTTGAGACTAGTGCTAGAGACGCTGAGACGTGAGAGCCTTTATGCTAAACTAAGAAAGTACGAGTTCTTCCTTGATCGTGTCGCTTTTCTAGGACACGTGATCACAGGAGAAGGCATCTCGGTGGACCCAGCAAAGATCTCATCTGTGGAGACATGGCCAACCCCTACCAACGTCTCAGAGGTGAGAAGCTTTCTAGGACTTGCTGGATATTACCGGAGGTTCGTAGAAAACTTTGCAAGAATCGCGGAGCCAATTACCCGTCTTACCCGCAAAGACCAGGAGTTCATCTGGTCTGAGGAATGCCAGACAACTTTCGACGAGTTGAAGAAGCGTCTGACTACTGCCCCCATTTTGACCATACCATCTGGATCCGGAGGTTTCGTAATCTATAGCGATGCATCCGGAAAAGGATTGGGATGTGCCTTAATGCAACATGGGAAGGTTGTAGCTTATGCCTCAAGACAACTGAGGACTCATGAGAAGAATTACCCCACTCACGACTTGGAGCTTGCCGCAGTCATCTTTGCCCTGAAGCTATGGAGACATTATCTATACGGCGAACGAGTAGAGATTTTCACCGATCACAAGAGCCTGAAATATGTCTACACTCAGAAAGACTTAAACCTAAGACAAAGACGATCGCTCGAAGTGATGACGGATTTCGAGATCGATCTGCAGTACCATCCAGGAAAGGCTAATGTAGTAGCTGATGCACTAAGCAGAAGACCCTCGACATTCTTTATGATCACCCAACCAGGTCTATTGAGGGATCTAGAAAAGTTGGGAATAAAGGTCATTATGCCAAGAATTGACGGCCAATTGTCAAACTACCAGCTACAATCAACATTGGTCGAAAGAATCAAGGCTGCACTACCAACAGATGCAAGATTTCAGAGGCTTCGACAAAGAACAGAGGCTGGAATCCAGACAGGATGTCGCATACACGAAGATGGGACCCTAAGATGTGGAGAACGTCTTTATGTTCCAAATGGAGAACTTCGTGAGGAGCTGATATCAGAAGCTCATAACTCAACATACTCTATACATCCTGGAGGCACAAAGATGTACAGAGATCTGCGACAATACTACTGGTGGCATGGAATGAAGCGATAGATAGCACGCTTTGTGGCAAAGTGTCTGGTGTGTCAGCAAGTCAAGACTGAGCATCAGAGATCTGCCGGTCTACTTCAACCCCTCCCAATACCCGAGTGAAAATGGGAACACATTACGATGGACTTTGTTACGGGCTTCCCAAGAAGTCCCAGTGGTCATAATGTTGTATGGGTGATCGTAGACAGACTCACAAAGGCTGCTCATTTCCTACCTTTCAGAGTTGGACAATCTACAGAAGTCTTGGCGGACATGTACATGAAGGAGATAGTGCGTCTGCACGGAGTACCAGTCAGCATAGTATCTGACAGAGATACGAGGTTTACATCTTACTTTTAGCGAAGTATGCAAGAAAGTCTTGGTACCCGCCTTAAGTTCAGCACCTCGTACCATCCGCAGACAGATGGCCAATCAGAGCGCACCATCCAGACGCTAGAAGATATGTTGAGAGCCTGCATGCTTGATTTTAGCGGATCATGGGAAGATTATTTGCACCTGGTGGAGTTTTTCTACAATAATAGCTATCAAGCGAGCATTCAAATGGCTCCCTTTGAAGCATTGTATGGCAGAAAATGTCATTCCCCAGTATGCTGGAGCGATGTTGGCGAAAGACAGATCTTGGGACCAGAATTGGTTGTTCGTACGGTGGAAAAAGTAAAGAAGGACACCTACGAGCTGCACAAGACAGACAGAAGCATTGGGCCAATGTTCATCGACAACCACTAGAGTTCCAAGTGGGAGAGCATGTGTTCTTGAAAATCTCGCCCACTCGAGGTACTATCAGATTTGGAGGAAGAGGGAAACTGAGTCCAAGGTACATTGGACCCTTCGATGTATTAGAACGCATCGGAGAAGTAGCCTACAAGCTAACCCTACCTCAGACCTTGGAAGGAGTGCATGATGTCTTCCATGTATCTCAGTTGAGGAGGTACATTCCAGACCCGAGTCATGTACTGGACCATTCAGAGATCACCGTCGGCCCAAGCCTATCGTACCAGGAGGAGCCCGTAGAGATCCTAGATCGTAGCGAGAAGGTGTTGCGAGGCCAGACTATTCCTCTAGTTCGTGTTGCATGGAGACATCATGCACCAGGTGAATCAACCTGGGAATGAGAGGAGGATATTCGATAGCGTTTCCCCCATCTATTTCCAAACCAGGGTATGTCCTAATATTTTAAAACAATCTTTCATTCTCATTATATGTCTGTTTTTATTTCGAGGACGAAATATTCTAAGGAGGGTAGATTGTAAACTCCCTCGACCAGATTTCAGTAATTTAGAATTTATTTTAGCTAATTAGAATTTCTGTAACTTTTTAAAATTTATTTTGTTTACATATCCTATTGATTTTGCACCTGTACCTTACACAATTAATTAGAGCATTACACTAGCTATTATTCCCAAACAAAATTCACATACCTGCCCTAGACATGTTAGACTATTTTCCAGAATTTTGTGCAACTCTCAGATGCTTTATTTTGAGCCTCGTTCGAGACGCACAAATATCGTTACAAAAGTCCGTATTTATTTTCTATTTTATTTCTTGCTCTTTATCCATCTCTGTATCCCTAGAGATTGAGGACCAACAGGCACCAGTTTTGCCTAAACAAAAATACGATAATATTCTACTTTGAATATACTACAATTATTATATTGACATCGTAGTAAAATTATGGCCCTACCTGCCTCTAAATAATTAGAGAACACCATGCGCACTATTTATTAAATAATAAATACGATGACCCGTATCACCAAGAAATCAGGCCCTGCCCCTGCCCAGACTCACCCCCATCCCCTCAGGACCCTCCCACAACTTTTTCCACTCAATTCTGAGCATTTTAGTATTTTCTGGGAACAGGGTATTTTATCAGACAAATTGCGTAATTATGCAAAATACCAATTTTGGGATCTATTTGTAATTTAGGAAATTTCAGGGGTTTTTATGCAAATTTCTAGTGTGAGGTGGCATCACCTCATTGGCTGGTGAATGTGGACCGTCCACGTGTCATGTGGGACCCACAAATGGCTGCATAAATATCCTAGAAACCCAAAAACCCCAAAATACCCCTAGACTTCCCCCTAATTACACCCTATGCCACTCAACCCTAACCCTATAAATACCCGAGCACCCCCCCCCCTCATTCCGACCACACCTCAGCACCACCACGGCCACCCTCCGCCTGCCGAACCACCGCAGAGCTGTTCGCCTCTCCCCTGCCCTTCCCTCCGACCATCGCCACCCCCCTCCGGCCACCGCCTCCGCCGCCCTGAGCCCCCACAACATCATCCCGACCACCACCCCCACAACCGACTTCACCACCCGACCACCCCCAGAGCCACCCTCCGCCACCGTGCACCACCGCCACCACCACCACCCGACTCGCCACCACCTCCTCCACCGTCCCGACCAACTTCCACCGCCCCACGACCACCACGTCGGCCGCCCTTACCCCCGCAAACCCTCCGCCCTCACCCGCACCCACACTGCCACCCTCATCCCGACTGTCACCACCCCATTTCCAGAGCCGGGTATTTTTTTTTTATTTTTAATTTGGTTAATTGTGTATTATTTATAATTAATTGTATTTATATTTAATTAGTGATTGCATTATTTTTTATTATTTTATTTTGATTGTTTTAGGATTTTGGCTAGCCTGGACCCATGTCAGACCCTAGTGGACCCATGTCCGACCCAGCCCACACCCTTGTGAGTATTATTTTGGGGCTTAGAATATTTATTTTATTTTTAGGAGGTTAGTTGGAGAGATTTGGAACTAGTTTGAGCGCATTTGGAACCCGGAACCCAAAACCGAGTTTCGGGAGGGCATTTTGGTAATTTCCCAACTTGGCAACCCCTATTTACTATCCTTGGCCGACCATTTCAGCCCCTCCCAGACCGAACACAGCAGCTCCCACTCCCCCATTTTCATTTTCCTTTTCTTCTTCACTTCTCCTTCTTCTCCACTTCTTCTTCTTCTCCTTCTTCCTCCAAAGTAAGTTTTCTTCCACTTTTCTTCTTCTTTCTTCCATTCCTTCTTCTTTAAGTTAACCCTAACCCTAGATCTTTCCCTAACCTAGGTGGGTAGAGCCTAGATTTGGTGTTGGAGCTTGGATTTGAGGCTTGGAAGCTTGGATTGGAGGATTTGGAGCATTTTGGGGATTTTTGGCTTGGGATTCCAACTCCCAAGAGGTAAACCCTAAATTTCCTCTTGTAATTACTCTTTTATAGTGTAATTAATATTTTAGAACCTTCCTAGACCCGTAGGCTACCCGTGGGAGGAAGTTGGAACTAGTTGGGTAGTGTTTAGAGACTTTGATATTAGGTTTTGTGTCGATTTCGGGTGAAATCCGAATTTGGCCCAATTTTGGGTGATGCCCTAGGTTAGATGGACCTAGGTAGACGTTGTCGGGTGTCGTGAGGGTGAGTGCGTGTCTCCGTTTGGACACGGGAAGCCGCGTCGCGGAGAAACGGGCGTTTCGGGCGAAATTGGGGCTTTTCGTCGTCGCCGATTCTAAGTGCGTGTGCGTTTCCGCCACGGGCCTAGAATCGACGCGGGAGCGCATTTTCTAGGATCTAGGCATCGTGTAGAGCGCGTGGGTAAATTTTGGGCCAATTTCGAGTTCGTTTGGTGTGCGTTTCAGGAGGTTTTCCGAGCCGCGCACCACGTGTTCGTCGAAATGACCGAACGGCCATTTCGACTTGGGTTCCTCGTTTCGGCTTTGTGCGCGCGTTGGGTTAGTATCGGGGAGTGTGTGCTAGAGGTTTCGAGTTATATTTTATATATTTTTTGGGTGTTTGGGCGTGTCGGGGTCGTTGGGCGTGCGTTGGTGGGCGTTGTGGGCGTGGTGTGCGTTGTGTTGTGTTTGTTTATATATATGTGTATATATATATTGTGTGTGAGTTTTTATATATATATTTATATATATATGTGTGGTTATGTGTTTGTGAGCGTGTTAGGGAGTGCTTGTGTGAGTGTGTAGGTGAGTGTGTGAGTGAGTGCTTGTGTGAGTGTGTAGGTGAGTGTGTGAGTGAGTGCTTGTGTGAGTGTGTAGGTGAGTGTGTGTGAGTGTGAGTGAGTGTTTATAGGTATATACATATGAGTTTATATATATGTATATATATTTGTATATATATGTATGAGTGTTTATGTGTGTGCTAGTGTGTGTGAGAGTGTGTGTGTGAGGGTGTGTGCTAGTGTGAGTGAGTGTGTGTGAGTGAGGATATATAGATATTAGTATATATGTTAGTGTGTGTGTGTGTGTAGATGTATAGATATATATATTAGTGTATATATATATATAGATATATGTGAGTATATGGAGATATGTGTTTGTGTATATGTGTGTGTGTTTAAGTGTGTGTGTATTAGTGTGTTTGTGAGTGTGTTAGTGTGTGTGTGTGTTAGATTATAAGTGTGTGTATATATATATATATCTAGTGATATATGTATATATATGTGTGTGTATATATATATATAGAGTGTTATAGATATATATATGTATAGGCGTGTGTGTGTGTGTGTGTTTGTGATGGAGGGGGGGGAGCCAGCAGAAAACTGCAACAGCAGCAGCAAAAGCAGGTGCAGTAGCAGCAAAAGCAGTGGCAGCAGCAGCAAAAGCAGGTGCAGTAGCAGCAAAAGCAGTGGCAGCAGCAGCAAAAGCAGGTGCAGTAGCAGCAAAAGCAGTGGCAGCAGCAGCAGATAAGCACAGTAGCAGCAGCAGCTAGTATTCGCAGCGCTAGTAGCAGCAGCAAGCAGCGAGTTCAGTAGCAAGGAGAGTGGTTTAATAGATAGATAGATTAGTAGATTGATAGATATTATAGATTGTTAGATAGGTAGCTAGCTAGATTCATAGATAGATAGATGTTTCTATATAAATAGAATAGATAGATATATAACTAGCTAGATAGTTAGTTAGATTGATAGATTAAATAGATAGGTATTAGTTAGTTGATAGATAAATAGGTAAGTAGATAGATAAGTTGATAGATAGATAGATAGTTAACTAGATAGACTAATAGATAGATAGATAGGTAAATAACTAGTTAGATAGTTAAATTAGATACATAAGATAGATAGATATATCTATAGATGGATAGATAATAGTTAGATGGATAGATAGATAGCTAGGTATTAGGTATATATCTACCTAAGTGCATAGATATCTATATACATATAGTTATATCTATATCTATAGATATCTAGATAGGTATATATATATGCATTTTGAGTTGGGTAAGGTATATATGGGTAATCGGGTAAATGTGTGTGGATAAATATATACATAGGTATATACATACTTAGATATATATAAATATGATAGATATATATATTATCTAGCCTAGATTAATAACTAGGTATATATTCAATAGCTAGATAGCTAGTTAGAGGGGTTTTAGAGCGAAACCTCAATATCTTGAGATACCAAGGTATTTCAATACCTTAAGATAACTAAGGTATTGGGTTTCGAGCGGGGTTTTTGAGCAATAGCCTAGGATTTGTCTTGGAATGATTTTTATATGTTTATATATATATAATTACGTGTGCTAGCGTAGGTTTTAGCGGGTTTAGGCGGGGTGCGTAGCCTAGGTTGAGGTATCGGATATCGAGGGTATCCCGGTATCTCAAGGAGGCGAGTTTGTGAGTTTTCTAGCTTAATGACCTCGGTTTGACCTAGAATTTCAGGAGCACCCTAGTTTGACCCAGACTTGACCGTAGTTGACTCGGTTGACCGCCAAAGTCAACTTTTGACCTAGTTTTGACCTAGAGTTGACTTTTTAGACCCAGAGTTGACTTTTTCACCCAGATTTCACCGGTTTGACCCGTTTGACCTAGAACGACCCTAGAAACCTATTTTTAGTTATTTTATATCTGTTTAACTCATTAGAACCCTGTTTAACCTTGCTTTTCGCATTAGGTCCTTGCGACACCAGTTCGGATCGCCAGTTGCTCAGGACGTCAGGCGAGTACATTCTCTGATAGTTTTCATTATCTGATATTTATTATGATTCAGCTTCTAGTATAGTATCATCTGATTATTCTGGCACCACACGGGACACTGATTGATATTTCTGGATTCATTTACTTGCGACACGTACATTTCATGTTTCTGGCCTCTATTCTGGAATTACTACTGGCATCACCTACAGGCATCACTACAGGCATCATTCATGTACAGGCTGGACTCATCTTGATTTGCGTGTCGGGTCTTGGATCCACTTGTATTAGTCGGGGCGGGGAAATACTCGAGTAGACATGTAAACATTCCTATCTGGCATCATCAGGAATCACTCCCTCTGGTCTAATCTGGAATGATAGCAGCCGTGCACCCAGTGCGCGGTGAGCCGTACTTACCCCTAGCCGTTTACATGTCGAAACAAGTATTTCAAAGACACCGAGTTCATTCTTTATAGTCT
This sequence comes from Iris macrosiphon, assembly GCA_036927795.1. Lineage (NCBI taxonomy): Eukaryota > Viridiplantae > Streptophyta > Magnoliopsida > Asparagales > Iridaceae > Iris > Iris macrosiphon. Next base: position 114,395,262 of record JAYESA010000003.1, read on the forward strand.
GGACTCTCATGTATTTCTTGACTTGTCTCACTTACATGTTTCTGGACTTGACTCACTACATGTTTTTCATGCTGGACTCACTACACGTTCATGTGCACGGACTTGATCTTAGCTTAGATTTCCTGTATCTTGCAGTTATTACTATGTTGCTCTGATATCCATGCATCTTTACCTTTATGCACCAGTGATTTATATTTCTTGTTTCATACTTGCTTCACCCTACTTGCTACTTGCTATAACTGTTTTATAGTTTTTATCATTAAATGGAACTGCTGTTAGAGATGTACTTGCTCCAGTCCTGACTGGACATATTTTTCAGAGTATCCGGAGGATTGGTGTCCGACGTTTTATGGACCTGAGCCTGTCGATGGTGCAGACAGGGACCCTCTAGTTTAGAGGTGATTTTCGGGTTGGTAGCCGGGATCACTAGGATCTTGTTGTTGTTTTTATTAGCTTTAGCACCGGATTTGTCTCCGGTTTTGGATTGAGACCTTGTTTGTATATTATTTTGGATATTGTTGTATTATTATTTGATGTTGTGGTTGTTGTAGTAGTTGGAGGTGGTTAGACTTTTTAGTTGTTAGACTCTCTGTGTTATCTTATCGTGCTTAGATTCGTGATTGAGTATATTGTGATTATCATTTGATATTGCTCCTCCGTTTGGAGTTGAGGTCTTGGCAGATTATATATATTGTTTGTGTGGTTGCCCTCCTTTTGGAGAGGTCATGCCCGATTTTTGTGTGAGATTATTATTTAGTTAGTTGACCTAGACAGCGTTCTACCGCCGATGCTGCGGCGTAGGCTGGACGTACCCACGACTCATGCCCGATTTTCGGGTGCGGGTCGTGACACGTTTTTGATGGCGGCCCATGCAGGTCTCGATTCGCAATTAGTGCGATGTCGTGGTGGTACAACAACTTAGTTGTACTGCTGCGAGCCTGCTATAGGATCTAGGATCTAGGATGAGTGTGTACTCAATCACGACTAGGAACAATTCCAATCTAATTATTCTGAAATTGCTTCTTTTGAAATATTACTGTCCTTCCTTGATGATATCGTATCTTGCGCCGTATTGACTTCTTTTGATCTGTGTTCAGGATGCCTCCGAAGACACGATCCCATCGTACCGTTCCAGCAGTTGCCTCGGAGAGGTCTGCTACCTCTCGTCCAGCTCGTATTCAGGCAGCTGCTACCGCTCCACTCACCACTCCTGCGGTTGAGGGAGCCTCTGTTTCTCTCGGGGATCCTTCTCCACTTATCGATCCGAGGACTACCCCAGTCGTTCCGGTGGTTCCTCCACCACTTCCTGCTCCAGTAGATGCCGTGCAGTTGTTTGCGTTCTTCAGGGAGATGATGGACGCACAGCACCGTCAGGTGGATGTGATGAGGCTGGGCATTGAGAACGCCCACCAGGTGGCCATGACGGCAGTGGATAGGGTGGCACAGAATCAGCCACAGGCAGATCAGATTCAGCTTCCGAGGCCGGGTAGTATCATTGACTTTCAGAGGATGCGGCCCAAGGAGTTCCGTGGTACAGAAGGGATCCTGTACGCGGATGACTGGATAGAGCAGATTGAGGGGATCTTCAGGCTGGCGCAGATTCCAGACAGCATGCAGATAGAGGCAGCGGGCAGTCAGATGTTCGACCTCGCCTTGACATGGTATCGCACAGATACGAGGATCGCAGCGCCAGGGCTTACTTGGGAGGCTTTCAAGAGGCTTTTTAAGGAAAAGTTCTTCCCAGATGTGGCGCTCAGTGCTTTGGAGAGCCAGTTTGAGGCACTCGTCCAAGGGAGCATGACAGTGGACGAGTACGCAGCGGAGTTCTGCCGTTTGGGCAGATTTGTGGATGGCTTGAGCGAGGCAGCCAAGGCGAGGAAGTTTCGCAAGGGCTTGGTTATGGCGGTCAAGTCTTTGACCAAGAGCGACCGCGAGGCAACTTTTGAGCAGATAGTAGGAGATGCTCAGAGAGCAGAGGATGACTTGGAGCTCAAGTCCAAGAGAGGCAGGGATGATTCAGGCAGTGCCAGTGGTAGTGCGGGACCAGCTAAGCGTCCCTATGTGCAGAAGGCAGCGCAACAGGGTCAGGATCAGAGGGTGCCCACTTGTGCCTACTGCAGGAAGGCAGGACACACCTGGGATGTTTGTAGGAGGAGGCTGAAGGTGTGTTTGTTCTGTGGATCCGCTGCTCACCAGATGAGAGGTTGCCCCACTGCACCTCTATTGGGTGGAGCACAGGATCAGAGAGTTGGAGCTAGGCCATCTGTGGCACAGCATCAGGCCCCGCACCAGCAGAGGGATACACCCCAGCAGGGCAGGGCTTATGCGTTGACGGTCGAGGAGGCCGATGCTACGGATGACGGGTTAGCAGGTCTGTCTCTTGTTTCTTCTTCCTGTCATTTCCATTCCTGTGGTGCGCTTCATTAGTACCTGTTAGATTTTTCTTTGTGCTGTGGTAGATAGTGTAGTGACCCTGATTGAGACTGTGATAACACGACCAGTAGGACCCTGATCTTGTGTGTTGTTTAGGTAGGATTTCTTGACTGTGATTGTTGGGGGTTTGACCTAGAGGAGTGTGATTGACTTTAAATTTCGAGGACGAAATTTTCTAAGGAGGATAGGCTTGTCACCACCCCATTTCCAGAGCCGGGTATTTTTTTTTTATTTTTAATTTGGTTAATTGTGTATTATTTATAATTAATTGTATTTATATTTAATTAGTGATTGCATTATTTTTTATTATTTTATTTTGATTGTTTTAGGATTTTGGCTAGCCTGGACCCATGTCAGACCCTAGTGGACCCATGTCCGACCCAGCCCACACCCTTGTGAGTATTATTTTGGGGCTTAGAATATTTATTTTATTTTTAGGAGGTTAGTTGGAGAGATTTGGAACTAGTTTGAGCGCATTTGGAACCCGGAACCCAAAACCGAGTTTCGGGAGGGCATTTTGGTAATTTCCCAACTTGGCAACCCCTATTTACTATCCTTGGCCGACCATTTCAGCCCCTCCCAGACCGAACACAGCAGCTCCCACTCCCCCATTTTCATTTTCCTTTTCTTCTTCACTTCTCCTTCTTCTCCACTTCTTCTTCTTCTCCTTCTTCCTCCAAAGTAAGTTTTCTTCCACTTTTCTTCTTCTTTCTTCCATTCCTTCTTCTCTAAGTTAACCCTAACCCTAGATCTTTCCCTAACCTAGGTGGGTAGAGCCTAGATTTGGTGTTGGAGCTTGGATTTGAGGCTTGGAAGCTTGGATTGGAGGATTTGGAGCATTTTGGGGATTTTTGGCTTGGGATTCCAACTCCCAAGAGGTAAACCCTAAATTTCCTCTTGTAATTACTCTTTTATAGTGTAATTAATATTTTAGAACCTTCCTAGACCCGTAGGCTACCCGTGGGAGGAAGTTGGAACTAGTTGGGTAGTGTTTAGAGACTTTGATATTAGGTTTTGTGTCGATTTCGGGTGAAATCCGAATTTGGCCCAATTTTGGGTGATGCCCTAGGTTAGATGGACCTAGGTAGACGTTGTCGGGTGTCGTGAGGGTGAGTGCGTGTCTCCGTTTGGACACGGGAAGCCGCGTCGCGGAGAAACGGGCGTTTCGGGCGAAATTGGGGCTTTTCGTCGTCGCCGATTCTAAGTGCGTGTGCGTTTCCGCCACGGGCCTAGAATCGACGCGGGAGCGCATTTTCTAGGATCTAGGCATCGTGTAGAGCGCGTGGGTAAATTTTAGGCCAATTTCGAGTTCGTTTGGTGTGCGTTTCAGGAGGTTTTCCGAGCCGCGCACCACGTGTTCGTCGAAATGACCGAACGGCCATTTCGACTTGGGTTCCTCGTTTCGGCTTTGTGCGCGCGTTGGGTTAGTATCGGAGAGTGTGTGCTAGAGGTTTCGAGTTATATTTTATATATTTTTTGGGTGTTTGGGCGTGTCGGGGTCGTTGGGCGTGCGTTGGTGGGCGTTGTGGGCGTGGTGTGCGTTGTGTTGTGTTTGTTTATATATATGTGTATATATATATTGTGTGTGAGTTTTTATATATATATTTATATATATATGTGTGGTTATGTGTTTGTGAGCGTGTTAGGGAGTGCTTGTGTGAGTGTGTAGGTGAGTGTGTGAGTGAGTGCTTGTGTGAGTGTGTAGGTGAGTGTGTGAGTGAGTGCTTGTGTGAGTGTGTAGGTGAGTGTGTGTGAGTGTGAGTGAGTGTTTATAGGTATATACATATGAGTTTATATATATGTATATATATTTGTATATATATGTATGAGTGTTTATGTGTGTGCTAGTGTGTGTGAGAGTGTGTGTGTGAGGGTGTGTGCTAGTGTGAGTGAGTGTGTGTGAGTGAGGATATATAGATATTAGTATATATGTTAGTGTGTGTGTGTGTGTAGATGTATAGATATATATATTAGTGTATATATATATATAGATATATGTGAGTATATGGAGATATGTGTTTGTGTATATGTGTGTGTGTTTAAGTGTGTGTGTATTAGTGTGTTTGTGAGTGTGTTAGTGTGTGTGTGTGTTAGATTATAAGTGTGTGTATATATATATATATCTAGTGATATATGTATATATATGTGTGTGTATATATATATATAGAGTGTTATAGATATATATATATGTATAGGCGTGTGTGTGTGTGTGTGTTTGTGATGGAGGGGGGGGAGCCAGCAGAAAACTGCAACAGCAGCAGCAAAAGCAGGTGCAGTAGCAGCAAAAGCAGTGGCAGCAGCAGCAAAAGCAGGTGCAGTAGCAGCAAAAGCAGTGGCAGCAGCAGCAAAAGCAGGTGCAGTAGCAGCAAAAGCAGTGGCAGCAGCAGCAGATAAGCACAGTAGCAGCAGCAGCTAGTATTCGCAGCGCTAGTAGCAGCAGCAAGCAGCGAGTTCAGTAGCAAGGAGAGTGGTTTAATAGATAGATAGATTAGTAGATTGATAGATATTATAGATTGTTAGATAGGTAGCTAGCTAGATTCATAGATAGATAGATGTTTCTATATAAATAGAATAGATAGATATATAACTAGCTAGATAGTTAGTTAGATTGATAGATTAAATAGATAGGTATTAGTTAGTTGATAGATAAATAGGTAAGTAGATAGATAAGTTGATAGATAGATAGATAGTTAACTAGATAGACTAATAGATAGATAGATAGGTAAATAACTAGTTAGATAGTTAAATTAGATACATAAGATAGATAGATATATCTATAGATGGATAGATAATAGTTAGATGGATAGATAGATAGCTAGGTATTAGGTATATATCTACCTAAGTGCATAGATATCTATATACATATAGTTATATCTATATCTATAGATATCTAGATAGGTATATATATATGCATTTTGAGTTGGGTAAGGTATATATGGGTAATCGGGTAAATGTGTGTGGATAAATATATACATAGGTATATACATACTTAGATATATATAAATATGATAGATATATATATTATCTAGCCTAGATTAATAACTAGGTATATATTCAATAGCTAGATAGCTAGTTAGAGGGGTTTTAGAGCGAAACCTCAATATCTTGAGATACCAAGGTATTTCAATACCTTAAGATAACTAAGGTATTGGGTTTCGAGCGGGGTTTTTGAGCAATAGCCTAGGATTTGTCTTGGAATGATTTTTATATGTTTATATATATATAATTACGTGTGCTAGCGTAGGTTTTAGCGGGTTTAGGCGGGGTGCGTAGCCTAGGTTGAGGTATCGGATATCGAGGGTATCCCGGTATCTCAAGGAGGCGAGTTTGTGAGTTTTCTAGCTTAATGACCTCGGTTTGACCTAGAATTTCAGGAGCACCCTAGTTTGACCCAGACTTGACCGTAGTTGACTCGGTTGACCGCCAAAGTCAACTTTTGACCTAGTTTTGACCTAGAGTTGACTTTTTAGACCCAGAGTTGACTTTTTCACCCAGATTTCACCGGTTTGACCCGTTTGACCTAGAACGACCCTAGAAACCTATTTTTAGTTATTTTATATCTGTTTAACTCATTAGAACCCTGTTTAACCTTGCTTTTCGCATTAGGTCCTTGCGACACCAGTTCGGATCGCCAGTTGCTCAGGACGTCAGGCGAGTACATTCTCTGATAGTTTTCATTATCTGATATTTATTATGATTCAGCTTCTAGTATAGTATCATCTGATTATTCTGGCACCACACGGGACACTGATTGATATTTCTGGATTCATTTACTTGCGACACGTACATTTCATGTTTCTGGCCTCTATTCTGGAATCACTACTGGCATCACCTACAGGCATCACTACAGGCATCATTCATGTACAGGCTGGACTCATCTTGATTTGCGTGTCGGGTCTTGGATCCACTTGTATTAGTCGGGGCGGGGAAATACTCGAGTAGACATGTAAACATTCCTATCTGGCATCATCAGGAATCACTCCCTCTGGTCTAATCTGGAATGATAGCAGCCGTGCACCCAGTGCGCGGTGAGCCGTACTTACCCCTAGCCGTTTACATGTCGAAACAAGTATTTCAAAGACACCGAGTTCATTCTTTATAGTCTGGACTCTCATGTATTTCTTGACTTGTCTCACTTACATGTTTCTGGACTTGACTCACTACATGTTTTTCATGCTGGACTCACTACACGTTCATGTGCACGGACTTGATCTTAGCTTAGATTTCCTGTATCTTGCAGTTATTACTATGTTGCTCTGATATCCATGCATCTTTACCTTTATGCACCAGTGATTTATATTTCTTGTTTCATACTTGCTTCACCCTACTTGCTACTTGCTATAACTGTTTTATAGTTTTTATCATTAAATGGAACTGCTGTTAGAGATGTACTTGCTCCAGTCCTGACTGGACATATTTTTCAGAGTATCCGGAGGATTGGTGTCCGACGTTTTATGGACCTGAGCCTGTCGATGGTGCAGACAGGGACCCTCTAGTTTAGAGGTGATTTTCGGGTTGGTAGCCGGGATCACTAGGATCTTGTTGTTGTTTTTATTAGCTTTAGCACCGGATTTGTCTCCGGTTTTGGATTGAGACCTTGTTTGTATATTATTTTGGATATTGTTGTATTATTATTTGATGTTGTGGTTGTTGCAGTAGTTGGAGGTGGTTAGACTTTTTAGTTGTTAGACTCTCTGTGTTATCTTATCGTGCTTAGATTCGTGATTGAGTATATTGTGATTATCATTTGATATTGCTCCTCCGTTTGGAGTTGAGGTCTTGGCAGATTATATATATTGTTTGTGTGGTTGCCCTCCTTTTGGAGAGGTCATGCCCGATTTTTGTGTGAGATTATTATTTAGTTAGTTGACCTAGACAGCGTTCTACCGCCGATGCTGCGGCGTAGGCTGGACGTACCCACGACTCATGCCCGATTTTCGGGTGCGGGTCGTGACACCGACCATCCCCCACCGCCACTCCGGCCACCCCCGACCTCCGCCACCCTGCCCGAACTCTCCGCCTCGACCCCCTCCGCCGGTCCCCCACCCTGCACCGCCGCCTCCGCCACCGCAGCCGCCGCTGCAACTGCTACAAGCTGCTGTTGCTGCTGCTGTTGCTGACAACAACAGTTGCTGCTGCCATTCCTCCGGCCGGCCGCCGTCAGCTCCGCCGCCGTCCTCCCGCCGGCGACCCGCCGTGGGCCCCCCCTGACACCCTGTCAGGTATAAATACCCTATTATACACAGAAATACCTATATTACTATATATGCATGTATATGTATGTATATATGTATATATCTATGTATATATATATATATTTATATATATTAATATATATATATATATATTAATATATACTATTATATGAAATTAATATTATATTAATATTAATATTATAAATACTGTAATATACAGTATATACATATGTATTTACATTCTGCATTTTTATTTTTATTATTATTTAAATAAATATATATGTATCTATGTATATATCTAAGTATATATATATATATATATATAATTATATATATATTACTATATATATATTGAATACAGTATATTATATATGTATATATATGTATATTATGTATTTATGCATCTTTTAATTTCTGTTTTTATTTATTTATTTATTTATTATTTATGTAATATATATGTAAGTATATATATATATGTATATATATATACTTATATATATGTATTCTATATATATATATATTATATATATATATAAGATTATTATTATTATTACTACTATATACATATATATATATATATATACATTGTATATATATATATATATTGTAATATATATGTATATATATATATTTCCTCTTTCTTTATATATATATATATATATATATATATATATATATATATATATATATATATATATATATATATATATATATATATATATATATAATATCTATTATGTATATACATACATTATATATATATATATATATATATATATATATATATATATGCTTTTAATTTTGTTTATTATATATAATTATATATATGTACTTATAAATATGTATGTATATATATATTTCAATTCTTGCATTTTCCTTTTCTTTTATATATATGTAAATATGTAAATATATATATATATCTATTTATATATCTATCTATATATGTATTTAAATTCCTGCACTGTCATTTTCATTTTTATATATGTATATATATATATCTATATCTATATATATATATATATATATATATATATTATCTATATATAATATATTTAATAAATAGTGCTGGATAATACAGCATATATATATATATATATATATATATATATATATATATATATATATATATATATATATATATATATATATATATATATATATATATATATATATATATATATGTATATTTACATTTTCTGCACTGTCTTTCAATTTATTATATATATATATATATATATATATATATATATATGAATAAATATACATTTAATGTTATATATATTATATACTATATATATATATATATACTTTATATATATATGTACCTATATATTATATGACTATATATATATATATATATATATATATATATATATATATATATATATATATATATATATATATATATATATATATTGTATACTTACATAGTATTTATATGTTTTATGTACCCTCTGATTAAATGTTATATTTACGAGACCTGTACGTCTTAAACAGAAAATATCTCCAGCACAGTTAGTGACCCCCTGTCACAAGGACCCTCAGTCTTGACAGTGGGATCAGGTGTCCAACACAATCAGGAAGTAGGCAAGTATACCTTGCCAAGTTACTGTTTAAACTCAAATATTGCTATATGCTATGTTTCTTGAATTCCAGATAACTATGAATACCTGAGATTGCCTCGGGTACAGTCAACAGATACGTTGACTTGTAGCATAATTAACTTAGTCTTTTCAGACCTACCAACATCTGTGAGGGTATCTTAATATCCTCCTAGACCCTATCACGGGAACACGCAACATGATTGCAATACATATTGGGATGCGAGCTGCGTATTTGATTAGCTACCAGTACGTGTGACACGCATCACGGCTTAGCATAAAATCAGGAAAACTCAGAACAGTACGACTTGACATTTAGTTACATTGGGCGGGAAAGATAACTAGTAGACATATGGGACACCCCCCTCCTTGATGTTTTTATCCTTCGTACCATGCTCCTCGGAGATAGTCGATTGCAGAGTGCCCATGAGTCTGGGGGCATATGACACATATACTAGCCAGTCACCAAGATTGGTGAATTACGTCAGCATATGTCTAACCTACACATTCCCATGCGTACTACGAGGTCTTTACTTGCATTCACTTAGATGGTTAGCACCCTGTATTTATTTATTCAGTATTTTCATACCTAGCATGTTATTTTCCTGTATCTTGTTATGTCCCACTGAGGACCTGGTTTCCTTCCAGATTTAGACGAGGCCTTCTATCCCACGGTGTATGGCCCAGGACAGGAGACCAGGTGTGCTACCGAGGAAGAATTGGAAGATAGACCATCAGAATCTACCTGATTCTAGGAGATGCTCTCTTGGCAATGGAGATGTTTTGCTAGATAGACGATGCTCAGTCTATCTTGTTTTTTGTACTATTATTATATTTTGATAGTGGGTTTGTTCCCACAAGATATGTAATATTATATTTTCAGACTCAGCATTATATATATATTCAGCACTATTTCCTGACATTTTCTGTGGATGAGATAGACTTGCCTGTACTAGACTTGTAGTATTTTAGGACAGCGTAGCTCGTTCCTTTGGGTCCATAAAAATGGATTAAACCCTTAGTGGCGTGTCAGCTGGCCAATGCCACGTGGCCTAGTTCCTTACATTTTGGGACTGGGGCGTGACATTTACCAGCACCAAGGCCAGTCTATCCAGTATTGGGAGTACCACAGATGGGAGTTGGAGGAGTCAGACCACTAGCCCCAGGAAGGTATCAGCCGAGGCCACCCTTGGCACCACAAGCAGCACTCTTCCATCAGGCCCAGCAGCAGCAGAGGAATCTACCGCAAGGACGCAGACAAGCTTTTGCGATGACCTTGAAGGACGCGCAGACTCGTGGAGTAGCAAATGTGCGTAAGTTATTCATATATGCATTGCTTTAGCACGTGCCTGTTAGTTCATGAACTTAGCCTTAAACTTGTAACACCCCATTCTGCTCAAGCAGACTGCCGATTCAAACGGCAAAAGTGCAATATTCCGACCCGCTTTGCTCAGGCGAGAATACTTGTTTGAGGCAAAGGATATCCAGACTTGTCCCTACAGGATTCCGTCTTAGGCTTTCAGAGGCTCGCTTGACGTATCGCTCTACCGAGGCGAATCATCGCTAAGGTGGGTGGCTACGGTGAACTTGTCTTTGCATAGCCAGCACACATAAAATCTGGAATGATACATGCTAGTCGCTAGGTGAATCACCCCTGCATGCTAATAAGAATTCAACGCACCTAGCTAAGGGAATAATCCCAACTTGTAGTGCTTATACTAGAACATGGAAATGAAATATTGCTTATATATATGTTCAGACCCTCGCATGCTACCCTAGAACGTGTCACTCGGGAAGTCCCTTACGATCTCATTCCTCGGCTTACCTTCGGGCCCGAGCTAACGTGAATGTTTGTGTTTATACAAATGCATGTTTGTCTGCTTGTATGTTGCCTTATTTTCATCCAAACCCCGGGAGACTACTAATTAGTCATTCCGTGCATGATTGAACCTACAAGTATCCGGGACCGTTAGGTCACCAAAGGTAGCCTCGAACCAGGGGAATGCATCAAGGCAAGTCATTCACTGAACAAAGAATCAAGATTCAAGTATCTCGTGTACTCGTGATTCTCGTGCACTCGTGTTCTCGTGTTCTCGTGCACTCATATTCTCGTATTCTCGTGTATCTCGTGATAATTGGAAGACCAATAATTGTATGTCGTGGATATAGAAGCATAAAATACGCTGGAGAATTGTACGCATATTATACAGTCAAAACCCCCAACATACATGAAGTCCGTATAAAACAGAGCTTCAGCGCTGTGTGGCATAAAATATGACTCCAGAATAGTCCGCGTAGGACAGAGCTTCAGCGCTATGTGGCATAAAATATGACTTCAGAGTTATACGCATAAAATACGACTTTAGAGCTGTTCCCGTAAAATAGGGCTTCAGAGCTGTCCGCGTAAAGCAGTACTCCAAGGCTGTTTTGGCGTAAAAGGTTACTATAACCTCCGGCGTAAAATACTTTTGTTCTTAATGCAACATAAAGTTGTACGAAAAACTCTTCGTATTCCTCGGATGAATCTGTCAGACAAAACAGTGAACCTGACTCCTGACAAAAGTACTACACGATGATCGAGATGACGGTTGTGATGATAATTTTTGCACAGAGACCCAGGTTTAGTGATACAAGTCATATTTTATGCTCAAGACTGGAGTCTTTTGAATACGCTACCTATTCTACATGGATAGAAATGAGTCTTTACGCTCAAGAGAAGACAAAATCAGATGCCGCGTCAAAAGTTGTTTCTCATACAGAGCTCGAGGCATATCTCTGTATTTAATGCACGAGATGGAAGCATATCTCTGCATTTAATACACGAGATTTGGTTCTATTCTTTAGATTTTGTCATGACTGAGAGAGCTAAAACTGTGACTAATACGCTCACATCACCATCCTTGCATTTTTACGCCAACCAGGCTATTTTCAACATAGGAGTACGCCGTATGCTATCTCCTCGAAATACGCCAACTCAGGCTATATTTGCAAAGGTACGTGATAAGGCTATTTAGCCCAGAATACGCTCAAGACCTCAGTCATGATGGATAATTGGCTATTTTTACGCTGGTTATCTATTATTCATGCACCATCGAGTTTTACGTAGAGTTTGGCTTTTACGCCAACAAGACATCTATTTGGTTTTTACGCCAACAAGACAGTTATTTAGCTTTTACGCCAACCATCTTTACGCAGGAACATTTACCTACGTGGCTTCCATGCCATGATCTTCGAGAAGCAGTTATACGCGTTACCTCATAATGGGACACGTGTCATACGCAGATCCATAAGATTATTTAAACGTGGGTAGCAGTTATTATAACCGCCGCGTAAAAGATGCAACTTTCTTCACAGTTTGGCTTCTATGCTAACTGGACAGTTATTTTGACTGATCTCTATAAATAGAGACCCCTGGTCATAGGGGAGGGGGGATCGATCATGGAGGGAGATCAGAGACAGAGAGCACAGACAGAGAGTGTTGATTGACAACTTTGGCAACGAGAATTCAATCTCACTTGCAACCTTTGAAGCTTCTTCTTCTTCTTCTTCTACAGCACTTTTTTATCATCGTGTGGTCCAAGGGACAAAGTGATCGACCGCAGATCAGACTCCTATAGCAATTTTTCTCCAGAATCATTTTTATTGTACTTAACATCCTCGTATAGGATTAATTGTACTCTTTTTTCTTGTTTGTAAACAAAGAAAGGGTTTCATATAAACCTAGTTTTATTTTTTTGTTTATCATCAAACACAAGATGGTGACTCTGCTGGGGATAACTTTCTCCTCTGATGAGAAAGCAATTGCTCAACACGATGCTGTGTCCGTCGGATCGACAAAGAAGACTTTGGTCGTCTAGTTCGACCAATTTGCTTATGAAGACATGCTTCATGCAGGGGGTAGCTCTCCCTCCTCCTCTGTCCAGAACAACAAGAAGCTGCGTAAAGTGTGGATGCATAAGACGTTATCTACCCTTCCTGCAAGCTCTCATTCTCTAATCAACAAGGTTGCAACATCACGGCCTATATGCCATGTGCGTAAAAATTCGTCTCCCGTCTGTGACATGGCAGACAAGACTTCTGGCAATGCCTCAGTGCCAATCCCGAAGTCTCAGATGTGCTCTGCGCGTAAAACTTCATCTCTCGTATCTGACGTGGCAGACAAAACTTCTGGCAAGGTCCCAGTGCCAATCCAGAAGTCTAAGACGCGCTCTGCGCGTAAACCTTCGTCTCCCGTCTGTGACATGGCAGACAAAATTTCTGGCAAGGCCTCAATGCCAATTCGGAAATTTTAAACACGCTCTGTGGGTATAAATACACCTCCCGTCTATGATGAGGCAAATGGACCCTTTGATCACATCAAGGGAAAATAAGTGACGAATCTTCCAACCTCTAGGCTTGTACGCCCACAAGAGAAGAAATTGCCCACTCTTCATATTACGCGTGACTCTGGAGGACGTTTGAGGACTTTCTCTGTTTTACGCGAACCTGTGCAAAACTCCAAATTATGCCAGGATAAGTCTGCCCGCGTAAAGAAGACCCATTTTACGGGAAAATACGCTCCTCAGACAGATGATGGATTATATGCTACTCACATGGGTGAACTGTTGTATTCTTATGGCAGAGAAAGGGTTATGGTTCCCAATCTCCACGTTCCTACTGATGTAAAAAGACAGAAATAAGCCTTCTTCTTCTTCTTCTTCTGTTAATTCCTCTGATTTGCATGATTTCTTGATCCAGAAACGCAAAGACAGGGGTCAAAATCAAGATTTAGTGTCCCTAACTACCAAGCATGGGGAGATCATGTGGGAAGTAGCGTCAACATCTAAGATCGTCATGACATATGGGCCACATGAAGAATCTGTCTTTATTGTTCCACCTACTCGCAACGATCAGCATCAAATAATCTTCGGTCAAATACGGAATAGACCGATTATACAAGAAGAATCTCGCGAGTCTGATGTTGGGAAAATGCAAATCCGCAGATATAGCCCACAAGCTTTAAAGATTATACAAAATATGGGTTATGATTTGAAGTTGAAGCAAGGTCTCAATTATGGAAAAGGCAGACGAATACCGTTGCATGGTGATCCTTACTGTCAACGAACTCGTTTTGGGTTAGGGTTTATCGCATCTCTTGCAAACTCCAAACCTCCAAAGTCTGATCCTGTAATACCAGAGGCAGGTCCTTCTAAATCAACTTATGTGGACAAAGACAAACGAAAAGAAGAAGAAGAACCAGACAACGACATGTCTGGGAGTAGTCTCCCTCGACAAAATAGAGCAACATCCACAGCTGGGGTAGAATTCCCTCTGAGTCTGAAGATGATGCAGCTAGGACCATCTTCCCTGAGGACCGTACGACTCAGGTATCGGGAGACCGAAAGCCAAAGGGGACTTTCTCCTTCAACGAGGATGACATCATTAAAATCTTCAATATATTAATGAAGGAAAATAAGCTTCGGCTACCCAACATCAGATACCCTGAGAGGGTTGGCAAGGTCGATGACCCAGAATATTGTCTCTTTCATCGGTACATTCATCACCCCACGAAGGCATGCTATGTACTGAAAAGAAGAATCCAGGAGTTTATCGACGCCAAAGTCATCACTTTGTATTTATAAACGAGAAGAGGGTTACTGCAAATTGCTCTTACTCCAAGGTAGCAATTTGCCCCCCTCAAGAAGTACCGGATGATGAGTCCCTAAAATCTCTCCAGCGGATCAACCTTCAGGCCTATCCCCACTCAGCAAATCACTCTCCAGTGAATTTTTCGGATATGGGTTCTCTGAACTGTTGTCCAAACATGTATCTCCCCAGCTGAGTTTGCCATGTCCAAGTGACCTCTGAGCAAACCTCCAAGGTTGTTGTTATCGATCAGTTCACGTCCATATTACCTCTGAACTACGCCTCTCTACTTTCTCTGGCAGAGTAAATCTATCACCACAAAAAATGGTCACTTACATGTTACCTCTGTCATGTTTTTCTTTATCCCTACAAGGTCATATCTTACCACGTCCACATTACCTCTGAGTAAGATATTTTCAGAACTTTTCCATGTCCATATTATCTCTGAGTAAAAGTTCTTCTCTTCGACATTCTACTATCACGTTCGCATAACCCCTGGTAGTGCTAGTCACTTCAGCTTATTATATGTACTTAAGGTACGCCATGGGTAATAAGTTCACAACCCGGATGTACCAATCGACTATTGGTTCTTCATGATACCCAACAAGTGCCTACGTGCAATATTTTCTCGATCGTCGAAGATCGAGAATCATATTCTATCATATGTTCAACAATTTGGCATCCCCAGCAAGAGCCTATGTGCAACATTTTCTCCTTCGTTACAAATTTTTGTAAAGAGCCATCATCCGTATCCAAGAGTCCCGGATACGCAATGGATGGTGGATCCTCAAAATCTCCCCAGCGAAGCAATCCTTAGGTCTACTCGCACACTCTCGCAGTGACTATTCACAACCAATCTCGTTAAACGCTAGACATGTTCATATTACCTCTGAGCTATCGTTCCATCAATCTCCCCAGCAGAATGATCCTTTGGTCTGTCTTCATGTTTGGATAGACCACACTCAGCAAATCACTCCTCAATGAATTTTTTGGACATTAGTTTATGTTCATATTACCTCTGAACTGCTGTCATAATATTTCTCTCAGGCTGAGTTTGTTCATGTCCATATTACCTCTGAGCAAACCCTCCGAGTTTTGGCTATCGATTATCATATCCATATTACCTCTGATATCGGTTGTCATCTCAACTTAACACCCGTACTTAACTCTAAGTACGCCAGTGGTGTTAAGTCCACAAAAACTGTCATGTCCATATTACCTCTGGCAGGGCTTGTTTTAAACTTATTACTTGCACTCTCGTGCACAAGAAGTAATAGGTCCACCAAAAAAAACCCCTGTGGGATGCCCGCAATGGAAACGAATTATTTATGTCCATATTACCTCTGAGCTATCCTCATTTTCCCCAGCAAAGAAAAAAGTCAGGTCATGTTCATATTACATCTGAAATATGTCTCTCCACTATCCCCACAGAGTCATATTTTACAGCGTCCGTATTACCTCTGTCAGGACTTGTCTCAAACCTATTACTTGCACTAACGTACGCAAAGAGTAATGGGTCCACAAAAATTCCCCAACAGGATGTCCTTACTAGCCACAAAACCTATTTCCTCTGATTGACCGTGTTTCGAACTTATTATTTGCACTCAACGTGCGCAACAAATAATAGGTCCACCAAAGATCCCCCAGTGGGATGTCCTCAACAAACACAGTATTATACTACATCCATATTACCTCTGGTACGACATCCGAAGTTCACACAAGCAATCATAAAGAAATGGAGGGCTCTTATGTGATTAAATCAACATTCTCAAATGGCGCTTACAGATTAGCCAAACCTAATGAAGATTTGATAATGGCTCCTATCAACTGCAAATTCCTGAAGAAGTACTATACTTGATCTCCTTTGCTTAACAGAGTATGATGAAGATCTCATTATGGCGATACTACGTACAAAGGTTAGACGAATCATATTCTATCAGGTTCTTATGACCTTTTAATAGATATGCTTAACTAATTTGTAAACCTATCATGTTCATATTATCTCTGATAGTGTTTGGCATACAAATTTAGTTGGATTATATTCTATCTGGTTCATATTATCTCTGAATAGATTTACATTCAGCTAAAAACCTTACCGAAAGTATATCATGTTCATATTACCTCTGATATCACTTTCATCTTAGCCTATCATTTATATTCTAAAGTGATGGGTCCACAAAGTCAGAAAATGTATCTTTATTATCTCTAAGAAATTACAGAAGAAGCAAAAAAGTACATCATTGGGGAGGAACAGTTAAATTCCTAATCTGTTGTGCCAAAGCAGCCATCCTCTCATTCCTGGAGTTCAAAACGTTGTTGCGAGCCCGTTCCAGCCTTGCCTCGTCATTGCTCAAGAGAGATAGTTCGGACAGAGAATCAACAAAGCTTGCATGGATGACACCCATATTTTTCAAGTTCTGCTGAGCTGTATTCACTTGGCCCTTCAATACATCACGAACTAGCGATGCCTTAAGAAGCCTCTCCCTTGTTTGAGCAAGTTCAGCTTCCAATTCTCGAACACTCACTTTATATCCCTCACATTCTGTACAACACTGAGCGACCTGAGGAATACTCTCCACCAATACTGCTTGCTCTTTCTCTATCTCTTGTTGCTGTTCCTGGATGGATTTGTTTAAAGATTCTGTCTACTGAGCAAGTTTCGCAGTTAATGAGTCGTACTCAGCCTGAACCAAGTCATTGATGCTGCCTCGGGATAGTTGCAAATATTCGTTAATGGGTTATTTTAAACCATTAACTATTTGCTCTAGCGCATCAGCTCTTTCAACGTCATTGAAATTTCTAATCGGCGTTATAGTGAGCTTGGAGGACGTCTTCAGAGCATCAAAGCCTAGATTCTTCTCTAGCACCATGGATATCAATTCTTTTAAAGTGAGGTAGAATATGCTAGTATATTATTCAACTAGCATAGCAAAGATCGAATGTACGCTGGGAGTGGCCACAATATCGGTAAATCTCCTTTCTGGAATGACTGTAGAGGATGTTGCCACAGTCGTCGCTTCAACATATGGCGCGACAAAGGAAGAGACACCAACAATAGTTGAAGTTGCTGGCATGCTCGACGAAGGAGGCACAGCCGAGACGGTGGGTTCATCCACCTCTGATATTATTTGAACTGCTACGGGCGGGATTATGTGTGAGAATGTTGCGGATGAAAGATCAACGGCTTCAAGATATGGCGCGACAAAGGAAGAGACACCAACAACAGTTGAAGTTGCTGGCATGCTCGACGAAGGAGGCATAGCCGAGACGGTGGGTTCATCCACCTCTGATATTATTTGAACTGCTACGGGCGGGATTATGTGTGAGAATGTTGCGGATGAAAGATCAACGACTTCAAGATATGCTTCTACGCTGGTGGCCACCGCCGTTGCATTAGTTGGATCCGCAACAAAATCAGAGGTTGTTTCAGCTCCACCCTCCCCAGAAATGTCTTCGCCTGAAAATAAGATAAGAGAAAGTTAATATCAATTTGATGTTAAATTTTTCAAAAAAGCGTGAAGACAACATTTACCCATAGCCGATGGTATGTATATTGCGTCTGCAGCCTGTATAGCTAAATTATTTCTTAATGATGCTAAACAAGCTGCCATACCTGGAGATGAGGCTACACCAACTGACGCTTGAAGGTAGTCATCCCAATCATCACCCAGATCTACTCGAGGTTCATCGGGTGGAATCTCGCTTGAAATACTTACAGATGAAGGAGGGGCTAGTCCCATTATTTGTCTTGGTAAAGGTATGCTGATTCTTATTACGCTCGGCCTCGAAGGCGATCTAGAAGCACTACCAGTAACGGTGGTAGCAGCAGCAGTCACGGGCAAAGAATCTCCAGCACTGTCAGCTGGAACTGTGGAGGTTCCTTCTTTAAAAGACGAAGGACCCCTAATCAAAGAATCATCCCCAACAGGGGAAACAATAGGCTCACTCCTGGAAGAGGCCCCCTTGGTGGAAGTCTCTTTAGGACCTCTGGTAGTCTGCTTCTTCTTGCGAGGGGAAGGCTCTTTCAGAGTGGAAGCCTTTCGTTTATGGAAAATAATGAGAGGCTCTGCTGGCGGAGCTATTATGCCTCTCGGTAAAATCAATAAATAATCATCTGCATCGGTGGTTTCATCACCTTCATCAGAGAAAACAGATGGTATCTCCTCTCTTCCAGTGGACTTATGGGAGGGCATTCTGAAACTTCCATGTACATCAAAATCACGATGGAAGGTATTAATGGACGCATAAAACTGTGCGTACGAATGAAGAATATGCAACCCCGTGGAGAGAGAAGTCGCGGGCACAGCAAAGGTTGCTCCAGTATAACCCATGATGAAATACCGCCATCCTCTAGCTCCATCAATAAGCCCACCTTTGAATTTGAAGCTGGTGATGGGATTTTCCACGTGCAACTGATCATATCCAAATTGCCTGGCAAAACGGCTAGGCAGATAAGGCTCCAAGTAGCAGTGGTCATCACTTTTGTACAACAGGTGAGAAGGTCTAATGCAGACCAACCAGTAAATGGCTTCAGGAGAAAGAATAGTCTTCCCCTGACATGCATCCTGAAGTTTAGTCCCCTGTTGATTAATATGTACGAGGGGGACGGTGCAGAAGAATTTCCAACTATGGGAAAAATTTAGTGCTAGTCGACAATCTATGACGCTAGTCATATTCCAAGAAAAATTCCTGTAATTCAAAAGAAAGTTATTACCCGAACCACTGGTAGATCCGAAAGACATCACTCTGGTGTTGTGAAGGACCAACCATCCCATCAGATATAAGAATGGCAATTCCACTCTGGGATATCCTTCACGCTGCATAGTATCGGCCAGCAGCCCATCAGTAATAGCCCTCAAGCCAGCTTGTATCATGCATACCATGGCAGGGAGCAGGCCCAATCTTGCTCCAAACACCAAATGCACTGCAGGCCATAAGGTGTTGCGATGAATGCGATCCGCAGACGCGATGCCAGACACCACCCATCGGCGTAGCCAAATAGAAAGAAAGCCAGCCAGTTGAGCTTCCCTTGACAGAGGCTTTCGGCAATGCCTCATATAACTGCAGGCTTTGGTTCCTGCAGGATAACCCCCTATCTCTTCATTAAGAACACAATCTGAAGCCCCTGCATCTTCAATAAGATCATCGATTGTGTTGGCGTTAAGCATGCTCAGAAGGTTTAAAGGTTTGTCTTTGCAATCTACAACCTTGTCCTGCTTGGCATCTCTAGCCTGATGAAAGAAGAGGTAGGATACCCATTTTTTAATATGGGCTAAATTAGAGGGCTCTCTGTAGAAGGTAGTGCATGCAAGATAGTGGCTCATCAGCTCTTAGTACACTGCCACTACCCGAGGGTTGGTATCCTTCAACTCTCTGTTGGTGGAGACGTATTCTTCATAAGGAATGTCTCCCATTGGAAGCTTTGAGATATCTGCCATCTCATGAAGGGCTAGGCCCAACTCACCTATCGGAGTGGCGAAAGTCCCAGTGAGCGAGTTATATCGCTCTATCAAAGTCAAGAACAAATTGGGGTTGATGGGCAGCCCAACACTAGTAGCACTCACAGCCTCAAATAGGTTAATACTTTCCAACTCCATCTGAAAGTGCTTCAGGGCCCATGCAGTTAAACTGGCCCATCGAAGATTATAGGGGCTAAGCCATCCACTGGTGCGAGGGTAAACCTTGGGATATACTCCTTCCTTCCCCATGAATTTATTGCAGAAAGTGGCCATTTGAAATGGCTGGAGCAAGGAAGAGTCCTCACTAGGGACGTTGCCTGGTAGTAATCCTCTAAAGGGCATGACAGGGCCTGAGGGACTGCTTACAAAGGATCCTCAGTTTAATCCTTTCTTATAAAAGATCTTCCCCGGCTGGCCATAAAGATCAGGAGTCAGAGTCCATGCCATCTTTCTGGGATGTGTGGCATGGAAGAATGCAGAGATAGGGTAATCTCTGGACATCTTTTGCAGATACATGACCGTGCCCTCAGCAGAAAATACCCAATCTTCCTTCTTTGGGCTTTGTCTGGGATTATTTATTAATAACATCCCCAAATAAGAAAGCTAGTTTCTTATACTCAGTGTCGTCTATGTACGTCAAGGGTTCCCCACTGATCATACTCAGCAACATTCGTTCTCCTTGGGCCGAGATCAGAGTTTCCCTTTCTTGAGGATACTCGTTTCCAGATATGGGGAAAGTCACATGGGACAAGTCCGCCAAGTAGTTAGAATTCAGCATTCCAGCAGCAGAGCCCATCACTTCAGCCAGAGGGAGGATCTGTAGGTCCACTGCAAAAAAGCAAGAGAATAAGTCAGTTTTACGCTAGAATTTTCTTTCAGTGCGTAAAACGTAAGGCGCTACACTCTTGCCGTATACGCCAAAACGTGACAGTCTGCATTTTTACGCCAGACTGCAAAAATTTGATTTTTTACGCTGGAATTTAAATCTAGTGCGTAAAAATCAAAATTTGCCGTATACGCCAAAACCTAACAGTCTGAGTTTTTACGCCAGACTGCAAAAATTGAGTTTTATGCTAGAATTTACATCCAGTGCATAAAATACATGGTTTACATTATACGCCAAAATTTGACAGTCTGAGTTTTTACGCCAGACTGCAAAAATATGGAGTTTTATGCTAACACATTAAAAATATGGGCGTATTTGCGCATACACGTACAATATGTGCGAAGGGTTTTATTCCTCTCGAAGTCTTTACCTCTGATGCCCGGTGCACAGCTAGACGGCGGAGAACTTCGTTCAGAATGAGGCTCGCTTGGCCTTGTAGGAGTCGCTCGTGCTTGAGCAGTGGAGCGAGATGATGAAGCAGCTTTCTTTCCCTTAGCGATGAAAGCCTGTTTTGGTGCCATGGCGAATGTGAGAGTTTTTGGGAAGAGACGAAGAGTCTTCAGAAAGAAACGAAGGGTTTTGCAAAGACAGATAAATAATTTTTCTCTCTCATGACCTAGGCCTATTTATAGAGTTCAAGTGACTCTCCGAATCCTTAACCAAATACGATTTTTAATAGTCGGTTATGATTTGGAACCACGTCAGCCGATCATTTGAAAAGGAAGATAGATAGTCATGCTGCGTAACGGATCCCTGATTTTACGCTCAGATTTTACGCGCATAAGCAAAGATCTACGATTTTACGCTCAGAAGCTACAGATCTACGATTTTACGCTCAAAAGCTATAGATCTACGATTTTACGCTCAGAAGCTTTTACGCTCAGAAGCTACAGATCTACGATTTTACGCTCAGAAGCTACAGATCTATGATTTTACGCTCAGAAGCTACAGATCTATGATTTTATGCTCATAAGCTTTTACGCTCAAAAGCTACAGATCTACGATTTTACGCTCAGAAGCTACGGATCTATGATTTTACGCGCATCTTAAATTACGCGGAACAACAGTCAGCAGAATACGCGTATATATTAGTAATCTGGGTTTTACGCTTGAAGAAGCCGGTTACAAGAGTTTACGCAGGAAATACTCTTCTTATCAGCATTTTTTCTTCTTTTTCATTCGAGAAGACTTCATCAGACGAGGGGGCCAAAGAGTTCCCTGAAAGTGTCTGTCTTCACTGGAGATGACTTTTCTTCCTTGCCATTGGATAGTTCATTCAAAGTTTGGCCAGAATTTTTTTATATCTAGTTCGGGGATGGCCTGTTCGGCAGATATTTCTTGCCCTGTCTCGAGAATCTTTCGAGAAGCCATTTTTTAAAGATGATGATGTTCTGAACAGATGTTCTTCGAAGGAGAAAGAACAGTTCAGAATTCTATGTAACTCCTCGTCTAAAAATAGCATGACAATTTAATTTTTAAGAAAACTTAATGCTAAAGAGCTTTTTACGCATCTTTCTTTACGCGTAAAAGTTGGGACTTGACTGGATGCATATTTATCAAAGTCAGCATAAAAATTACTCGAGCGTGTTGAAGCTGCTCATTACCAGACTTCCTCACAGCAATATGGCAAATCTATAGTGCGTAAAAGAAGACAAGTTTATTAATCATGATTACATATGATGGAAATCCATTTTACAAAGGATTTTTCATTAATATTCAAGATCATGATTATATATGATGGGAATCTATTACGCTAGGTTCTCGTCTGATGGAGATCTTCATTGCTTCTTCTACAGCACTTCTTTGGCCGGAAGGCCAAGAAAATGGTTAATGGAGGGAGGATACAGAACTGGGCCTTTTAAAATTATTCAAGCACCCCTCCATACGTCATCGGCGTCTATGCTTAGAATTGTGGTTGGGATTCAAACCCAACACAATACTGGAAGACACAGCCAAGCTGCCCACCAGGGTCCAGCTTCATAATAGGAAAAAATACAGCTAGCAAGCTGTGTGGTCTAATGAGACCCTTCCTCTCTCTTTGACGAATCGCTATATAAAATCGCTGATTATCTCGAGCAAAGGAAGCTATGATATCCTTTCATGGTCCATCGTTGCAGAGAATATTTGCTCGAAGACGTCTTTTTTTATGGCTCCTTACACGCTGGAAGAGCATAACCTTCTTTTTTCTCAGTTCAGCCCAATGAATCTCAGCAGCCATCTTTGTGGTGAAGAAAGTATGGAAAGAACAGGTTCGCTCACTTGCCTTTATATAGGCAGAAGAGAACATACCAAATCCCAATAACTTCTTAAATATCGTCAAAAAATCAGACTCGAAGAACGAGCCAAATTTGACCATTTCATGCTTCGTTCAAAGTATTTCAAATTACGAGAAATTTGAAAACTTTGAAGGGGGTCTTGTAGAAGCATAAAATACGCTGGGGAATTGTATGCGTATTATACAGTCAAAACTCCCAACATACATGAAGTCCGTATAAAACAGAGCTTCAGCGTTGTGTGGCATAAAATATATCTCCAGAATAGTCCACGTAAGATAGAGCTTCAGCGCTGTGTGGCGTAAAATACGACTTCAGAGTTATACGCGTAAAACACGACTTCAGAGCTGTCCGCGTAAAACAGGGCTTCAGAGATGTCCGCGTAAAGCAGTACTCCAAGGCTGTTTTGGCGTAAAAGGTTACTATACCCTTCGGCGTAAAATACGTTTGTTCTTAATGCAGCATAAAGTTGTTCGAGGAACTCTTCGTATTCCTCGGATGAATCTGTCAGACAAAACAGTGAACATGACTCCTGATAAAAGTATTCACGATGATCGAAAGGACGGCTACGATAATAATTTTTGCACAGAGATCCAGGTTGTCGTTTAGTGACACAAGTCGTATTTTATGCTCAAGACTGGAGTCTTCTGAATATGCTGCATATTCTACATGGGCAGAAATGAGTCTTTACGCTCAAGATGAGACAAAATCAGATGCCACGTCAAAAGCTGTTTCTCATACAGAGCTGGAGGCATATCTCTGTATTTAATGCACGAGATGGAAGCATATCTCTGCATTTAATGCACGAGATTTGGTTCTATTCTTTAGATTTTGTCATGACTGGGAGAGCTAAAAATATAACTAATACGCTCACATCACCATCCTTGCATTTTTACGCCAACCAGGCTATTTTCAACTATTGGAGTACGCCGTATGCCATCTCCTCGAAATATGCCAACTCAGGCTATATTTGCAAAGGTACGTGATAAGTCTATTTAGCCCAGAATATGCTCAAGACCTCAGTCGTGATGGATAATTGACTATTTTTACGCTGGTTATCTATTATTTATGCACCATCGAGTTTTACGCAGAGTTTGACTTTTACGCCAACAAGACAGCTATTTGACTTTTATGCCAACAAGATAGCTATTTGGCTTTTACGCCAATAAGACAGTTATTTGGCTTTTATGCCAACCATCTTTACGCAGGAGCAGTTACCTACGTGGCTTGCATGCCGTGATCTTCGAGAAGCAGTTATACGCGTTACCTCATAATGGGACACGTGTCATACGCAGATCCATAAGATTATTTAAACGTGGGTAGCAGTTATTATAACCGCCGCGTAAAAGATGCAACTTTCTTCACAGTTTGGCTTATATGCCAACTGGACAGTTATTTTGACTGATCTCTATAAATAGAGACCCCTGGTCATAGGGGAGGGGGGATCGATCATGGAGGGAGATCAGAGACAGAGAGCACAGACAGAGAGTGTTGATTGACAACTTTGGCAACGAGAATTCAATCTCACTTGCAACCTTTGAAGCTTCTTCTTCTTCTACAGCACTTTTTTATCATCGTGTGGTCCAAGGGACAAAGTGATCGACCGCAGATCAGACTCCTATAGCAATTTTTTCCCAGAATCATTTTTATTGTACTTAACATCCTCGTATAGGATTAATTGTACTCTTTTTTCTTATTTGTAAACAAAGAAAGGGTTTCGTATAAAACTAATTTTATTTTTTTGTTTATCATCAAACAGCGGACAACTCGGAAATGAGGTATTATTCCACGGACGGTCACCCGGGCACTGGGGCCGATCCGATCCGGATGAAACTCATGTGTAGTCATCGTGTACAGGAGAGGATGGCTTGCAGCGCGTCGTGTACTCTCGTTGCATGCTATCCTTATCCTTGACTATGTCCTTTAAGGCTATGCCAGCGACTCGTGTTCATATAGATAAGTCATCCTCGCTTAGCGGCTATCCGCGTGTGAGTCATTGCATCGCATCAAGAAATAATTGAACACCTGAACGATCATGATACAATAATACTCGCGTTGCATATGCTGTTGCCCCTGAATGTTTATACATGCTCGTGTTTGAATTAACAATGTTTGCCTTGGACAGGAAAGGACAAATGGTAAGTTGGTAAGTCTCGCCATGTTTTCTCTAATTTTGTACGGCGCACTGCCACACGAGTTAGGCTATTCAATATTTGTATGAGATTGATCCTAAGGCAACTAGAAAGACAACTTAATAGTTGGTGCACGAAACCTATATTACGTGTTTGGATTTGTCGAGCGGGCGAGTAGCCTCTCCACCAGTGTATTCAGTGTACTAATAACCCACCAGATCGTTTACAGGGTGCAAAAGAACCTCGTTCGGTGCGGATGCTCCTTCGTGCGTGCTAAGGCGTGGAGATCACTCTGAAGCGGCACTGCGTCCGGAACAGAAGCACATATACAAGATATAATATTGGAACATCATCTGAACATTGCCTGAACATCGCCTGTACAAATTATTCCATAATTGTAGCTACTTGGCACGCTTTTATTGTTTCAGAGAGAGAGAGAGGCTTGAGCGACTTGTAATCTTGGCTATACGCCGCCTTTAACACTTGTTTATATCAATAAAGAGTTGCTTTACTTCAACTTGTGTTATTTAATTCTTCCGCTATATTGTCGAATCTGTGAACTTGTTATCAAATCGCCTATGCATTTATGACTCCGCTGCACTCGGACAATCTGTGCGACTCTGTGGCTTAGAACTCTTACCGTCAGCCAATAAACCACGGTCTTGCAAGGACGTGGTTCACGCTCGAACGACATCACGCCCGGATGGGTCAAAGCGATCGTTCCGCGGGAGTGCTGGCGCGGTAATTCTCGCCTAACGGGAAATACAAGATTTGTCTGTGGGAGATCGGGGCGTGACATGTTGGTATCAGAGCCTGGCTTATACGCCTTTGGATTTCATTTCGAATATCTCAGTTTCGAAAGCTCGTTCTTGGGTTTTGGGTACGCTCTCTCTCAGTGTCCCAAACAGAATGTTCCAATAATAAGTCTAAATACTTTCAAAATGCATTTTGAATGATATGATTGCTTATATGATATTGTGCTACGAGTGGCCTTTGTGCCAACCTGAGTGAGAACCCTTGAGATTATCGCAAGTAGCTTGTCCGATTTCACTATCTCTAAGTTTGGTTGAATGCATATGTTTGAGGGACGCCTTGAACTTGTGCACAATCCAAGACTCAAGAAAATGTGAAACTCGAGTGCTAAGACTTCGCTATCGCTAAGTTGGTTGGCGTGCTAATGCTAGAAGTGCACTTCGAATATGCGTACGATCCAGACTAGCGATATGCTGATCTCGAACGCTTGTGCAAGTGAATATCTAAATGAACAAGTACAATGACTTGTATAGGTTTGCCTCAGCCTTGTATCGTTAAATCAAAATTCATTAAAACGTACTGCTTGTCCTCAGTAAGTCTTGAGGACGAGACTTTATCTGAGTTGGGTAGGATGTAACACCCCGTTCTGCTCAAGCGGACTACCGATTCAAACGGCAAAAGTACAATGTCCCGACCCACTTTGCTCAGACGAGAATACTCGTTTAAGGCAAAGGATATCTAGACTTGTCCCTACAGGATTCCGGCTTAGGCTTTCAGAGGCTCGCTTGACGTATCGCTCTACCGAGGCGAATCATCGCTAAAGTGGGTGGCTACGGTGAACTTGTCTTTGCTTAGCCAGCACACATAAAATCTGGAATGATATATGCTAGTCGCTAGGTGAATCACCTCCTGCATGCTAATAAGAATTCAACGCACCTAGCTAAGGTAATAATCCCAACTTGTATTACTTATGCTAGAACATGAAAATGAAACATTGCTTATATATATGTTCAGACCCTCGCATGCTACCCTAGAATGTGTCGCTCGGGAATTCCCTTACGATCTCACTCCTCGGCTTACCTTCGGGCCCGAGCTAACGTGAATGTTTGTGTTTATACAAATGCATGCTTGTCTGCTTGTATATTGCCTTATTTTCATCCAAATCTCAGGAGACTACTAAGTAGTCGTTCTGTGCATGATTGAACCTGCAAGTATCCGGGACCGTTAGGTCACCAAAGGCAGCCCTGAACCAGGGGAATGCATCAAGGCAAGTCATTCACTGAACAAAGAATCAAGATTCAAGTATCTCGTGTACTCATGATTCTCGTGCACTCGTGTTCTCGTGTTCTCTGTACTCGTGTTCTCGTGTATCTCGTGATAATTGGAAGACCAATAATTGCATGTCGCGGACAACTCATAAATGAGGTATTGTTCCACGGACGGTCACCGGGGCACTGGGGCCGATCCGATCCGGATGAAACTCGTGTGTAGTCATCGTGTATAGGAGAGGATGGCTTACAGGGCATTGTGTACTCTCATTGCATGCTATCCTTGTCCTTGACTATGTCCTTTAAGGCTATGCCAGCGACTCATGTTCATATAGATAAGTCATCCTCGCTTAGCGGCTATCCGCGTGCGAGTCATTGCATCGCATCAAGAAACAACTGAATACCTGAACGATCATGATACAACAATACTCGTGTTGCATATGCTATTGCCCCTAAATGTTTATACGTGCTCGTGTTTAAATTAACAATATTTGCCTTGGACAGGGAAGGACAAATGGTAAGTTGGTAAGTCTCGTCATGTTTCCTCTCATGTTGCACGGCGCACTGCCACATGAGTTAGGCTATTCAATATTTGTATGAGACTGATCCTAAGACAACTAGAAAGACAACTTAATAGTTGGTGCACGGAACCTATATTACGTGTTTGGATTTGTCGAGCGGGCGAGTAGCCTCCCCACCAGTGCATTCAGTGTACTGATAACCCACCAGATCGTTTGTAGGGTGCGAAAGAACCTCGTTCGGTGCGGATGCTCCTTCGTTCATGCTAAGGCGTAGAGATCACTCCGAAGCGGCGCTGCATTCGAAAAAGAAGCACATATACAAGACATAATGTTGGAACATTATTTGAACATCATCTGAACATCATCTGAACATTGCCCGAACATCGCCTGTACAAATTATTCCATAATTGTAGCCACTTGGCACGCTTTTATTGTTTTAGAGAGAGAGGCTTGAGCGACTTATAATCTCGGCTATACGTCGCCTGTAACACTTATTTATATCAATAAAGAGTTGCTTTACTTTAACTTGTGTTATTCAATGCTTCCGCTATATTGTCAACTCAGTGAACTTGTTACCAAATCGCCTATGCGTTTATGACTCTGCTGCACTCGGATAATCTGTGCGGCTCTGTGGCTTAGAACTCTTACCGCCAGCCAATGAACCACGACCTTGCACGGGCGCGGTTCACGGTCGTGCGACATCATGCCCGGATGGGTCAAAGCGATCGTTCCACGGGAGCGCTGGCGCGGTGATTCTCGCCTTGCGAGAACGGCAAGATTTGCCTGCGGGAGATCGGGGCGTGACAAAACCTAGTATTTTGAACTTATTAATAATTGATAACCTAGTTTTTCTAAGCTATAGTTTTCTTGCTTTAACTAGATTTCCTTCACTCTTGAATTTGCATAACTTTCATTGCTTAGGAAAATAATGTTTTTCTTCCCTAGGTGTCTTGCTTAACCCTCATCCTTTGAGTCTCCTTGATCATGATTCTTGATTGTGACGTGCTTTGAACCTGTTTTGCAAACTGTGTCATCTCTTCTGACCGGTCATGTTTTATTATTTTTGATTGCAAGGACGCAATCCTCTTAAGGGGGTAGATTATAAACCCCCAGATTTTTCAAGATTTTAAAAATAAATTTTCGAAATTTTTCTGGAATTTTTAACTAATTAAAATCAAGGTATTCTGGTATTAAATAATTTTAAATATTTTTCTTAAATATTAAAATATTATAAAAATAATATTTTTGGGTGTAAAATAAAATATTAGACATAGGGTAATTTTCCTGAAATTTGTTGGACCCCAGAACCATTTTTAAAGACCTAAAAACTAGGTTATTTATTAAACCCAATTAAACTGGATTGAACCAACCGGTTTAATGAACCAAACCAACCTAAACCGGATCCAAACCCCTAGCGGGTCGGGTCGGGCCTGAACCCAACCCGGAATCCGCTAACCCAAACCCGATCCATACCCGATCGGATCGGGTCGGATCCGGATCCTAAATCTGAAACCCGACCCGATAACCCGCTGCTACAGTGAAACCCTAAACCCGATTTTCCCCGACCCCGCAGCTCCCCTCTCCGGCCGTTTTCGCCGCTGTGACCCTCCGGCTTCCCCACGACCGTTCCCCGCCGCTCCGCCTCCGCCATCTCATCCTCTCCCCGTCGCTCAACCTACCCGACGCATCACCTCCCCTCTCCGCAGCGCCTCCAACCGACGAAACCCCCGCTGCCACCCCGGCTTCTCTCCGGCGTTGAATGACCGCCGCCCCGTAGCTTTCCCTAACCGCCGCCACCGCCGCTCTGCCTCCCTCCGACGCTTCGCCTCCCCCGCCCTCCTATATAAGCCACTGCCACCACCACCGTAAGCCACTGTCACCGGCCACCGCCATCCACCCGACTTCCAGCAGAACCGCCACGACCCTCCGGCCGACGAGAACCCCGGCGACGCCCCATCCTCCCCGACTTCCCTCCGTCTAACCCCATGCCCTAGCCGCCGACGACCAGCAGCCCTAGCCGCCGTGCCCCCCACCTACCGTGCCGCGTCGCGCCACCCCGCGAGAACGCATAATCCAGTCAACTTCGGCGCCCTGTTCATGTGGCTATTTCTCTCTCCTCGCTGTCCCATTTTTTGTTCCGTCTGCTGTGACACGTAGACTGTGTGACCCTTTCGATACCCGTGCCATTGGTTCGGTGTATCGCATCCTGTGTCGGTCACAAACTGCGACCCAAAATCAGGAAAATAAATACCATATTTTCTCCGGAACTGGGTGCGCCCCGCTAAACGGGATGACTTGGTCGTGTGCAGACTTCATCGAAAGGTGCGCGCCGTTAATACGGACGTGTAGGATTTCGCGGAAGTTGATTTGGATGTGTGTGCACACCGGAATCAACGCGTATCCGTCGACAATACCCCATATCGGTCCTGTTCTGGAACTCGTTGTAACTTCGTGTACGCATATCATATCGAAAAGAAACTTGCGCCATCAGACTCGTAGCAATACGCTGGTCCTGTGACCCAAGTTTGGTTCAATTCTGAGAACGTTGACAAAATCGCGTATCGTGGGCCCCACGGCTCCACTTGACGGGCGATTTTGTGATCGGCTCATCGGAATCCAGTTCTGTACATTCCGTTGGGTTCGTATCATTGTTCTGGACTTGTAGATACTAAGTTTGACAAATTTGGAGAACATTATCTCTGGCACATTTTCGGTACGAAGCGGGCACATGTGGACCCCGCTTTGACCAAAAATTATCATTTTTGCCCCTTTATCCAAATTGGACTTATGGACAGGCAATTCTAGCTATTTGATGTCTTTTGAACCTAATGGTAACATTTATTTCAGCAACCGGAGGAGTACCTGCAAATCCCGCTGATACCAGAGCAACAGTTGGAGTCAAAACCCCAAGAAAGTGTACCTTGCCATACTTGCAGAAATTGTTTATACTATTATCTTGATTTATTACTGTAAGATCTCTGTTCAACCTAGGACCGTGTGACATTACTTAGCATTCGAATAATATTCGGGTGTCAACACTGTACGCGGAGTTGTATAATATCACCTAGACATGGATATCGAGACCCTATACATTCTCGTGCTTGCCTTATCAAGTACGTTATACCATAGGACACCTGACACTATTTTTGAGATAGAATCTTCCTAAGATATTCATGGTGATTCTGTATAGGTTACATGATTCGTGACATAGATATTGCATATGCTTATCTATCAGTATGACTTATTGCATTAGATATGATCTTGCGTGACATGGACATGAGATATCGTGGACATGAGACGTGTGATTACATTGGGTGGGAAGAGACACACAGGCTACAGGCTAATTTTATATATAAATTTATTATGGTGCCATAGGCCCACTACATAGTAAATTATATAGTATATCTGCTACAGGATCCTTGATACAGAGCTTGTAGTAGTCTCAACCTAAGTCTAGTGATGCTCTCACTTGTATTTCACATAGCTGGTTACATAGTTTACCCTATTGATTCATTTATTATTGCACTGCATTTATTTTTGGCATGAGTTATTCTTGTACCTTGCTATGTCCCCTGAGGACCTGGATCCGGATTATGTCCCTAGGTTTAGCAGAAGAGATCTATCCCAAGGTATACGGGACAAGAGCATTAGCAGGAGCAGAAGCAGGAATATGAGCAATCATTGGAGCAGTACCAGAACTCGAGGACGAGGTGATCGCCGAGGATTTCTCCTGAGTATCTGGTTGTTATACTCAATTCTTTCTATTGTTAGACTATTTATTCTTGTCTGTTGAACCATTGTATCAGACTTATCCTCGGGTTGTTCTCCGAGATATATTTTATTGAGACTTGTTGTTGATTTATATTTCTGATATTGTTTGTGTTTATTTCTGTGGATGAGATTAGTATTATTTCCCATATTGTTGTTTTACAGCTTAAGTATACCCTGATGGGTCCATTAAATTGGGTTTGCCCATCGGTGTGTGCTGCTGGCCATTGCCACGTGTCTAGTCCTTCGATATTTTGGGACTGGGGCGTGACAAAATGATATATTCGTCCATGAAGAACCAGTGAAAAACTAAAGTTTGGTTAGTTTTAGTCAAAAATGTATGATAAAATTTTAGTTTTGCACCCTTATTTTATTTACCATAATTCAAGCTGTATTCCACTACTTTACCATAATTTATAAAAAAAATCACTTTCATCAAAAATAAACGGTCAACTTGACCAAAATACACATAGCAAATCATCATTATTACCAGTCCCCCTCCTCAGCCTGGAAAAAGGAAAGGGGGATATCTCGGTTAAAAATTAACGATCAACGGTCAACGGAGTTGACCGTTAATTTTTGACCAAAGTGGAGAAAATTGTACATTATGGTAAAGCAGTGTGTGCACCTTGAATTATGGTAAATAATGTGGTGTGCAACTCAAAATTTTTAGGGTGAGTTCTGACGAAAATGTATTTTTAGGGTGAGTTATGATATAAATTCATTAAATTTGGTTCGCGAAAAAGAAAGAAAAGAAAATTAATTCCTTACTCTTTTCTTTCCATTAAAAATTTGTAATTTTCATCGATTTTTTTTCGACGTTTGGAAATGCTCAAAAAAATTGGGAGAGAAAGTGAATACTTAAAGATCAAAAAGTGAACACTTGGGTGGGTGGAGGAAACCACTTTCTCATCTATTTTATTTTTTATTGAAAATCGTTTTCCTTTCCTCCTATATTTTTTTTGCATCAAAATATAGGAAATGAATAACTTATCTTTTCCATTACCGTGATCCTGCGAACCAGGGGTCTTGATAAAGGCACTACAAAAAAGACTTAGGACAAACCAAATTTTTACCATTGATAATTACAAGTTTGCCAGTCCCAAAAAATTCTCACCAGATTGTCCAATTCTAATTATTTTTTTATAATCAGGACTGTCAAAATTTTGATAGTCCGGAGGGGAGGGCTACATGAGGTGACACGAGGGCGGGACTGCGTGGAGGCCGGAAGGGGGGGATGGGGCAGAGGAGCGGGAGGCGGCGGCGGCAGGAGGTGGGGGAGGAGGCTGAGGCGGGCGCACTTGGGCGGCGACGAGGCGTTGGTGCACGCGCTCGCCTTTGCTGCTGCTACTGTTGTTGCTGCCGCTTTTGATGCTGTTGTTGCCGTCGTTGTCGGCGGTGGCGTGAGGCTTAGCCTCAGCCCCCCGCGAGCGCTTGCCTCCGCCACGCGCAACCCCCCGCACGCTGCTTCTTCTTCTTCATCGCCTTCGTGATGGAGACGACGGGAAGGTGGTTGAGGTGTTGTTCGGTGGCGGCGACGCGGTCGATGACGAGGTCAACGACGCAGAGAGGCAAAAAATTATGGGAGGAGAGAGGAGGAGAGGTCGGAGGGGGTGGGGGTGGGGGAGTAGCAGGAGGAGAGAGGTGAAGATGATGGACAACCCTAGTAAAATTTGGACTAACCTGAGTAAAAATTCTTCTTAACTGGACTAGCACCAATACTGGACTAGTCCGAGTCATTTTTGTAGTGCCTCTATGAAAGCCAAAAGCCCTCGTTGTAGACTGGTTATTCCAAACGTCCCTCACTTTCTTCGGACTTTGCAAAGGAACATTCTCATTCTCATCTCAACTACTTTCCTTACCAGATTGAAGAGTCCCTCTAGTTTAGCAATCCATCCCATCACCACGTCTGGTTCTGCTCGCCCGTTGAATGTTGGTGGATGCATTTTGGTGAACTCTGTCGCTCTGCAGGTATTCCTAGCGGGAGATTGTGTTTCCTCGGATTCGTCTTCTACCGCCACAGTCGGCGGCGTGACATGCATCACCGTGGCTCCACCATTGCTGGGTACCAAAGATGCGATCAGCTGCATCATGGTATCCATCTGCTTATGTTGAGCAGTGAACTGCGTCTTAATTTGCGCCTGTTGAGTAGCAGCTTGTTGTTGTTGCACCTACATCAGGTGCATGAGCCATTCGGTCATATCGATTAAACCCGCTCCTCCGGATTCTCCAGAACTTGCCGGATCACTCTGGATGGGCTGAGCATTGTTTGGAGCGGCAGTATTTTTCTTAGCCATTGCTACAAAAGAGAGTAGCTTGTCAATACTCCAAAAATGATAAATCTTTATCTATGGGCTCATTGTATAGGCAATTCATCTCATGTAGCGGACGCTGAATGCAACTCAATTTGAGAGGCGCATCAAACTCCTAGAATATCTTTGAAAACCCAAGGAAGTGAAGCCGTGCTCTGATACCAATATGTCACGCCCCGATCCCGAAAGGGTCAATCGTCCTCGCTAGATCCTTTGCGGAACCGATTGTCCTCGCTGGGACGTGATGTCGTGCGAGCCTGGATGTTGCGCTCGCACAAGGCAAGAACGTGCAGTGATAGGAACCCATTTGAAAACAC
Organism: Iris macrosiphon; assembly: GCA_036927795.1. Taxonomy (NCBI): domain Eukaryota; kingdom Viridiplantae; phylum Streptophyta; class Magnoliopsida; order Asparagales; family Iridaceae; genus Iris; species Iris macrosiphon. Next base: position 114,429,805 of record JAYESA010000003.1, read on the forward strand.
AAGTTAGAAAACACATTCACAGATAGTTGAACACAAGTATAGGAAAAAATATGCTTTTCATTGATAATTCAGAGTAATTTACATAGAGTTTACATTTGATGTGCCTCTCGGCTACTTGGTTTGCATTACAAAATGGTAACTCAAAAGGCAGGGCGCGCTCCATCAGATAGTCCTCGTCGTTCATATATTACGCCCTTGTATAGATTGAAAGTCCATGCCTCCAAAATGAACTGACTTCAACTATACTTCAAAATAGAAGGGCTTCTAACGCTTTCTCGTCTATCCACTAGCGTTACACCGCCTGAGTGCCTAAAATAGTTGTCCACAACGTGGGTCAGTACTCAGCTGTACTGGTGAACAGGACGAACCCACTCGACTAAATCAACACTAGCTTATTAGGGACGAGCATGCATTAAGATGATCTTTCTATAGAGAACTAAGTGAATTTAGTTCATATCAGTTGCATGTTTTGATAAGAAGAAAATAGCATTGAATCCATCAAGTACATCGGTTGCTTACTCAACCGATGCATGCCTTCCCTGCAACGAAACACAAGTATACTTACCATCTGCACAAGATAATAAATTAGCATGTGTTCTATTCTATGCGGTCATTGGTGTGATCGACACCATGGGGACTTATCCAAAGTATTGTGGCGCCCCCTGTCAGCCCGGGTAGCAAGCCCTACTGAAGGTCCCGCAACGCATCGCGACTAGCACGATCAAATATTTTCCCTCGTGTCGATACGGTTCCAGTACCCCAGAATATCGTTTCGAGGAAATGCCAAACCTTGTGCACAAGTTGTCCCAGACCATGCAAATGCATGAACAGTTCATATATCATATAATGCATGAAATAAAACAGAAGAAGTAAAGCAGTAATATATATACTTATGCAACAGTTCATATTTTCTCAAGCCGTGTTCCGATTTTGGTATCCCGTGGGTCCAAACTCTATCCGAGGCACCAGTCCGCAACCAATAACCCAAATTCCTTTATAAAGAAGCTTATGTTATAAGGTGTGCAAGCATATAATAAGTTACTCTACAATTCCTATATTCCTTTCTTAGTGGCTGGCATGCATTGTGGCTAAGAATTTTTTAGGCGTCCAGCCGGGCATCATCGATTGAACGTTTAAAACATTAGAGATGTGGACGTGAAGAAGTAGGAAAGAAGGGTCCGAACCACTCACTGGTTAAGTAAAAGTGCTGAAAGGAGGAGTACTCCCACCTAGCGACGATCAAACGTCAGTTACGCGGACCTATATTAGCACGAGCACCGAGTTAGAATCCTTCGCATATCCTTCCTTTTGAACTCTCCAAGAATCAAATCTCCAAACGAGAAAGCCAACAACGAAAACCAAGCAAATCGAAAGCAACACCAAATCAAAATTCCAAAGTGACATCAAGAAAACCAAGCAGCAAAGCGCGAAAACTATTGGACTTGTTTCAATAGAGGCCTATCCATGAGTTGGAAAGGATCATTGCATTTCGTCTGTGGCAAGAGGATGCCGAAGATCTAAACTCTAAACTATGGCTCAGACAGACTAGCCAGAAGCCCAATTATATAGTGCGCATCCAGGTCGGATCGGGATTTGAGGAACTACATAATATACCACTATGAAAAAGTTTTATCCCGAAACTTAAGAACAAAGCCTTACCTCCGGCTGAACGAACAATGAAGGATACTTCTCCTTCATCTCCGACTCCATCTCCCAAGTTGATTTCTCAACTGAGTGGTTCCGCCATAGCACGCGAACCAAGGACATTGTACGATTTCGAATCACTTTCTCCTTATGATCCAAAATTTGCACGGGCTCTTCTGAGTACGATAAGTCCTTGCGTAGTTTCAATTGTTCGAAGCTAACCACATAACTCGGGTCATGCACATACATTCGAAGTTGAGAGACATGGAAGATATCGTGCACTTCAGCCAAGGCGTGAGGTAGTGCAACCTAATGAAGAACCGTTCCGAATTATTTGATATTTGCTATAATTTCTTTACGGAAATAAAAATCCAATTTGGGATTTCCATTAAGTGTCTTCAGAACGATAATGGTCGTACGTGTCTCGGGCATTTTCTTCCCATCTTGCTAAATATGGAATTATCTACGAAACTTTTTGTTCTTATACACCACAACAAAATAGTGTGGCAGAACGTAAGATTCATCGTCTGTTGGAAACAACTCGAGCACTTATGTTTCACGCCAGTACACCCATAAAATT